>NTHP01000556.1:48867-71302 GCA_003416845.1 Oplegnathus fasciatus | reverse complement strand
GTGTGTGTGTGTGTGTGTGTGTGTGTGTGTGTGTGTGTGTGTGTGTTTGCGTGTGAGATGTTGTCTGCTGTGGCCCCCGTGGTCTGAGCTCTCTGATAGCAGCACAGCGAGCGTTGTTAAACTCATCGGTGTGGTATCTTTTGCTGTTTATCTCAGTTTGTGTGTGAACACCCTGAGCTGCCCACGCTGATACAGACACTGTGGAGGTTGTGACGTGGCGCTCGCTGTGCTGCTTCGTACAGGAGCTGCAACTGTTTGTCTCCTGTGGTGCAGAAAATGTGTTTACTGTCATATTAAAGCTTAATATTCAGTTTTCTGCATTTCATGTCTAATCTCCTCATGCTGGGACCACAATAATGTTGTTCATTATGTTAAAGGACCATAAATGTCAACAAATCTCATGTGCAGAGTCAAACCAACAGTGAATGTATCTACTAACAAGTGCACCAAATGTGGATTCATCCGCAGCTGAAAATAGTCCCCAACAAACGCACTACTTCCTCCTGTTTGTTTGATAAAAACTACAATGAGCAGCTGTTTTAAGAAATTACTGAACCTTTTTAAAAATGAAACTATATTTGTGAGGTGTTTTTTTACAGATTTACATCTTCAGTAGGAACCAATGGGCTTAGAGCTGAGAGCCACAGACAGGAAGTCAGAAAGTACTGAGAGACGGACTAACATGTTATTGGTGTTGCTGGTTGTCAGTAAGAAAAATACGACAATAATAAAAATATGATATTATGAGCTTTATCTTTTAATTATAATTTATGTACATTTCACATCATTTCACAGCTTCCTGTGGAGAAATAATCCTTCATATTCAGCATTTGGTCATCTTTATTTTTATCAAAACTAAGTTACTATTGTGTTGTAATGCAGTTAGTTAGGACACTCCGGCATCCAAGATCTTAGATTCAGCTACCAAACAGCGAAAGTTTTAATGCAAGAAACAACCAAATTCACACGATTCTTTCCATGACGTCCATGTTTGTTCGTTTTTCTCCTTCTGGCCTTGACAACAATCTCCCAATGCAACACTCTTACATGCCACCGAGAAAGATTTTCAAAATGGTCCCTGTTCATAATACAAAGGCACACAAAGATGACATAATGATAACTGACAAAAAATTAAGTCGCTCAATTAAACTGAACTAAAATTAAAACTGCTGATAGAATTTGATGAACAATTAAATTGACTAAAAACCCGTCATGTGGTTTACAGTTACAGCCTCTCTGTGCTCTGCTGTGTGCACATTCAGGCTGCAGGTGAATTTTAGGACTTAAACTTTCCCACAGAGCTGCTTATCGTGAGTGTAAACAACAAGAGAAAGTCAGCAGTGCAGCTGTGCTGCGACTCTGTGTGAAGTCTGACCTGCTACAATGTGAACCAGTGAAATATTCAAGCTTTTTACTGTAAAACAGGTTTGGGAACTGCATCCTGACTGATGCTGTGTTGTGATTTACTGACATGGGTTATTGATTAGTCTGTAATCAATCAAACCTTCTCTTTGTTTCAGTCTCCGCTGCTCACATCCTTCGTCTGTACGAGAGGTTTGAGTTTCTGGACAAAGACAAGAGCGGACAGCTCAGGTTGGTGAACGGACAGATAAAGTGTGCAGAAAAATAAGTGTAAATACCAGTTTGTGAAATAAACGGTAGTTACTACACTGCAAGTGTACAAATTAGTCAACTCTGAGGGAGGTGTTTGGTCGGATCATGAAGTTTGTAGTCTGAACAGACATTTGTCTGTAATAGAAAGCGTGGGAGCAGCCAGAGGTTATGTAATTATTTTTCTCCTATATTTTTATGGTTTCTAACCACAGCGCGCCAAAATGAAAAAAACTTTCTTTCTGCATCTTAAACATAATGAAACACCTCAGTGAAGATATTTTCAGTAATGTGGAGGTGAAAACACATTTATGCATCAAGGCTAAAACCAGTATAATATTGTTTGTTTTAAGTAATTCCCCAATACTAGCAGTTACGACGGTGTCACTGCCACCACCCTCCTGCAGTCAGTCCTTCATGAAGGTTCATGAAGTTTTCGTAAAAACTGTTTTAAGAGGTGTTGATTCAGCTGTATTTAACTTTAATTGTATTGCCTTATACTGATAGTTGTTCCTCATGTTCCTCTGAAGTGATGTGAATTTCAGACAGTCATTTTAATTTCAGTGGTGGCTATGCGATATTAGCTGTCTCACCCTCCCTCTGTGTGTGTCTCAGGTTTCAGGATTTCGGAGCAGTTCGGGAGTTGGCCATGAACCCCATCGGAGACAGAATCATCAGTGCCTTTTTCTCTCCAGGGTACAGCAGTCTGCTAATCTTTCCTTTTTTTCAGTCTGCATTTGATGAGATTATTAAATGACAATAATGCTGTTTTTTAAGTTTTAGACCATTAACTACCATTATCACCCACGCAGCTACTTTACATAAACATTGACTGTGTTGCAAAGCACACCATCGTGTTTTAGATTTCTGAGCATAATTTCATTAACTTGTCGTTGTTTTTGAATCTCGGAGCTGTCTGATGTAGAAATGAATAGATCAGAGTAGAATCAAATGAAGACGGCAGAAGATAAAGTGAACACAGAGAAACATTAAATCCGTCATATGACAGACTGTAACTTAACTGGAGTTATGTTATGTTTGGACATGACAGCGGCTGTATTTTAGAGCAGTTTATGGTCTATCCTGTGTTTGTTAGTCACTTTGAACAGGAAACAGGAAACATTTCCCTTTCCTCTCTCTCTCCAGGCAGGAAACGGTGGACTTTGCCTCCTTCGTTCGGATTCTGGCTCATTTCCGTCCCACAGAAACAAACCGAACCAGAGACGGAGCACAACAGGAGCCGGCCAACACCAGGACCAGGAAACTCAAATGTCAGTCCACTTTGGTTTGTTCTGCTTCAGCTTTCATTTAGAATTGGTGACCTGTGATCCACTAATGACAGCCTCTCTAAGAACATGATTGTCTGTGTGTTCAGTTGCTTTCCAGTTATATGATCAGGACAGAGATGGAAAGATTTCCAGAGCGGAGCTTCTTCAGGTCTGTAACTGTTAAACTCATCACTGTCTCTGCACAACACTCTCACATTAGAAACAAACTCAAAATGGTACCGCTCCCTCTCTGAAGTCAGTTTCAGACCGACTGGTTTCAGAAACATTTGTTTGATAGAACTTGTGATTACTTCACTACGTTACCCAGAATCCTTGCAATGCAAAAAAGGTACAACTAAAATAGGTTTGTGTCTTGGCACTTCACTCACGAGGGCAGGCGTAGTCAGTTTGGATTTACAAATGTTACAATGGATTACAACTGAGACCCAGAGTTACAGTTTTAAAGAACTTTCTCCTGTCCATCAATATTTTACAAACATGACTCCATATGTGGTTAAATACATGTGATGGCTCATACAAATGGGCGACAGTCTCCTCGAAAGCATTCAATATAATTATTTCAGTCAAAGTTACAAGACATCCAACATTTAATATCCTTTAAAGCAATCTCTTGAGGAAACCAAACTATAGTATCACTAGGAATGACAGGAAGATATAATTTTGTATCATCTGCATAGAAATTTAATGATTTATTATGTCTATTAATTATGTGACCAAGATGGAGGAAGTAAATAGAGAAACTGATAGGGCCCAGAATTGACCCTTGAGGAGCAAACGAAGCTTCCAAGTTCTACAGAAAAATGTCTGTCAGAGAGATCTTGAACTACTTAAGAGCCAAGTCGCTTGTGATGTGATTCCTGATGGGGTGATAACTGTGACTGACAGGTGCTGCGGGCGATGCTGGGGATGCAGGTGACGGAGGAGCAGCTGCAGAGCATCGCTGAGAGAGCCATCCAGGAGGCCGACCTGGACAAAGACGACGCCATCTCCTTCGATGAGTTCAGAAAGGTGAGAGGTCGACTAAACTAGGGACCAAGTGGACAATTGGGGATAATAATCTGAACAAAAACAGTGCTATCATTTTCAGAAATTTGGTTATATTCCTGATGATAGATGCAGATGTATGTTATTTTACTTCATCATTTCTTTTAGTGTAATAAAAGTAGTCCTATGAGAATGAAAACTCTTTAAACATCTTTAATCAATGAAATGAAGTCTTGTGCTGTAATACAACAAGAACTCATTCAGGTAAATACTTCATGAAGTTTTATTAAATGAAAATAAGCAAATTTGTTCAAAATGCTTTGGGACAAGCATTCTTTTGCATGTGAATATGTTTTTGGGGAACATGATCAATGTCAACATCGACACAAACAAACAACTTCCAGTGTTTCCAAATACTAAAATATTATCAAATATCAAACAGAAGAAACTAGCTTTTAATTTAAAATATTAAAAAATATGAATGAAATGGATTATATTACATCAAAAACACACTAACATCCTTAAGGAGACACCCCAAATGTATGCATGTATCGTGTGAATGTAACTTAAAATTGAAATGAATATTTCTATTTCTATTTTCAGTCACTGGAGAAAGTGAACATCGATCACAAGATGAGTATTCGCTTCCTGAGATAAACGACCTGCTTTGGGGATTTTGGGATTTTCCTGTTTGTGTTGAAAAGAAGACAAAGATTCAGTCTAAGATATGTTGTTCGTTACTGTGGTTACTGAATGAGTCTAATATGCTGCTGCTGTGAGTTCACACCATCAGCAGCATGGAAACAGCTAAAATCCCAGTAAAGAGCATGAGAAATATTACCCCTCTACATACAACGACTAGAAAACCAGCTCGGCATGTAGAAAAAGGCTCTATCGAACAAAACTATAAAGCTTATGAACGAGTTATTCTGTGATGAAGACCCAAAGTGAAGATCATAACATAATCATGATGCCACAGCAGGTCTATACGCGCCACCGCTTAAAAACAGTTGTCATTTAAAATACACATTTGGTTTTCTCTTTGATAGTAACCAATACTCTCATGTGCCTGTTAAGCACAAACCCAACAGGTAGTCTGCTGGGTAGCTGGCCGCAGTTGCTTCCTACTGGTTGGCTGCAACACCTGCACAGTGAACGCAGGAACTGGAACTGGAAAACTGGATGAACCTCCTACACGTTTTGCACTCCGGGTGGGCCCTATTTTCCTGAAACTGAGTGCAAATGACCATTAGCAGTAGCGCAAACCAAGTGCAGTACAGCACAACATGGAGGAGAAGGGTTAATATATTATTAGTGGAGGAATACAGAATCAGCGGGTGGAGTCGAGGTGAGCTTCAATAATGGCCGATCACTTCAGTTCCTCTCATTGGGCCTCATTCACCACCCGTTCTTATGAAGAAATTTCTTCTTAAAACCCACTTACGCAGTTTTCATGAAGATTCTGACGTTCACCAATGTTTTCTTATGTGGGATTTGTTCACACACACTCAAGAGCACACTTACACACATTTGAGTGCTGACACGTTTGTGCAAAATAATTGGTTATTGCGTTTTCTTTAATTCTGCAGTTGTATAATATTACAATATATATATATTACAATAATATTTTTACAAAACATTATGGTCTTTTCAAATAAATAAAATGACTATGTACACTAGCTTTAGTGTGTGGTGCGATGACGCCATCAGGCCGGGATGCCCTTAGTTCCTTGTATTCCCGGCGAAATCCCTGGATACTTTCTCTTCTCTCTACTTTAGTGTGTCACACAAACGAAGCACCTCTGCATCGTTATGCTCGTTAGTCGCCAGCAGGCAGACGAGAACAGGAACAGGTGAGCGTCACGTAGTTCCTGGGTGATGCAGTTTATTTAGGGCCATTATCAAACACCCAGAGAACCTGATATGGAGAGGGCAGAAAAGAGTAGTGTGTGAGGAGTGCCGGTGCGCAAGAAAAAGTCACGGTTCACCAAAGAGTAAAATCTAGTGGTGCTGGTATTGTGCACCGGTGAGCACTGGCCTACTTCGAGCACTGGATCTATTTGCAGGCAGTGACGAATATTTTTTGGGCCTCAGATTTGAGATCAAACCATTTTTTTTCTCACTTCATCAGACGTGCGTCCTTCTCCGGATACAGCGTTCAACAAGTAATAGCATCCCATGCATGTCATTATTTTATATCCACTACTGACGCTACTAAATATGACAGCTCGTTTGTTGTTCACTTCCTGCAGCAGTACCTCCACTTCAGAACTACTGAAGTTTTTCTTATGTTTGGAGTCCAGTGCTCCACCGTCTTTAGATCTTCATTTGGGCATTCTTGACTTCTCTCTCAACTTTTCTTTTCAATTTCTGTATGTGATTTCTGTGTGCACACGGCCCTGCAGTCTCATGCCCTTTTATTGGGATTGGCGGGGCGTTTAACGATGCTCTCAATTTACGAGGACAGCGGGATTCATCGTTATAAGAACACAGCTGCGAACAATTCTGTGGTTTAAGAACACGTTATGAATCGGTGTGTACGTCAGCTGTCACATCCGTTTTCCAATAAACCAAAGTATTGCACAAATTTAAATTTTGACCTAATGATTTTATTAGATGAAAATTGTTGTTAAGACATTTCATTAAAAAACGAATCGTCAACCTCATGGTGGCGCTAGAGAAAAAGTCAGAGGATCACCAAAGTTTTTAGGATTCATCTTCTGGGACCATGAATGTCAGTATAAAATTTCATGACAAAGTTGCTGAGATATTTTAGACTTTTTATTTTGGAGCCACACTGTTTGGAAATTATATGGAAAATGATAAGAGCAACACTTACATACACAAAAGGTGTTCTGTGATTTTAAAGAGGTCTTTG
The DNA here is from genome assembly GCA_003416845.1 of Oplegnathus fasciatus. NCBI lineage: Eukaryota > Metazoa > Chordata > Actinopteri > Centrarchiformes > Oplegnathidae > Oplegnathus > Oplegnathus fasciatus. The sequence goes on along the minus strand of NTHP01000556.1, from coordinate 64,540 downwards.
TGAATGTGCAACCGTCAACTGAAGCCATGAAAATTACCCTTTGTTTGGGATAAGAAGTAGTCTGAGCGGGCAGAAGTTAAAGGACAACTTCAAGCCAAAACAAGTGCCAGAATTGCACCCTGTCAGTTGATCTGCCACTCTACCCAGCTGAGCACAAGCAGGTTCGTTTGGAGCTGAGAAATGACATAAAAAGGCAGAAATGCATAAAATAGACTACCTACCTGCCTGACCAAAATTCATTGCACTTTGGCTGGCTTTGTGCTGGCGGGAAAATGGGGCCCAGAGTGTCACATGATTTGATTCATGGTTAAATCTGCTTTTTATGAAATGTTAAAATGAATGTAAAGGTTGGAACTGTCCGCCTACAATGAGGTACCTTTGTGAGAAATGCAATTGTGCATTTTAGTACCCAATTCCATGTAATTACGTACTCTTAAATAAATAAACATATCTTATATCAGTGTTTTTCAGATTTTTTTGACCTCGTCTGTCAGCAGTTTCCTTCAAAAGGTCTTGATTGGTTTAGAAACTGGACCTGCTGGTTCTGTGATGAATGAATGTTTGAATTTCATTTTGACAATCCAGCTTTCCTGCGCTGCTCTTTTGTCTCCTGCCAATGCAAATTTTGCCTCACGCACAACGGTCTCCCCTGGTAATTACAAAATGTAGAAGTTGATTCCAGACACTGAAACTTTCCTGGTTTTATTTCAAAGACATCAGGACGTTATAAGCTCAGCGCCACATGATTATCACTTGCCAGTCCAGCTGTTTTAAGTCTGAATGTTGGGTCTGGCCTCTTCTGGTTCTTCAAACCAGATGAAGCAACTTCAGCTCCACACTCGATGCTCTGTTATCAAATTACAGATTGAGGATTGAACTAATTCGTTCTCTGTGATAGAGAAGGGAAGGATGTAAGAAAAGTTCAGTTCAACAGCACACACTCTGGGACAATTTGTCCTTAAAGGCATTTGTGGTGTTGCACACCTTTGTTCGCAGGAAATGTGACAGAAGAAGTCAAAATCCTGCTTACTGTCTCACCTCCACATACTGACCAGTTACTGTGTGAAGTGAGAGTGTTTGTCGTCTGTTTTGGAAAGTTACAAAGCGCAGACTCCGTAGTTCCAATGTCGGCAAGCTGCGGGTTTCAGACGCTTAAAGGCCCAGCTGGCAGTCCACATTCCAGTTCATCCTAAAGGTGTTGAGGGTTGAGGTCATGAGTCCAAGTGTCCCCTACCAAGCCCCCCCATGTTAAATCCCATACGGCATGTTGGGTCTAAGTGCTGCTTCTTGACATGCTGTCCTCATTGGTAGCTACAGTCCTGTCTGTGCAGGCCAGTCAAGTTCTTCCACACCCAACTGGGAAAACCATTTCTTTATGGACCTGGCTTTGAACACGGGGGTATTGTCATATTGAAGCAGAAAAGGGACAAACACTGTGGACTCAAAGTTGGAAGAACATTATTGTCGAAAATATCATTGTATGCTCAAGCATCAACATTTCATTGGAAGTAAGAGGTCCAAACCAGACCAGAAGTATACTGTCCCTCTGTACGCCTGTCCACATACTTTTGACCATGTAATGTACGTGATTTGTGAATGATAAAGCTGAAAGTAAAGTTAATTTATTTTATTTTAGTTTGAGAAAGCATTATCACAGAAATAGTAGAAGAAATAGAGTATTGCTTTTTGAGACCACTAAGTGGAGCCATTACTAAATATTTTCTCGTTCTCTGGCAGCCAGAGGTGTGTAACAGCTTGAGAAGATCAGAAACATTCAGTTGTCAAATCCCACTTCATTTTATTTTTCTAAAATAAAAAATAAAAAGAAATAAAATAAAACTTAATTTCTCCTGGAGCCACATCTGTCAGTAGCTGTCATCGTGTGCTCGTCTTCTTCTGTGCCCCTCTATGTTTAGAGTCTGAGCGCTGAGGACTGAGACTCTACCTCCTCTTCTTCCTCTCTGGCTGAAGACAACGAGTGTTGGCTGCCTTGGTGCTGCTTCATTCTGCTGTTATTTGTTTTATGCAGCAAAATAATGTTTGTTTCACCTTCTGCAGTGTCCGTAGCTCTTTTTATTTATTGTTGGTCATTGTTGTTTAATCGTCTGAGATTTGTCCTGTTTTCTGTTTAATTCTAATAAGACAACACTGAGGAAGGTGGTTGTATATTTATAATTGATGATCAGTCGTATGATAGAAAATTTATTGTAGGTTTGGACATCAGGGCTCTGTGGTGGGATGTTGTTCCACAAATGTGGACTTTGTTTTGTAGCCTAAAGTGTTCTTTAATTTAATACTTGTATTGTGTATCATCATCAAATGTTTTTTCTTTACCCCCACCTCATTTTCTTTGGAACTTCTGGAATGAATTTCCTTCTTCATTCAAACTCAGTCCGACAGTACAGAGACACAAATGAAAACTCTGCAAGCATTGAATTAAATTTTTTTACACTTTTTACATATTCATCGTTGCCATGATGAAAGTAGGACGGCTTGTGATAAAACCAAATGGAATTGTACACAACAAACATTAGTGTTAGACGGAGCCGAGCGCCGTTCTCCATGCAATAGACCGAGCCCGGGGTTGCTTCTTCTCTATGCTTTCTTCTGAGGCATCGAGGCGACGAGCAGCCAGTACAGCGAGTAGCAGGTTCCTGCAGAGAAGACAAACACACGCAAAGATATTCGAGGAAACTCACTTTCATGTTTCAATAATTGATTTTATTCATTTATTTTTTATTAACTTTTTTGTATACATTTAGTAGTTTGGCAATGTATTCTTAAAGGTATAACCAGTAGGATTTGTCGGTTTCCGTTTGTAAACGCAACATTCAAAGGTGGCCCCTCCTCCCCGGCTCAAAGCGTCTGGTTGTCCCACGTGCTTACGATCTGGCAATTGGTCCAGCCCCTCACACCTTGTGCGCTGTTATTGGCTGGAGGCTACACACCACTGTCCAAAGGCTGACGCCCAGATACACAGCAAAATAAGAAAATCCAGGCAGAGGGCAGGATCTCTGCAGATACAGACACCACCACACACTTCTAGTGGGCCATAAGTGATGATTGAGAGGGATTATTTTTGTATGAGGCAACACATTGTTTTTTTAGGAAAATCCTACTCATTATACCTTTAAGAATGCATTTCCTGTGGACTTTGTTCCGTTTCTTAAAGTGCAGTCATGCTAGGAAGGGATCATTTCACAGCCAGCAGGAGAAGGAGGTGATGTTTTGGTGGAAATACATTGGTAAGGTCAGAGATTCATTGATGATTGATAAGAAAAAACACCAGATGTTTGCTGGAGTTCATAAATGAATATACATTTCCAATCCGGTTCATTTGGGACACGGGTTGTGTTGCTCAGCTGGTACATCATTACTTTGACGGTGTGGAAGCTCATTTAGAGTTAGCCTATTGTGAATATGAGGGAGAGAACTGATGTATTTCACAGTAAACACTGTTTCACTCAGATAAACTGTTTAAAACTGAAAAGTCTCAACGAGAGCCAGCAAGCTGAAGAGCCTCATATGATTTACAGACAGAAACAATTCATCTGTTTGAGTTATACCTCGGCTCTCACGCCTGTTTGACGGACTCATTATAAAGTATATTTAAGAATCTGCCAACATTTTTACCTTCAGCAAACCAAACTGGTGAATTTCTTCCAGAAAAGTCTGCGTGTTACCTGCTATAGTTAGCGTCATGGTTGCCCGGTAGAGCAGGACGTCACCGGTTCCTCCCTTGATGTGGACTGGCAACCCGTTGTCTGCCTGTAACCATAGAAACCACATGGTAGAAACAGTGTATGCTAATGCATTAACCAGAGGTGTACTGGTGTATTTATGCAGGTATACGACATACGACCACCTCTGAACAGGGGAATTTACATTCCATACATTTACATTTTGCAGTCAGGCTGCAGTCAATCATTTTACAGTCTTTCGTGTATTCTGTGGTGTTTACTGCACAAGACAAGGCGACCCCTGTAAGATGTCACCAAGCCTGAGGAGTAGCGCTGTCTGAAAGAAAAACTCAGGGAAGAAATGTGTTTCGAAGGGCGATGAGTGAAATGGATGAATTTAGGTCAAACACTAGTCTGTGACAAAAAGAAAAAACTGCCTGACAACGATGACACTGACGACAGTGACGAGCTGGTGGGAGAAGCGATGAAACGGACACAAGAAAATATAACAAACAGATTCTTATCAGTGCTTTCTCCAGTAAAGGCTGTGTCCTGTGACCTGGGGCTTTTACAGATGTGTTTTCAGTGGAATTTGGCAGAGTGGTTGCATATAAATTATTCTCCATAAATTGTTTTTTTTTTGTTCTGGCCTCCCAAGTGTTCCTGGCCGTGTAGCTTCATGTTGAGGTGGAAGGATCACTGCCAAACTCCTAGAGCTGTGGGATGTGTTAGAAGTCTGTTGGATATTTTGATGGTGGCGCCCTGACGTTTTTTTTCTCCTTCTCTTCTTTCCTGTCGTGTTACCTGGAAGAGCTTCTGGGCCTCTGGGACTTTGTTCGTCAGCTGTCTGGCAGAGCTGCTGAAGGCACGGCTGGCCAGAACTGGCACTTTCTGGAGACAAAAAGAAATGAGAAGCTCAGTTTGGAAAATTGTCTGGATCTGGATGAATGATAAAAGCAGTCCCCCCATTTGCATCTCTACCCCTAAATGTTTCAGCACGTTCCATGTCTTGTACTTCTGCCAACAGCACCCCGAACCGATTTTCCAGACAATCCCCTCGGATACCTCTACCTCTGCTTCTGTAGCTACACTGGAATCGAGCAGCAACGGTCTAATCTTCCTTTGTAGTTGTTTTCCAGTGAAGACTGCATTTTTGTTGCACAGCGCTGGTTTGGCAGAAAATGCCAGAAAGGCTTTATGGAAGTGACGTTAACAGGTCTGTTTTTGTTATCATACCTGTTGCTGCAGTTATTCTTCTATTAAGGGGACTTTATTTCCCTTAATAGGGAAGCAGGATGAGAACCATCCCTGTTTTCTGCCATCCCCCGTTTAATGCCAACTCAAAACTTCCTTCATCCTTCCTTCAGTCTCAGAAACAATATTTTCATTCACTAATTATTCCAGTTGTTCCACTCTGTTGTTTATCACAATCAACGTTAAGTTACCGCGAATGAAACTCAAAACTTTCTGCAGATTATTCACATTAAAAGTCTATTCCTGCCTTCCCTTGTGGATATCGGCTTTTATTGTGAAACGTAACTCTAATCCAGCAGCGTCTCAGAAAGAGGAAAGAGGCTTTCAGTGTCATTTCCTCTTTAACCTCGGACAGCTCACTTATTGTTGCACTAACCACTTTTGTTTGAAAATTAGATTTTTAAAAAAGACTCAATATCAAAAGACTAAATATTTTTTATTTTCATTTGTGTCCATTGTTTCGGGAGGCTTCACACCTAATAAAATATGGAAAATTAAATAAGGAACAAGTAGAGACTTCCATAAAACATTCACTTTCTTTTTTTTAACACCAATCCAATCTGAGTTTATCATTTCACATGACCAAAAACCATGTTTTGTAATGACTTCTGACAAAGATTTTCCTTTTATTAAGTCTGTTAACTCTTGAATAGTTTCACAGTGGAAGAACACTCCTATACAACCTGTGACACTGTGACACTAAATTTAGACAGGTGAAAGGGGAAATGACTCTGGCACTTGTATCATTTCTGTTTTCCAGGCCGAGGAGGCTGCCGGGAGCTGACGGACTGGTAGCAGGTGTCGTCTCTCTGGTTACTGTGGTTACTGGGAAACTGAAAACCTCACTGTTGGTTTGTAATTGTGCCTTTTTGTGCTCTGATTCGAAAGCGACTCTCTCTGTTCCTGTTTTCCATCACACAAGATGTCATCATCAGGAGCCAAACGGAGGTCAGTCTGACACCTGACACATCCATCAACCAACATGTGCAGTCAGTAAATCATCATTATACTCTGTGACTGCAGCATTTGGAGAAGGCCGACATGTTTTTTTCCCAAAACTGTTGTGTGGGACTGTGTGGGATCGGTGCAAATTTTTATGGGTTTGGCATCATTATTTTCACATTAGGAAAACAATGACTGCATTGTTAAAATGTTCCAGCTATATACACAAACCAGTTACATGAGTTAGTCAATTCCAAATGAGCATACAAGTGTGAATAAGCCCGGCCTTGATTTTTGAACAGTGTCTGTTGGTGATTTAGTGTTTAGAGTCTGCAGCCATGTACAGCGGTGCTTTCAGCTAAATGCTAACGTCAGCATGCTCACAGTGATAATGCTAACATGCTGATGTTTAGCAGGTGTGATGTTTACCATGTTCACCATCTTAGTTTAGCGTATTAGCATGCTGACATTTGCCAATTCGCACTAAATAGAAACTACAGCTGAGGCTGATGGGAATGTGATTAGTTGCAGGTGTATTTGGTCATAAACCAAAGTATTGAACACATTAACATGTTGACCTGATGATGGCGCTAGATGAAAAGTCAGAGGATCAATAAAGCTATTACAGTTCATCCTGAGGGGAACATGAATGTCTGAACCACATGTCATGCAAAACCCTTCCAGTAGTTGTTGAGATATTTCAGTCAATACCACAAAAGCAAACGTCAAGAGCTTATATATGACACTACTATATGACATTATCACATCATACTCAGCTTTTGTGGTCTTTTAATAAACTTTTAACGAGGAGGTAAAATACTGCACATCACAGCTGAGACGACAGCCGAGCTCTCTGTCACCAGTGAGGAGCTGCACTGACTCTGTCAGTGATAATGGCGATTCAGTGTAGTCAGTTCAGTTTGAAGTTTTGGTGTTAAAGATTCGTTCGTACATGTACTGAACCCTCCTGGTTACTGTGGCAGCAAAAAGTAATAATCAGAAAGTACAATATACACAATATACTCACACAACTAGAATAGAATAAGAAGCTGTTGAAACATTAGGACTAATATTCAAGTATTAAACCTGAAAGCTGTATAAAAATAACTTTTTGTCATATTTGTCCTGACAGTAGTACATGAGACAGATAATCTGTGAAAAAATCAGGCTCCTCTGGCTCCTCCTGCTGCTCCTAAGGCCATTTGCAGGAATCCACCGCGACCGAATCAAAACAACCAATCAGAGCAGGAGGAGTATCTGACGAAGTGTCAATCACTGCTCCTGCACACGCTGCGAGCAGCTCCCCTCCGGCGTGCATGCGCTGACTCGGTCAAGCTCCGTATCTTCAGCGAGCGGACGCAGCGATGGACAAACAACCACCGAACAACCAAGCAGTGAGAAAAGTGCCCATCCCTCCTTTGTCAACAACAGCTTACAGGACAAAGACAAGTAAACAGAAGAAGACCAATGAAGAAGAGCAAGGGAGGCAGGGAGGGGCTTTGGAGGCGAGCTGAAGCGCAGCGGTGACGGAGGGGGAGGGACATGGAAGTTGTACTCGTTCATTCCACTCTCTTCTCAGTCCTACCGACTTCAGCTTTAAGACTGAGGCTGTAAATATGTAATTATTATATAGACCTTTTTAAATACGATTGGCATTTTCAGTGTTCAGTAGGCTAGAGTGAGTGGTGCTTTTTTGAGACTCTTGTCTCCAAGAAATGACGTCGATATTCTATCAATTAGCAGCAGTAAACGCACTTTGAGAAACACGGTGCTCCCTGAACTGGTTTTAATCAACATAATGAGGAAATGTTTTTAATGAAGGTATCTGCCAAAGGTTCACTGACGACATATTTCATTTGTTTTCCTACAATATTCGCTCGTACCAACTAAAGCACGATTCAGGTTTTTTATGGTTCAGCGCACAGCTTTCTTTAGATTGATAGTATTTTGTATCGTGTCCTACAGTATTTGAGAAAGGATGTCAGTGTGGATCTGTTGCAGCAGGAAGGTCTGAACCTTAACATTGACAAAACACTGAAGTTTCCAACAAACAGCAGCGTTTTAGAGGTTCACCTACAAAATGTCACTGAAACAGACACAAAATGACCATTTTTAGATTTTAAAGCAGCTCTGCTAATTAAGCTGCTGTTTCATCAACTGCAGTGGGGTGTTTTTTATCAGCTGTCATTCCAGGAGCAAACATCTGGATTTATAGCAGATACACAGACTTGCAGATTACAGTAATCTAAAAATGCTGATTGACCCCGATCTCGAGCTTGTAGATCATCTTGGGACGTCTGACTTTAACTTCAGGTGTAGATGATTACAACTTTTGTCACCGAGAATGAGTTTTACATACTGTGTCAGGTGGTGAGTGCAGTGTGTGGACATCAGTGTGACAGCCTTTTAAAAGTAGATTTAGCATCTTAATTACAGCACACACACAAATTAAAAAGTGTGGAAGCTGACTGTGGTTGGACATGTGTTGCCTTGTTTAAGGATGTGAAAGTTTATGTTGAGCATAATTATGCCAACAATTACGCAACAATAACTAAACAACTTATGAAAGAGAATTCCTCCTTGAAATTTGAATTAAATAAATATAAAACAAGTAGAAAACAATATGTATTTAATTATGGTAGTTTTCCAAATGTGAAAGAGTTACAATGTGGTGTACCACAGGGAAGCTGTTTGGGGCCATTACTGTTCTCTATCTTCACCAATGATCTTCCTCTTTTTCTAAAATAAGCAAGAGCAGTTATGTATGCAGGTGATACAACACTATATATACCAGCAGTACCAACTGGGGAATTGTCTGGTGCTTTGGATAGGGAATTAGAATCAGTTGTAAGGTGGGCTTGGAGTAACAAGTTAGTTCTTAATCTGTCAAAAACAAAAAGTATTGTATTTGGATCAACTTTTAGACTTCAACATAAGCCACAGTTAAACTTGTCTGAACAGGGAGTGTCTGTGGAACAGGTAGAGGAAGCCAAACTCGTTGGAGTAATATTAGACAGTAGATTGAAGTGGTCAGAGCAGATTGAAAAAACTGTCGCTGTTATGGGGGGAGGTCTGGCAGTTATTAAGAGATGTGCTAAATTTTTACCACAGCAATGCATTTCTCACATTGTTCAAACATTAGTTCTTACTCATTTGGATTGCTGTCCAGTAGTGTGGTCAAGTGCATCAAATAAAGATTTGGAAAAACTACAGTTAGTCCAGAATAAAGCTGCACGACTCGCTCGACTGTAACAGAAGAGCTAACATCATCAGAATGCACATAGCCTTAGGCTGGTCATTGGTGAGAGACAGGACGGTTATTTCTCTGCTTTGTTTTATAAGAAATATTTCATTGTCTAACATCCCAAATGTCCTGTACGATCAACTTCCATGTAGCAGTAATGGCCATAATTTTAATACCTGGCATGCATCAAGAGGTTGTTTTTCACTTCCTGTCTCAAAAACTAATGCAAGGCAACGTATTGTTCTGTACAGAGGAATGAAAATGTGGAATGGTTTGCCATCAGATCAGACATTACACATTTAATAAGGAGAACTGTTTTTAAAGAAATACCTAATGGCACAGAACACCAGCCCCTCCCCAAATAGGACATGCTTTACTACATAATTTCTGACTATATGATCATTAATGTGGAGCTTTCTTGGTCATTTTTATTTTATTTTCTCAGTCACCGTAGATGCTGTTTTTAGTGGTAGCCTATTACTCTCATTTTTGGGCTGTATCAAATGTTTTACTGACTACTTAGATATAGTGTGGGTACTCGCTGTCATTGTTGTAATTATCTTATCGTCATTAGTACTTTTATTGTTGTTGATTCAGTGCTTTTTTTGCAGTTTTATTGTTTGTTTTGGTTTTGTTGTTATTTTATATTATTGTGATTTTTTTTGTTTTGTTTTGTTCCATTTTGCCTTGGATTTTTAATTACATAATTGTTTTACATTATGATGTAATGTTTACTTGTGTGGACCCCAGGAGGAGTAGTTGCTACCTTGGTAACGGGGATCCAAATAAATAATAAACAGAGAGTAACTTTCCCGCTTTTATTTTGGAATGAAACACTTCAGCTGTCATTTCCTCCTCTGGACCGTGACGGTTCAACATGCAGCAGCAGTCTATCGCTTTAAGAAAGCTGTGTGACTTTTTAACAGTCTACCAAGGTCACATCGGGTAACTGCGGGTGTGACTGACACAAGTGACAGCCAATCACAGCCTCCGAAACTGACACTTCAACCAATCAGGGGCAGAGAATGGAAAGCGCCCACTCACTGTGTGTGTGTTATAAGGGTAAACTGTGCCAAACAGCCTGCTGTGATTTCCACGGTGGAGTCTATTTGCAGTCAGGTGGTCTCCAGTGAAAGGTCCTCTCCTTGTAAATAACTGTGGCCAAACATAAACTACAATTCGTCTGTTACAGCAGGCTGGACAAAGTTAAGAAAGTTATGTGGACAAACTGTATTCAGTATGAGCTGTCTTCATATTTCCATGTTTCCCTGGGAAAACATCGAAATCTGAAATCTGGTGTCTAAGTAGGCTACATAAATGTAGCATGTGCTGAAAAGATGTTGCCTGTGATCGTAATCCAGGGATCAGGTAATCATGTTTCCCTTAAAATGCGGACAAAATGGAGACAAGCTCGCCTGAACACACCGAAGCTCTGCTGAATGGTGAAATTTAGTTTTCTGTGGCAAAAAGCTGACAGGAAAAGGTGTGAGAGGTGAAACATGATACTGGGGATTGCTCTACTCTACGATAATTGTTAACCAATAACCAATGTTATTCTGTTAACATTTAACAACACGGCTCCCATGAGTCTGCAGTCATAAGGTGGCAGTACACATGAAAAGAACTAGCTCGTACGACGGGGAAAAAGCGTTTATAGATGTTCAAGGCCGACTGTCACAGAGAGAAAAGAGACACGATAACAAACATGGCGATAACAACGTTTCACAACAGTCTCTCCGGGAAGACGTTCAGTGATGGAAGAATGAAAAGAAAAAGAAACTCTGCCAACTCTCTCACCTCCACGCTGCCTATCATGACGTGAAGTGGATGTAAATGTCAGATTGTCGGTTCCAGAAAGCTGTGTGGCAGGTCGTCCATTTATTTTAAGCTAAGAATGTAAACACGTTGGCTGAAAATAATCACTTCTCAACAGAACTTTTGAAAGTTTTTATTTAATTGTTCATTTCTTCTCAGACAATAGAGAAGAGAAGTCCTAAAATTGCTCAGAATAACTGAAAGTTTCAACATCTACAGTCCCATGACAACTTCATGAAGACCATGTGACACAGTCAAATGTAAGTGGATCTTAAGTTAAGAAAGACAGAGTATCAACAGTGGTGGAAGAAGTACTTCTTCTTTCACTTAAAAGTATCAATATAACAAAGTAAAAATCCTCCATTACAGGTAAGACTCCCGATTTATTAATTAAAGGACCAGTGTGTAGGATTTAGGGGGACCCATTGGCAGAAATTGAATTCTTAATTATGTTTTCATTAGTGTATAATCACCTGAAACTGAGAATCGTTGTGTATTTGTTAGCTTTGAATGAGCCCTTCATATCTACATAGGGTGCGGGTCCTCTTCCACGGAGCCCGCCATGTTTCACCTGCGGTTTTACGTTGAAGCGGCAGCCACTGTAGGGTCTCCTACACGCTTGGAAAGGGAGGGGTGAGGGGAGGGGTATTCAGTTGGTTGCAATCTGTAACCTCACCACTAGATGCCACTAAATACACATAAACGTAAAGAAATATTATCAGCTAAATATACTTAAAGTATCAAATGTTACAGTACTCAGTCTGCACAGTGGTCTCTTTAACAGTGTCATATAATTATGTATATTACTGGATTGTTATTATTGATGAAAATAACATTTTTATTGTTACGTCACATGTTGCTGGGTAATTTAAACAAATGCAACATATTTTAAGAGCCAATCATTGGATGTAAAATGTTAATCTGAAGTAAAGTATAAGTACTTTTAAATTGTACTTAAGTACAGTTACTTTTCACCACTGATGATCAATAGACAGAATCATGCGAACATGTTAGCTAAGAACAAGATCCCTCATCAGCTTTCTGCTTGAACTCCTGGATCGACACGTTGCTGTGTGTGTTATTGTGTACGTGCTGAGCTGCAGGGTCCCAATAACATCAGGGCCCAGTTATGGCTGAGGCACAAGGTGAAAACCTCGTGAGTGCTGGAGAGAGAGTTTGAACCTGCAGCAGGTCATGTGAGGTGAGCCTGCTGTCAGTATATATAGATCATATCTTTAAACACCACGCCGAGGCCCAGCAGGCACAAACACGAGAATAAAACAACTTCTGAGAGTCACACAGTGAAAGTTTTACACTTCTGTCCTACACGGTACAAAGGTCAAGCCTGATCGCTTCGCCTCACTTTCCTTTGGCACAAATACGCTGTTTATTTTTAATCTCTCCTCCACCTTGTCTTGTCTTTTTTTTTAACCTGAGGTTAGTCCAGAAGCTTCAGGGAAACAAACAGAGAGAGAAAAGAGAGAAAAAGAACAGTTGTAGTTACCAGTAGGTGATTCATGTCTGTGGCGGTGTGTGTCGAGCTGCGCTACCTCGCTTCACCCTGGCAAGGACATGCGCGCACACACACACACTCAAAGAAACACACACACAGTATCAGTGTTTCTGAATCTCTGCCAAACTACGATCTGCTGTAGAGGCCAAACTGTCTGCGCTCGGCAGCACACGGAAAACAAACACAATTTTAATCGACAGCTGTAAAATGTGATGTATTAGTGCTTAAAGCTGTATTCAATTTTATATTAATTTCATGCACATTTTATTTTTTATGTGTCGTTGTTGTGTTGTTAGTGGACTGACTGGAGGAAGCCCAAATCTGTGTAAAGAGCTGCTGAGCAGAGCTACAAGCCGTCTGAGGACAGAAAGCTGCAGTTTTTTGGGGGGAGTATCACGGTTTGGTTTGGTTTATTTTATTTGTCAGGGACCATGTACAAAAACATGAAGCTCACACAAAGAGAAGAGATGCACCAGATAATTATTTCCATCTGCAGTCCCTGGCCAGGAAGCAGTGGTGGAAGAAGTACTTAGATCTTTTACTCAAGTTAAAGTAGAAATACTACTGTCTAAAAATACTCCATTACAAGTAAAAGTTTTGCCTTCAAAATCTTACTCAAGTAGAAGTACAGAAGTATCAGCAGCAAAATGTATTTACAGTAAAAGTACATAGTACGTATATAATGCATCGTATTTTATAAACTGAGCATGCAAAACCTTGATCTTCAAAGTAACTACAGCTGTCAGATAAATGTATTGGAGTACAAGGTACAAGTACCTCAAAAGTATACTAAAGTACAGTAAGTTACTAAGTTACTTTCCACCACTGACGGCAGACACAAACACTAATGCAATTAATACAAATACAAATTCAAAATATTGTTCATGAAAACATCAAATCAGGAATCTGCATAAACTCTTATTTCAGGGTTTGAGAGACGTGGATTTGCTAGCTGGAGTACTCTGATAGAAACCAGGATACTGTCATGTAAACACCTGATCCAGGTTTAACTTGAGTCACGTAGTGGTTAGTCAGTTAAACAAAACAAACAATGATAAACGATTTAATGATGATCATCCTGAAACAGAAGAGAACGTCTGAAGACCAGATGAAGAAACTAAATCCAGCAGAGTTCAGAAGACCAGAGACCAGGATGTGAAAGACAAACCTGCACCGATACAGACCGTCAGAAACCCGAATGCTGTTCATGCATACATGGATATTAGCAACCTAAACGTCATATCCAGAATATGATCTGAACTGAATTACTCATATTCCAAAGTTCATCTGAAGCTAATGTTTGGCCTCAGTTAATCCAAAGTGACAGTATTTTTATAACACAATTCCCTCTTTACGTTACTGTCCCTTCGTCACAGCTCAGCAAAGAAACGCTGTCTGTAGAAACAAAAAGGGGGAAGTTTGTACTAAAGAGGAAGTAAGCTGAATTGTCTCAGACTGTTTAAACTTTGTGTTAGCTTTGGCTGAACTTTGGAATATATTTGTGCATGAAGCATCGGGCAGGGATCTCTTCAGGCAGGGCATTTGAGTGTTGCTTTGCAGTAGACTTGCAAAAATGTAAATGTATCCCTTTAAAGTGCTGAATTTCAGCCTTAATGTGAGGAGGATTAGATCCCTGTTGTGTTGGACTTGTAGCTCTTTAAATAGTCCCCATATTTCAGGACAGTGCAGCTGCACAATGACTCTAAACATGCAGGGTAAAATCCCGGCATATTGTGAAGTAAACCTTGAGTTAACAGTCCCTCTGCTGTACTCAAACACCGCCCCCTGCATTAAAGATCACAGAATCAAAGACGTTGACTATCGCGTCCTCAGACTCATGAGAAAATTTGCACATAACCATCTTTGTTATGTTACATACTTGGCTGACAATGTAGGACCATGTCCATCTTATTTATGGACCTAACGTTTATTTCCCATGTTTCATACTGGAAGACAACCAGCACAATATCTGGGAAGCCTCTTGACCAGCACTCTTCAGCTGTAAACATGGAGAGGAGAAAACACGCGGTCTGATTCCAGATTGTTTAATCTTCTCCTGTCTGGTCTTATTTTAGGTTTTGGTTATACAGACAATGCTTGTTAGCGAGACCAGTTCATTGTTTTGGTCTTTTCATGTGACTAGTTTCTTTTTAATTATATCATAAATGTTCCTTCAGACACCTGCCAGGTGTTTGGTTCTCCTTGACGATGTACGCATGAACACACGCATTTATTCTATATAAGCCATGACATCTCAGTCTGAGTTTCACTTCTTAATTTTTCTGAAATGTGACAGAGTGAAGCTTCAACAGCGGCTCAGTGCAGCAGCAGCAGCTCTCTGGTAAGTTTCTCAAATCTTTTCTCCAACGCAGATAAAAGCTACGCAGTGTCACGGGCAACACAGCAGAGACAGACAGCTGAAACAGATGGCTGGAAAACAGTCAGACTCTCATGGGATTCATCAATCTGATTACATGTTTCTATTCAACTGCTGTAAGTGAGAGAAAACTTTCACTGTGTTTAATTTCCCACAAGAGTTATAAATGCGTGTTGATGGGCTTTCCCCTCTGTTTCAGATTCAAAGCAGCTTTATTATGCAATATTTTATCGTTTCAAATATATATTAATCAAATATATATAATATTTTTTAACTTTAGATCCACTTCACTACATACATACTGTAATATACTGCATATATTTTTACTGTCCATTATTTTTCATAATGTCTTTTTGTGTCATTTCTGATGATAATATTAATAAGTGCTCCTTTATTGTGCCACACTGTAAGTGAATCTATTCATTATGTCTTTTTTTTAAGTTTTCAATTTAAGAATATTTTCCATTTTCCACATAGTTAACGGACGCGTGTCCAGTGGTGGAAGAAGAACTCATATTATTTACAAGACACATTTCTTGACGTTACACTCTAAACTTCAGTGTCAGCACCAAACTCTCCACTCAAAACCATGAAATCTTACATCTAAACCAAACTTTGCCTTCAGACATCACACAAAAGCCATCAAATACACACACACTACAAAATAGCCATTACACACTGTGAGATCAATTCAAAACACTACCTTAAAAACCTGTTACTGCAGTGAATAATGGCACTTCTTTACATGATGAACACAATATAAAGACACAACACATGTACATTTTCTAAATGTTTAATTCCTCAGTGTGCTGTAGTAAAATAAACTGAAGTTGAGTGAAAAAGTAAAA
>NTHP01000556.1:33669-44424 GCA_003416845.1 Oplegnathus fasciatus | reverse complement strand
AACGACTTCATCGTGTGCTCCTTTGTTTGTGCCTGCAGGCCTCTTGGGGCGCGGAGTTGCTGCGACTGCTGGCCGATGTTCCACTCTGACGTCCAGGTGAGTCCCAGTCGGAATAAGCTCACCTGGTTACCTGAGACGTCCATCATTTGAGAAACAGATATGATCACTTTGTAAAAGATGGTACGTGAGGCTGAGAGCTGATTGGCTGATGTTCCCTCTCTTCCAGGAGCTGGAGGCCGAGCTGACTGAACACTGGCCGTCTTTAGTGAAAATAAAATCCAGCTTCCATTCTTCCTCTGAGCCATAAAAACTATTAAAAACACATCAGTGAGCCACACTGTTGCCCTGGGTGACATGTTCCTTCATCACCATGAACACACACGCTGTTTATTTTGACTCAATCCCACATACACCGTCCTGCTGCTCCAAATACTCACTAGAGCACCAAGTGTGGATTCATCCGCCGCTGAAAATAGTCCCCATAAAATGCACTATTTCCTCCTGTTTGTTTGATGAAAATTACAGTGAGCAGCTGTTTTAGGGAATTACTGAACCTTTTTTTTTAAATGAAACTATATATTTGTGTTTTTAAAGATTTACACCTTCAGTAGGAACCAATGAGCTCGGAGCTGAGAGCCACAGACAGGAAGTCAGAAAGTGCTGAGAGATGGACTGACATGTTGTTGGTTTGAGTCTAAACATGATATTTGTTGTGAAGAAAAATATAGAATAACACCAGACTCATTAGGCAAAAAATTAACTGGCAACATCTTTGATACTGGAATAATTGTTCAAGGAATTTTTATAGCAAAAATATGAACATTTTCTGGTTTTCCTTCTCTTCTGCGATAACACACTTTTGGTTTTGGACCATAGGTCGGACAAATCAAGACTTTTTAAGTCAGCATGAGCTCGAATTGAAAATAACTGTTCATTGCAGCCCTGATGTTAACATGTTGCTATGATGCGTCAGCATTGATCTGTGTGTATCTGTGTATAACAGGAGGGAGGAGTGGGAGAAACATGGTGCGTGTGCAGCGTGTGTCGAAGGAATGAACTCTCCACTGAGATACTTCCAGATCTGCCTCAAACTACACGGACGGTTTGGTATCCACAAGTTAGTTCTCTCTCTCCCTCTCACACTCACACACACACACACACACACACACACACGTTCACTAAAACCATAAACGATACTGTAACATGCTTGAGCCTCACGTCACGGTCAAATCATGTGAGAGTTACCGTGACCTGTAAATAGCATTCATGTCAACACTGAAGTCATAATTACGACTGGAAGACAGTAAAGACTGACCCGGGATCTGCACACTTTACTATCCAAAGACAGATGCATCACCTCACATGCAGCAAACACAACTGTTCTAGGATAGTTTGTGTTCTTTATCCAACAAGTTTTAGCTAAAAGTGGTTTGGTTTTAGTCTCCAAATGAAACGATGTCACCACAGACTGAGGAAGCTTTCACTGACTCTTAAAAGTCATGAGAAATGTTGCTACTTTAAGACCATAAAAATATATATATACTGTATATGTATTGTGGGTTGTTTGTATTTTCTTTTGTATCATTTGTCACAAAGAGTTTATAGAGTTCAAACCAAATTTTACAAATAGTTTGTCGAATCAAATGCTGGACGGAGAAAGACGCTGACTATCGACGTGAAGTTTTCTGTGCATCTTTCCTGCAGATTGCTGGAGGACGCCGGTATCACTCCGTCCTGTGAACGACCCTACAAGGTAACAACACACAGAGAATTCATACTGCTAAAATGTGTTATTTTAATTGATCACCCACTGTATTATTTAACTTCATAACTACAGATGTAAACAGAGACCCATGAGTAATGGCTGTATTTAAGGAGGACCCTTTAATCACCACCAAAGTGAGCTTATGTAACTTTTGCTGAACACTGAAAGGAACTGGCCGTTGCTGGATATCAGTAACTGTCAGAACAGAGTGCAACAGTAGCAAAGAGTCGCATTATTGACTCTAATGTCCATCATACAGCAATATTTGAAGAAAATGTTCAACTAAGTTCTAGATTTAGCTTTTATAATGAACCTGAGAGGCCTCAAGGTTAAAAAAACTTTGCATTTTCTCTTTTCCACATTTGCCAAAGTAAAAGTAATTTAAATTAAAAACTATTCCACCAAATATTAAAGTGTATTGGTGCCTTTCTGTGTGGTAAACTGATCCAAAATGTGCTTCACAGTTATTCGTGTCAGTTTTTACTTATTAATGTTTAGTTGCTTTAAAAAATCCATATGTACGGTATGTAGCGACACAGTTTGGATTCACTGAGTGGTTACAGCTGCTTTGTGTATACGATTGTACTCGTCCAAAGCAGCGTGCGCAGACCTTTTAGGGGAATCTGTTCCGTCTCTTGTGGACAGTATTTGGCACCGGAGCATCAGGAGCTCCTGCTTTGTGTTTCATTAGAATATACTTCCTGTGTTTGTGTAGGTTGTGGAGGTTCATCAGGTCCTGGCTCCACATCTGGGTGACAAACACGAGATCCAGTGTGTTATAGACGACAAGGTCAGATCTTCTATGTGTCTTTATCTTTATGTTGCTCTGTGCTTGAGTTGTGTTTAATTATTGTTTTTATGGCTGAAACGATTAGTCGAAAAAAAAAGAAAATTAATTGACAACTATTTTATTAATATTTAAGGTGTTTTTAGTGTAAATATGCTGCACATCCACTGATTCCATCTTTCTCTGCTCGTCGGACAAAACATGACATCTGAAGACGTCACCTCAGACATTTGTCAAAGTTTTTGAACACTTCATGGTCATAAATCAATCAAATTATTTTTAGTTGCACACAATTACTTTTATTATTGATTAATCTGCCAGTTATTTTCTACATTAAGTTTTGGATATAAAATCTCAGATTTCAAATGCTGTGTATTTGTCCAACCAACAGTCCAGAACCCCAAAATATTCAATTTATCATCGTAGAACAGCAGCAAATATTCGCATAGAAGAAGCTGTAACCACAGAATTAATGAATTATTACAACTTTGGCCAGTTCATCAGAATCAGCTGCTGGCGATACGTGGTCTCACATCTACAGAATTATTAATATTCACTGTGTTTTAGGTAAGCGATGTAGGCGTTGGTGTTAGAAGCGATCCCGGAGACGACGAGTCTGCTGAGTATAAAAACAGCAAAGCAATCAAACCACACAGAGTCAATAGAGCTGTTATTCCCTGCATGTATGACCGACTGTTGCTTTGACACAGAGTTGAAGCTCCCTCCAAAAACAATCTGACATTAAACCCAGAAGCTGACGGGTCAGACTGTGCTAATGTGTTTTCATGAATTTTGTCTGAACTTAACTTCTACTTGAACAGATTTTTGAAGATACAAGTCACGTAAAGGCCTCGGTATACTTCAAACAAACTACAGTGGTTCATGCGATGTGTGGTGAGGTGACTCCTTCCCCCTGCTTCCAGTCTTTGTGCTAAGCTGGCCGGACGCAGTGGTGGACAAAGTACACAACCCCATTACTTGAGTCAAAGTATAGATACTCCTGGTCAAATATTACTCCACTACAAGTGAAAGTTGCTCAGTTAAAGTCATGGAGTACTTGCTTTTAAAAATACTCAAGTATTCAAAAGTACATTTTCTTTTTAATGTCAACGCATTGCTGTATTGTTTTTACAGTGCATTTACAGAACCTCATAACTCTCTGAAACCACCTAATGAATGCATTGACTTGCTTGTAGAACCACTCTGCTACACAAAGCCTACAGAAACGCCTGCAAAAACTTCAGTTTGAGATACGGCCATGGGTGCTCTGGTTCGGAATCATCGTGTTTATCTGCCGTCGCCATTTCCACCGCCGGGTTAGTCGTTTGTGCTTTGCTAACAAAATAGAACAGATGCATTTTACTTTGAAAGCGGATGTCTTGCTTGCGCTTGTTTCACAGAGCTGGATGGGTACTGTGATTGTTTTTCCTCCTGTGAGGAACACAGCGCGTGGCCAATCACATTTTAGAAAAGACAAAAAATCCAACAGCTGACTTCAAAGCTGCTTAACAGTAACGAGTAACGACGACCTTCATAGAAATGTAGTGGAGTAAAAGTCACAAGTTTCCAAAAAAACAAATACTGTGCTTCGTTACTGTCCACCACTGGTCTGGACGTCGCTGCCTCCGTCAGCCACTGGCGGGCAGAAAAAGCACTTTTCTTGGTCCTGCTTGCGTGCAAATACATTAATTAATATATTAAGTGTCTTATCGAAGACAATTTCCATTACACTAACACACAGAAACAACACCAACAGTCTAGCAGCTCAGTGAGGCTGTACGCCTGTAGTGTGGCTAATAAAAACACAGTATGCTACCCATTGTTATGAAATAGTGATCGTCTTTCTCAATTCTCAAAGTAGCCATCAAAACAGACTCTTATTTTACTGGCCATCCCGATTTAACCACAAAATGTGGAGCCGCTTTCCACTCTGATCACACGCTGATACACAAACAATGGACGAGAAAACAGAGAGAGCCTGCGAGCTTCTGGAGCAGATCTGAGTGTGAGAAAATCTCCTTAAAAAAGCTTTCAGACTCGCCAACACTTCACTCCAGGGGGTTTCAATTGAACTTTATCCTCATTGCTCTCATCACCCATAAAGGGTCACACATGTTGAAGCTTTACCAAAGCTCTGGGATAACAGAACATAAATCTTATTGCTAAATACCGATGTCATTGATGCCTCGTCTTGAGGCTGCAGTAACAAGTTCAATCATGATTACAACTGACTGCTGGATGCTCTGCTCCGTAATGATGTCGGTCTTTGAGTGCACCCAAAACTCAGTTCACTTCAGTTTATTGTCAAACACACTAAAGTCCAGCGGTGTCTTCCAATGAAATGTTTGTCCTCTGGCTAAAACCACCAATACTTGAATCCAGATATCTCAACTACTTGTGGCCAGACGTCACTGACATTTTCTGTGGAAATTCACATTCTCCAGAAGATGAATCCCAATATTTTTTTGTGAACTTTCCAATATTTCTACTCAAGCACAAAGCTTTGTTTTATGTCATTCTTTATTAGATTTCTTTTGTGTTTTATTTTTTTTATTTCGCTGTCCAATATTATGTTCTGTGATTTCTTTTCCTCCACAAAGGTCATAATGATGTTTTAAAGTCCTCTTCATGAGGGGCGGGTTTAGAAACGTGGGGCACAGGTTTAAAGAAGGGGGCACATTTGTAAAATGAGTAAAAATCTCAAAAAGACTCAAAGCCCTGATTCTCCACAGACATACAGTGAACATTGGTAAGTTATTTTATTTACTCAGCGTAATAAATTATTGTCAAATAAACAACTTTAAATATTCTAATAAGAAATAATACCAATAAATAGCTGCTATTTGTAACTCCAGCCATGGACTGAGTATGAGACAACGGACCCCTGACGTCTCTTTGAAATCCATCCATCATACTAACAAGCCAACTATGGATCACCTTCTGACTCTGCTGGGGGGGACACCAGGGGGGCCGATCAGATTTGAATAACTCATTAACTTCAGATAAACTATGGACTGGATTTTCTGCACAGAACGAGGCCTGTGGATTTTGTCCTCCATCACTTACATCGGCGACATGTTAGGAAGCGGTCTCTTAATGACGAGTATGAACAGGAGGATCGATTAAAGCGACCAACAATGGTCTCATTGTTCTTCTTGTATGCGTGCGAGTATTGTTTTCAGATGGACTTGAAAAAATTGGACCCTGTGACTCATCTTTTTAATCTTCCCTTTTAATCTACCTT
Organism: Oplegnathus fasciatus; assembly: GCA_003416845.1. Taxonomy (NCBI): domain Eukaryota; kingdom Metazoa; phylum Chordata; class Actinopteri; order Centrarchiformes; family Oplegnathidae; genus Oplegnathus; species Oplegnathus fasciatus. The sequence goes on along the minus strand of NTHP01000556.1, from coordinate 38,628 downwards.
GCGTAACTGTTAGGGAGGATTCATATTTAAATGGTTACATGACATGTGGAGCTAATTAACTTTACTGTTCACTGCTGCTCTCTGAGTTCTCTTTGGTAAAAAGCATCACATCAGATTTCAATCGCTTGAAAAGTGCTGTACAAATAAATTCATTATTATTTTTATATTATCATTATAGTGATCTATGTAGTCTGCCAGTGGAAATACAGAATAAAAATGTCTACCATAACACTTACTGATGACCGACTTACACCTGCTTGAGGAAGGTGCAACCTGTTTTAGTTGTAGTTTAGCTCACACACTAAATTCAAACTAAGCTGCGCTTGAACTTACAGATCGCTGGTGCAACAGACTGCTGACTAAAGATGTCTCACTCTGGACCAAAGTGTTGGACAGGTAGAAAGAAGTGGACAGGTGAAAAGTAGCGTCAAACGTACATGAAGAAGCGACTGAATTACAGTAGCGAGTGACTGAAGTTGCTTTAAAACTCTGGCAGAAGTACTAACAGTAGTATCAGTAATAATAAATAAATGGTATTGTACCAGCGATAGTATCCGTTTCATATCTTCATATCTCAGGATGTCTTTACACTCTTCCCTCTCCTCCACCCTCAGGACAGAGAGGTGTGGTTTCAGGTGAAGATCCCTCTGTCTCAAAACCTAACTGTTGGCTGCGATCACCACGGCAACGCCGACGAGGACCCAGCGTCCGGGTCTGGCCCAGGCCCAGGATGGAGCCCCTCCCCTGGGCATCCCTGCCCTCCTGAGGTCCCTTTCTACTACTTCCCCATAGACCACCAGCAGCCACAGCGGCCCTGCGGCTAACGGAACCACGACCACCTGGAAAACCTCAACAGCAGCTCAGCGTGTTCAATGTGTAACTTTAGACTTTGAATCTGTGGTATTAGCGTAAAATCTGTTATTGCTGCACACCAGATACAGTAAAATCGTTGGATGGTGGATACAGAATGTCAACGATGACTTTAAAGTTCACATCTAACAAACAAAAGTGTAAGTGAACAGTTCAACAAATAAATACATTTAAAGAATCCAATTGTGTGCCTCCGAACCATCGACTAAATACATTTTCCACTTCTATTTCTCATTTAATATTTGTTTCACCAACTGGTGAGTGTTCCTGTTTAGTTTTAAGGCCTTTAAAGCATTTAACAGAACACTTAAAGCATCCAGTAGGTCTGGAGATGTTTTCTACTTTTCTGCTTGTCATCAAATCTCACGTTCAGACCCAAACCAACACCAAATGTATCTACTAACAAGTATTGTGTTCCATTAAAAACACAGTTGCACGTTAGGGACATGTTACCTTCATTACATTATAATACGCCTGCTATGTCCACAGCGCCCACTAGACTGTTGGAGAGCAATGCCAACTTGTGGACAAGCGCACAACGCATTAATTGTTGTGCAGGTTGGCACGGAGGACCATGCCGAGTCCTTTACGTTAGCTCGCCAGTGTATTTTGTGGCATTTCATGTTGTATTCTGATTGGTTGGTGCGTAGACGAGGGTCAGAGCGGCAGTCACACTCTCCAGTCTTTTGAAACGACGAGCAAAGATTTCACCAGGTTTCTCTAATGACTTTCGTCCGTGCAGCCCAGACTCGCACAGCGTCTCCATGTTGTATCGTGTTAAGAGAGATTTCACTCTGGACCGACCTCCGGCCCTGCAGAACCACGAGGCTAAAAACAGTAGACAAACAAATCAACTGGTTCACAGTTTATTGACATGTTACACTTAGTTTTTTAACCCTCCTCCACCCAGAAAACCAAAAGAACTGACAGAACATTCAGAAAGCACTAAAAACAGATTCAGAGCACTACTAAGAATACAGTAAAGCTAAGGAAAAAATTAAAAAACAAAACGACCAGAGAAGAGAGAGACAGGCCTGCTGGACTAATGATGATGAGGTTTATGAAAAAAGCCCGACACACAGAGAAACTCATTTACAGAGAGAGGGAGAGGAATGTGATTGTGATTTAACACCAAAACATGATTCCTCCTACGCCTCAAATGTAATCTGCTGAAGGCCTATGGAGGCTGCAGCCTGGGGGTCTAATCTGCCGGCTGTGTGGGTGGTTTTCCTGCTTAACAAACAAAATTCCGTAGATGTCTGCCTACATTTGCGTGACAATACAGCCAACTATGTTCTCATGACAGTCTTGCATTTCTGTACTCCCACCTCCCTGTGTGTCTCTGTGCTGGGTTTGAGTTTCTGTGCACACTTTGCTCTCCTCGGTCTGTCCGTCTATCAGTGCTCGAGGCGTCCCAGGAACCTCAGGTTGAGGATCTTCAGCTGGTCGTCCAGCTCCATGCGGACGATGCCGTCGTCTCCGTCGATGCTCAGCAGGATCCCTGTCGCCTCGCGGTCTTCTCCCAGAATCACCTTCACCTGGACACATGGGAACAATCGACTCAACATTAACAGCTTTTCAACGTCTCAGTGGCGAGTTTGTATTCTAGATGGTCACTAACAATAAAAGCAGCCTCATTGGTTCAAACTAACAGAAACGCAAGTTAAATTCTATCATCTATCCAATATATACACTACATGGACAAAAGTATGTGGACATCCAGCCATATATGATAGTTGAACATGTGATTCCGACACCACCGATAAACACAAACTGTTGATACAAAGTTTGAAGAACACTGTATTTTAAAACTGTGGTTCCCAACCTTTTTAGTCCGTGTTCCCCCAAAACAAAGCAATGTCTACCTGCGACCCACTGAGCCATCGTCACCAGCTGCATACATCTACCAGTTATGAGCCGTTTACCCGAAGAATTATATTTTTGTGCCTGCTTTTACTTAAATAATTTTTTAGAGGCCTGAAGATTTTAAATCATCCAGAATTTTCCTCCAAAGAGGAAAATCAGGAAAAAAAATGTTTTGTGGCAGAAATATGTTTTTTCTGCATTCCCATCTTGTTACTCATCTTGTGACTCCCCTGTAGGGATCCTGGCCCCCAATATCACTGAATGCTGAAGTATTATGAGTGAGGGGTGATTGTGCATTTGCCAAAATGTTTCAATATCTGAGAAAATATCCTTATTAATACTGCGATATTCATTTCAATGTTATTGTCTAACGAGGTGGAAATTCTTCTTCAGTCACACATCGTCAGTAAAGTAAAAACATAAAAACATTGAAAACTGTAAAACACAAAAAAGAAACATGTAAAATGAGGAATAATAAAAATGTAAGACTTATTAATGTCTTATTAATGTAATGTTTTAATTAAAAAGTGCAAAGATGTGTGGCTTTTATTTGTAATTTAACAGCAGTTTAGAGGAGAACTGCTTCTTGTCAACCTATTTTGGAAGAGAAGGATGATGCGGTGGCGTAACAGTAACAGTTACCTTGTTGTTCTTGGTGGGAGTGATGGGCTCCAGGTGATCACTGCTGATACTGACCACCTTCTCCGACTCCTGCATGAACACCGAACACATCCCTCCCTACAGAAACACACACACACACACAGAATTCAACTTTTTCACCTGGTTTCATATTTAAAAAATATGACCAACTGCACACAGCACTGGATTCTTTTAGACCGATATCAATCTGCATTCAAGAGTTAATCAGCCAACACTTATTTTTTTAAGAAATACATCTTATAAACAAACATTGTCAATAAGGAAAACACCCAAATTTGGTTCGTAGTGAATTATGATTAAGACATGTAGCGAGCAGGACATTTTACAGTTGAGAAAATAACATCTTTGGCATTTCTGTCCTACAATTTCATGTCTGTTTATTGTGCGTCTTTTAGAGTTTCGGTCGGGTTATGCTAGAAAACAACTGGTTCGTGTGACGTGTTGTTCGACAACGTTGGAAATCAAAGGTGTTCACTGTTGTTCCACTGGGAAGGAGGAGAGAGAAGCCGGTGGGACACAATATTGTTTAAATAAGGAGAAAACGGTGCACATTTTCAGAAAGACTCTCCTGCACCAATAGTGTTGTACAGTCCAGAATGAAAAAAGAAAGCAAGAGAGAGAAATTCAACCCCCGCCCACTTTCTTGTCTGTTTCAGAAAGTTACAGAAATCGTCGCACNGAGTTTATGCTGCTGACGATGGGTCTGAGCGGGGCCCCTTCTTTATGGATCTTAGGGAGTCCATATAGGCAAGGGATTGAGTCTTGTGGATAGAGACGGTGATATTGTATTCTGTCAATAATCCCTTCTTTTTGTAGTTTTTGTAGACATTCTATTGCCTTGTTTTTGTAACCGCTAGTTGGGTCTCATCTCAGATGAACTTTGATGTGACAGCTCTTGGTGTGCAGAGAATATTTTGACAGTCATAGCTACGGCTCACTTTCAGTGTTCCCCTTTGTAAAACGCTTATCAGGCTACTCATGAGCCAAAAAAATCATATCAGTCCTGATGTCAGTTGACACAACGTGTCAGTAACATGAGCGGAGCCACGGTTCAGTTGCTCTGACTGATCCGAGGTCATTTCACATGAAAACCGCTGGATTTAACTCAAATATTTCACCCATATTTTCTCACTTTAGTGATAATCAAGCAAAAACAGCCTCAATTTTCTTTCTCCAGTTTTTCCAAGATGAGGATCTGCTGCTTTTCTCCGTTTTAAATCACAGTAAACTGAATCTTATTGGGTTTTTGGACTGTTGGCTGGACAAAATAAGAAAATTAATCGATAATGAAAATAATNNATCTGCCAATTATTTTCTCAATCAATCGATTAATCATTGTTAGAAAACTGTGAAAAATGACAAAATCATAATATTCCAGAGGCCAAGGTGTTATATTTCTTGTTTAAGTTTGACCATTACTCTAAAATAAAAAGATATTAAGTTTTAACATCATATGACACAGAAAAGCAACAAATCTTCACATTTGAGAAGCTAAAATCGGACAACGTTTTGCACTTTTACTTGCAAAAAAATGACTGAAACGATGAGTCAATTTTCATAGTA
>NTHP01000556.1:0-32961 GCA_003416845.1 Oplegnathus fasciatus | reverse complement strand
GTGCCGTCGCAAGAAGGTTTGCTGTGTCTCCCAGCACAGTCTCAAGAGCATGGAGGAGATACCAGGAGACGGGCTGTTACACGAGGAGAGCTGGACAGGGCCGTAGAAGGGCATCAACCCAGCAGCAGGACCGGTATCTGCTCCTTTGTGTGAGGAGGAACAAGAGGAGCACTGCCAGAGCCCTACAAAATGACCTCCAGCGGGCTACTGGTGTGCATGTTTCTGATCAAACTGTCAGAAACAGACTCCATGAGGGTGGCATGAGGGCCCGACGTCCTCTAGTGGGACCTGTGCTCACAGCCCAGCACTGTGCAGCTCGATTGGCATTCGCCAGAGAACACCAGAATTGGCAGGTCCGCCACTGGCGCCACGTTCTCTTCACAGATGAGAGCAGGTTCACACTGAGCACATGTGACAGACGTGAAAGAGTCTGGAGACGCCGTGGTGAACGTTATGCTGCCTGCAACATCATCCAGCATGACCGGTTCGGCGGTGGGTCAGTGATGGTCTAGGGAGGCATATCCTTGGAGGAGTCACACAGACCTCCACATGCTAGCCAACAGCACCCTGACTGCTGTTAGGTACTGGGATGAAATCCTAAGAGCCACTGTCAGACCTTACGCTGGTGCAGTGGGCCCTGGGTTCCTCCTGGTGCAGGACAATGCTTGGCCTCATGTGGCCAGAGTGTGTAGGCAGTTCCTGGATGACGAAGGCATTGATGCCATTGACTGGCCCTCACGTTTCCCAGACCTGAATCCAATTGAGAACCTCTGGGACGTTATGTATCAGTGCATCCGACGCCGCCAAGTAGCGCCACAGACTGTCCAGGAGCTCACTAATGCCCTGATCCAGGTCTGGGAGGAGATCCCCCAGGGCACCATCCGCCATCTCATCAGGAGAATGCCCAGACGTTGCCGGGAGTGCATACAGGCACGTGGGGGCCATACACACTACTGAATCACATTATGAGTTGCCGTGATGAAATTCACACAAGTTGGATCAGCCTGTGATTTCAATTTTTTACTTTGATTTTCGGTGTAATTTTGAATCCAGCCCTCAATCGGTTGGTGATTTTGGTTTCCATTGACCGTTGTTACGTCATTTTGTTCTCAACGAATTACACAATGTACAGTAAAGATTTTGAACTTGAATATTTTTCGTTCATCGAGATCCGATGTGTGATTTAAGTGTTACCTTAATTTTTTTGAGCAGTGTATAACACACCATGAATTTAAGTCAGAGTTACAGAAATACAGATTTAAGACCGGATCACAAGCTGAGACGAGCGAGTTCAGGTGGGTTTAACCAGCCCTTCCTGCTGTGAGAGGTGAGAGTAAATGGCCATCAGATTTTGTTCTACTGATGTCCAGAAAATAATTAAAGTATCAAAAACAACATTTCTGCCTCCCCCTAGGCAGAAAACTGAGAGATCTGAGTCTGATCACAGTTTGCTACCTGGCCCTGTCTAAACACAGATTTTATGTGATTGTGTGACTCTGCAAGTGAAAGTGTTTGTTACCGTGACGCTCCTGATGACCCCGGTCTGTCCCATCAGGTCCATGCAGGAGTCCTTAACCCGAACCAGGATGTCGGTTGTCACCCAGTCACTGCTGCCCTGCTCGATGTTGGAGCCCGGGGTGTGAGGATTGTAACCTCCAGGAGAGGGCGCACCAGGCGTCATGGGACTGTAGCCCACAGGACTGGGACTAGGACTGGCCTGTGGAAGCAACAAGAGTCACTACTAAGTAGAAATGAATTTGGAAGCTAAAGGAAGTGGAAGTATTCCTCCCTTTAATATATCTCACTGTGTCTGAACATCTGACTGCTTCTTGGCAAAACATGAATTTGGAATAAATGTGCCAGACTGCTAAATCACTGTGATGAAGTAATTTGTAAAGTATTAAATTCACCGAGAGAGCCAAAAACAGATGCTCCCAGACCCAGGGATTAAAGGAAAAAAAAAAAATTCTTCTGACTGAAATTGTTTTTTCAGACTGAGTCATATTCCCCATCTACAATTTGTAAAAAAGGTTTACAGAGGAGGCCCTCACATTAGCCCTCGAATATGTAAAATTCAGCACCACTCTGAGCATAACCTTCGCTGCTGTTCTCTAATGCAGCCATCAAGATGTAAAAAGGCATTAACTTACACTTTATTTAAATACTCCAGACCAATATGCATTGGCTTTATGAGTGATAACTGAAAACAAATACCACCTATTATTTGGTATCCAGCTGGCATTCATTCAGAGAAACTAGCAGGTTTTTGAGCATGAACTACTGCATCATTTCAACTGGGGACAGGACTTTGACCAGGCCACTCCAAAAACACTTTGTAGGAATAAAATAATAAATAATAAAAAACATGATACTAAGCTTTATCTATATACACCGTTTGTTGACCTGACAGTGATTCATCTTTTCTGAAGCATTAAAATACTGAGTGAGCCCGGCAGCTGTATAGCCTACTGCGTACCGTGAGTTTATATTACTTTATTATTGACTTCACTCGCGGCGGGTGGCTGAAAAAGGCGATACATCCATAGCACGTGCAGTGCAGCGAAATCAATGAGGAATAAGATCATTAATAATGATTGAACAAACGTGGTAGCCAACATCCAGGTAGATTGTATGCCCATACAAATCAGCTACGTATCACCTGGTAACACGAAGTCTCGTAACACCCCCCTCAACCCCGCTTTTCTTTTCTCCTTCGGATCCTCTCTGAGAATCCCATTGATGGAAATCCATCGTAGCGATGGAGAACTTTAATCCCTGCATATCTGTTTATTTTAGTTATGAACAGTGGGTGAATTGAATTTTCAGAGAATTGACTATAACACCATATATGTCTGCATGACAATTTAAAATTACATTTACATTGTTTTAAGATTTTATCCATGGTGACCAGCCAAAGACCACCAAAGTCAGAGATTTTTTAATCCTACACATAATGGCTTTAATGGTCGCCAAAATTCATTCAAAATCAGGAACTATTTGTCCAAAGAAACAAGTTAACAAGACCAAGAATATGACCACGCACCTGGTGTTGGCTTTCAATACTTGATCGCATTTCTATACTTATTTACTGTTACTTATTGACTGACATATACGCCAATACTGACAATACTCTACCTGGCCAATTGTCGCTTGGGCACTAGTTGACATAGTGCCAGGCTGACTTTTCGGTGTAGCTCTATTCAGCACTTACAATGAAGTAATGTCAAGGTAGTGACAATAAATCTGCAGTGGAAAACCCCAAATTACTGTATTTTTATAAAGCACAAGGAAGTAAGTCAAGGCAGCCTGAACACTTTTTCAAGAACATTTCTAAAGCCGTTTACTTTGAGATTATTCTGATTACATAAGAAACAGACAACCAGCTCCTACCTGATAAGCCATGGGGGAGGGTGTCGGATGGTAGCTGGCTGGAGAGTGTGTGTTCTGGTAGCCGACTGGTGAGGGCGCCACCTGGTGGTAGCTCTGAGGACTGGGGCTGGGCTGGTAGGAGCCCTGAGGGGACGGGGCCGCGTAGGGAGAATACTGCTCTGTGTTATACCTACACACACAGATATATAGACAGGTTAGAATGAGTCTGAAAATCCTGAGACATCAGTCAAATTAAACTCATTTACTGCTGATTTTACTGCTTGTTTCTTCTTGTGATGAGACGAGCCTCCAAGTTAATCAAGTTCAAAATCTTTTGTCTGAGAAAAGAAAAACATTTCATGCACAGTGTGGACTGGGGATTTTTATTTTTAAGGTTATTCCAAATATATATCCACCTATTTACAACCAGAATATAAACAGCAGGGCTTTCAGACAGAGGTCAAGGATTTGGCATTTAAGATGCCAGAAGCTGATACATTTGACCAATTCTGAACATGAATATACCAAAAGAGGACAAAAATTGTGTTTCTGCTTTCATCGTCAGGCAGAAAAAAACCTTTGTGGACTCCACTGAGACCAAACAGTTCATTCAGTAACTCAACATAACATTTAAAACTATTTACAATTATTTAAATACATATAATAATTTGTCTGTAATCTCACGTTTTAATATTTGTGGTTAACTGTGTGTGTTGATACTCACATAGCAGGCGTGCCAGGTGTCTGAGGGTTGTACTGAGGGTTGACCTGTGGAGAGGGGACTTCTGGGTAACCTGGGGTCTGGGGGTTGGGGGTCCCCCCATAGCCCTGGGGGGACGGGGAGGGCTCGTCGTCGTAACCGAAGTCGTACTCCTCTTCATTCCTGGAGAGAAGAGACAAAATTATAAAAATGTATAAAAATAAAAGAATAACATAAAAAAAGGTATACATTTAAAATAAACACATACGAACACACTAAAGTCTGTGTGTGTGTGTGTGTTACCTGGAAGGTGTGTTGGGGTTGCTGGGGTCCCAGGCTCCACTCTGACCCGGCGTCCTGCTCCCATCATGCAGTGGGGTCTGGGAGCCGTAGTGAGGTGTACGGCTTCCTGTTAGAGGACAAAAGATCGACTAATGAGCGATGAGAAACACTTTCAGTTACACAGGAATGTGGGTAATATTTAACCTCCTAATTTTGTGTATTTTCTACATGTTGATTTACAATATCTACTGAAAAAACAGGAGTGCTTAAATGATTAGTTGATGAATCAATTACTTGATCATTTATGCCGCTTTTCTTTGTTTTACATCATTATAAATGGAGTATCTTCGGGTTTCGAACTGTTGGTCCCACAGAAGTAAACATTATTTTTTGTCAGTATTGGTGAGCATGTTTCAAACATGCATTACATTAGATATGGCGTCCCGCAGGGCTCCATACTTGGTCCACTCCTATTTTTACGGCACATGATCCCACGGAGCAAAAGTACAACAACATGGGGAGAAATGTTATAGCTATGTGGGCGACGCAAAATTGTATTTATCTCCAGTGTCTGATGACCCCGACAGTCTCAATTGTTTAACAACTTGGATGCCGGACAACTATTAGAAATTAAATGAGGACAAAACAGAAATTATAGTTATTGGTGATGAATCAAACAGACAGAATTTTAAGTGCATTTAAAACTCTTGTAAAACAAAAGTGGCACTAGGGCCACATGTTCAAATTCATGTTCTGTTGATCTATTAATCAACCAATCATTTCAGCTCAAATGCTATACAAATAAAAGTTTACTTATGTTGATATTATCAGAACACGATTAATTCATGATGAAAATAAGTATTAGTTACAGACCCAGAAAACATCCTGGGATTTACATGAGCTACCACGAAAAATGTTTTCATTACAGAGGGGAGCGGATTCATCTCTCTGGTCATTTTGCTGGCTGCAGTTAGTGGTTGTATTGTATTGGACTGCGTAAGGCCTTTCTAATGTTACACACACACTGAGTGATTGGGAGCCAGTCTGGTCTCTGTCCTGACTTGTAAGATGTTTGAAGTCTGTCTCACATCACACCACAAAAGGAAATGACGATAACCATAAATAGAGAAATGGAGCAGACAAATCATGGATCCCAAACATTAAAGAAAAAACATCACAAATGAACCAAGTGTGATGAACAGTGTCTTACCGTCATGTAGTGGTGTCTGAGATCCATACATGGGTGTTCTGGAGCCGGTACCGTACATGGGAGTCTGGGAGCCGTACATGGGAGTACGTCCGTGAGTGGAGGTCATTCCACTGTGTCTCTTAGCTCCCCTGAAGGGAAGGAGGGTCAGGGTGGAGGATTAATGTCAGGCTAGAAACTCTTGATCATATGTTGGGTTTTGGCTGAGAGACTGACAGTAGTCAGATAATAAAGATGGTGAAAAACTGGTATAAAATCTCAAACGTAAGAGTAGAAGGTGCTATTCCTGCTATTCCTCAGTTTGAGTATCTGCAGGTTTGATCATTCTTTCTGAAATAAGCTACAGCAGCTTCAACACCAACAGAACGATAAAAGATGAAGTGAGGAAACAGCCAAATTGTTTCCGAGTACATACATGGTGGTTAAGCGCTGTCTGTCTACCGAGATGGTCTGACAGGTGGAGTGCAGCTCTACTCTGGCTGTAGATTCTGTTGCGTCCTTCACCACACCAATGTAACCTGGGAAATGTAGGCAAATTCATCAGATCCATTTTTAAAAAACAAGGAGTAATAAATTAGTGGTCAACTAAATGAGAATATATTCACCGACCAAAGACAGAACTTCATCACAGTCAAGTGAAGTTTTTGTCACTTTTTTTAAACCTGTGTGTAACTAATAACACGTTATGGTACCTTTGTAAGGACCCTGGGAGATGCGGACTGTCTGACCAATCAGCTCGTTATCTCTTCGTCCTCTGCCCCGCCCCATTCCTCCTCCACCTCCTCCTCTCTGTGGAGCACCTGTAGGACAACAAAAACACCTGCATCAAACACTGTTTACACAATGACAATGTACTGTGTTCTTGCTTAATTGTTTCATTAGAAATCAATCAGAATCAGAAAAATGATCAATGCAGACTCTTGTAGGTTGGTAAGTGTTGGTAGAAGAGTTTGCTCTGGAAAAGTGACTAAATCTGCAGAGCGACTTGTTCGACGCTCACTTGTTTGATGATCAAATACCTGAAGAAGTTTAATGTTAAGCCCTTTATTTCTTCTACAGAGACATCAAATATAATTGATGAGTCAATACATCAGCTGTTTGGCAGAAACATTTCCCGGTTTTGTTTTCTTGTTTTTTGTGTTGGACAAATATAAAATGAAAACTTTTATTTATGGCACCCCCTTGTCAAACTAATGAAACTCATTTTAAAATAAAACTTTGGGTACAGGCATCCTTGACGTCATTTCATCTTTTTTTAAAAGACAACAGCTCAAACATAAACTAAAAGATATAATAGACGAACTAACACCTTGTATTTCAAAGTAATGTTTTTTTCCAGTGCTGTTAGCACAGACTTCTGCGAGATCTGAAAGACTGGTCTCTACTAACCACTTCATATCTTTAACTGACCACTGGCAAAACAATCCTGCTAATGTGAGATTTGGCAATGAACTCTTGCGTCTGATTTACTGAGCGGGTGATGTACTGAGTCGTTTTCTATCCAGCTGGAGCCAAACGATGCAGAACAAGAGCTGATCGAGAGTCCAAAGACCGAGGTGGCAGACAAATGAGATGTAAACAGCTGTTTTCCACTGCAGGAACTTATCGAAATGCAACGTGTCTCCACTGTCACGTGCTCTGCTTTGGGCACTTCTCAGAAGGTGATACTAAATGCAAGCTCCAACTACTTTCAGGGGTTTGTGCAGTGCTGTTGGCAGCCTCAGGGGAAAGGGGCTTAAGTTCTCAGATCTATCAAAAAGCATCCAGCAGCATAACCTTTATTGACGTGGGGCAGTCTGGTCCGTCGGTCAGTTATGACCTAGGAAGCAGCAGAAGGCTCTTGTGAGGACGCAAGGGCTTTAAAGGGTTCCCCTGTTACATTAAATTTAGTTTTTAAGGTTTTTTGTGGGTTGTTTTTTTTTTTTTTAAACTTTATNTGTCGCTGACGCTGGCGGGTTTCAGCTGATAGGTCCGGGAAGAAGCTGACTCGTTGATTTCCGTACCGCACTTCCTTCTGCTTCCTGGCTGCTCTCAGTGTCTTTTCACGGTCTTTATAGTTCAGAAACTTCATGACGATCGGTCTCGGTGCTGAGGACCGGCTTGAGTGAACTTGACCTACCCGATGAGCTCGTTCGATGACTAGGGTGGGGGCGAGATCGTCACCCAGAGCTTTGGGAAGCCAGTTTTCCAAAAAGCTGCACATATCTGAGCCCTTGGTTTTTTCAGGGAGTCTAGTTAGTCTCAGGTTCGAGCATCTCCCTCGGTCCTCCTGATCTTGGATTTTATTCCTTCATGTCTCCACCGTCCCTTCTAGCTGCTCGACTTTTTGTTAGAGGGTGGTCATATCCGCCTCTGCCTGTGAGATTCTCTCCTCCGTCTCCCCGATTCTCCTCGAATGCGACAATACATCTGTTTTAATCCCAGTAATTGCTTCCAGCATCTCGTTGGATTGTCTAGCGAATTCTTCCTTCAGTGAGCGAATTGCATCCAGTATAACACTGTTGGACTGTTAGCTTCGTCTTCACACGCTTTCCCACACCCAAAATTGAGAATATTGTCCGAGCCTCAGTAGAGTTTCAAGTATTTTTTCAGAAAGTTAGCGACGAGCCGAGTTACTGCAACTTGTCAGGTGCGCTCCATAACCGCGTCTCCGTTTTTTTGTGTTTTTTTTAATGTATTTTTTGCATCACACCTGGAGTCAGATTAACTGGTGGATACCTGCAATGTCCCTTCATCGTATTGTATCAGCCACGAGCTTAGAAAGTGTTGATATCCAAAAACACTTTCCAACACAGCAGCAGGACAAATGGCCTTGTGTTACTAATGTGTATTTTGTTTTCAACACTCACCTCCTCCGCCGTGATGCATGGGACTGCTGATGCGAGGGCTCATCGGAGCAAATCCTCCCACTGTGAAGTTGGTTACATCTCTGGGCTGAAAGAGGCAAAGAGCACACAGATTTCCATATATGGCAAAAAAAAAAGAAACTAGAAAAAACGGAGGCTGCCATACAACTTGCTGCTGAAACTACAAGAGATTCACAACTGCACACAGTCAGTCGGCGTGTCAGAGACGTTACAACTTTCTTAATGACTTCAGGCTCATGATTATTTCCTCAAATGCAAATTTTATATTTAAACACAACTTGAAATGATTTATTCCTCATGGTGAGTGTGTGAGGCCTGAGGCAGCAACATCAGAGTTAACGAGAATCACCAAACTTTAAACCTTTTCTGTCTTCTGTATCTCTGAATGAATTTCATCGTGCATTAATGTGAAGTGAAAAGCCTTTGGCCAACAGGAGCCCACAGTGACATATCAAGCAGCCAATGCAGTGCTGACCTTGGATCCACCAGCCAACACCAGATGTCTGGTCTTGCAGACAAACATGCCTCCGTTCTCCACCAACTTCTTACAGTGGAGGAAGGCGAAGCCTCGGAACAGGTGACGAATCTCCCCTTCACGGCCCTGCGGGAGGAGCACACGCACACAATGGATGGAAAATACTTTAGTGCACTGATATACTTGTTTTTAAATACAAGTTTCTGTGTCTTCAGTGTCCATCAGATGCAAATAAGCGCATGTAACGTGGGGGAAGTAGATCAGGATGTGAAGTTAAGTCTGAACAAAGCACAACAACATTTGTGAAAAATTTTGAACAGGGACGAAGCTTTGATGGCGCTGCTGTAACAATACAATAAAGTCCTCCAGTGTCACTGTGTTTACTTTTCTTTACGCTGCCCAAAAGTGGAAGTTCATCAGGGAGATATCCCTGTCATTCAGGGATGATTCAGCTTTGATCTGCCCCCTACATAAACCTGATCCTCCAGGTACACACAATGTACACAGGCAAGAGTGCGAACAATGACGATGGTGTCGCAGCCACTGCATATACGTGTTGGTATAAAAGAAAGATCATAAGCCTTAGTGTGTATGCGCACATTAAAAACAAATATATTACACACCAATTCCAGTGTAAATGCTTATTATGGGATTATTTAGTGTATGAATCTTTGGCAGGGTTTCTGTCTGCACCGGTGGTCGTGTTAGCCGAATATTGTCCGTCATTGACTGAATTTTTTTAACAATGACAGAAAAATCTGAAGGCCGTCCGTCATTTTGACAGATTAGAACACTAAGGGCGATCTACTGCAACTTTAAGTAATTAACACCCCCGTCCATCATACTCGTGCCTTGGAGCGCATCTGTACCACTGGTGCAAAAGGAGCGCACGCTGCAGGATTTCCTCCTGGTGAAGTGAGTGCTTGCAGGATCGGGAAATCGCATGTTCAGAGAGTCTTGCCGACTTCTGATCACTTCCCTGGGAGAAATGTTCCCCGACTTCACAACTTTGGCTGAAGTGGGGTGCTGGTAATTCCAGTCTCCAGTGTGGCAGCAGAGCGAAGGTACATGAAAAGTGACCGCACGGTAGGTGTCTCTGTTCATCTTTTCCTTATAAATGCATAATCTATAAGCTTGTTCCATATATTAATTATCAAAAAATGAAAATGAATGAATGAAAATTAAATGCTGTTAAATATGTCTTATCATTTAAAAATTAAAATGATGGGTAATAATAGATTATGACGGAATTTTTATGACCCTGTCCATCAAAATGACGGACAATGATAAAGTCTAACACAACCTCTGGTCTGCACCACCCGTGAGTTTAAACTCGGGTGCATGTTTGTCATATTAATCTCACAATTGAAATCTTCTGTTTGGCAACTTCAATTCAAAAGCCGTTTAAACTGATGATAAATACTACAACACAACCCATTCAGTTCCCAAAAATGCTCCTCTGTGTAAACAGAGATATAAAACAAACCAATCATTAGCTTTTAAAGTAAATCATTGTGTAGTTCAGGAGGACAACGTGACCGTTTTATCGGCTGCAGAATCTCATTCAAGCAGAAAGTACTTGATGTTGACATAAATATTTTGTTACAGATGTAATAACAGAGAGTGATGAATTAACTCTCTTGTCCTTACAGAGTGCGGCCCGTCGATGACCTTGACGATGTCTTTGACATGGATGTTGTTCTGCTCTGAGTCCAGAGCCACAGCGAAGCGGTTGTCCTTCCTGCGGTTCACCGCCTGGTGCCGCACCGTCAGTACCTTCCCGTGCATGTTCAACACCTGAGAGACACAGGAGTCATTCACTAAACTTTGTTTTGTTTTTTAAATTCATGTTTTCTTTATTTTCACTTTGCTTTATTGTTTGTGAATGTTTAGGTCCACTGAACTTTGAACTAAACAAGAAGTTGTTTGTGTCCGTCACGGGGAAGACTATTACCTGAAACGTCTCTCTCTCCAGCCGGACAATGACTCCGACGGTCTGTGGGTCCAGCTGGACCAGCTCACCCCACTCGTGCTGCCCTCCTGCATCGACACCGGATGCCGTCTCTGAGCAGAGCTGCAGGTCTCTGGGCAACACCTTCAACTGCACGCACACACACAAACACAGGGTGACACAGGAGAGGTCAAATCAGAGACATTTTAAAGATCCCCTGTTTCAAGACAAATAAAAATAATCTGCTTGGAATAATAATGATTTTTTTTTCACCACAATGTTCAGCAACTTCTTAAAATTTCTTAAAAATGCATCTCTCCCTTCTCCCTCACTGAAAATCACTGAAAAGTCCATTTGCAGTTTATGTGTGCTGAAAGTTGTGTAAGTTTCATAGTGGACCGTGATTGGCTGGTACGTCCCACTGGTACTTCCAGGTGTTAAGCTGGCAAACTTGTGTAATCCTCCCACAGATGAATGTGAAAACAAACTCTGCACATTCGTCATTCTGCACAGTGAAGCTCAAACATCCAAGTGAAGGAACAAGTGAGAAAAATAAGAAGAAAACAATTTATACACCACATTTCAACATGTACGTAATTTCATATTCTAATGACATACAATGTGGTGTATCCAACCTATTAGAAATTAAGTTGAGGTATGTCTGTTTTTGGCTGATCCAGTTAAGTAATAATCTCAAATCAAAAGTACAAAGTAAAAACTGCCATAAATCAATGATTGCAGGTAATAGCCTGGAGGAGCGGCACGCTTCACAGACATTCTTGAGCCCACTTTTCCCGTCAGCTGGTGTTGCCAAGTTCACACATGCATACACACACTCCGCTGAACTTGTCATATCAAACATGATGATCTCAGCTAAACAACTGCCTGGAAGAAGCTGGACGCCCTAAAACAATTGCATTACATATAATATAATAAATATAAATATAACCTCAGTATCTTTAAATGAACGGCCAGAGCAGTTACCTCGTGCATGGTGAGGTCGGAGAAGAGGATCACAAAGTTCTCTTCCACTCTGACGATGAGGCCCGTGTCACCCTCGTATCGCCCGGCGATCACCTTCACGTGGTCGCCCATTCTGAAATATTTTCTCAACTCATGAGCCGGGAACTCCAGGGGGTCCTACGAGAAAGCACACACACGGAACAATATGAGGAAAATCTGTCATGAATGGAGATAGACTTTGTTTACTTTGACGTCTTGACACGGTGATACTCTGGAGTGTGTGTGTTGTGTGTTATACATGGCTATCTTGCTATCTAATTTCAGTTTTAAACCATCGTAGAGAGGACATTTCTGCAGAAAGACAAAGGTGTGTGTGCGTACCTTCAGGTCTTCGTGTTTGGGCATGATGGTGATCTTGTTGCCATCCACACTGAGGATTTTTCCCTGCAGGTTGATCAACTCTCCTTCGCAAACCTCCACATTGTCACCGGCCTGCAGGTTGTGTTCACGCTCCTTACCTGCACACACACATTTTGTTTTAGCCAGCAGACTCTTCACTGGCATCATAACTTTGACCTTTAACCTTTCACAATTATGGAAGAAAATAAACACAAAAATATAGTATAATTCAATTGCGTACATTTAAATGTGCAACTTTTACTCTAATTTCAAGTTTGCATTTAACTTTAGGATGTCTTTTCTTTTTTTTATAACAACCATAAGGCTCAGCCCACTGACCTGCCCGTCACATTCAGATATGGCTCAAACACATTCTCAGCAGGCAATAAACTCATTCAAGCTTCACCTGATCATCTTAAGCCTGAAATTAACCTTTAGCTGACCCTTTAACAGCACACACACACATACACACACACACACACACACACACACACACACACAGACAGTGTACCTGACTCAGTGACCACCTCCAGGTCGATTCCTTCAGGCTGGTCTTCAAACTTCTCCAGCTCCGACAGAGTGGGCTTTACTCCGTCTGTGATCTATCAGAGAGAAAAAAACAGCTGCTGAAGGTTCTAGACACTAACATTTAATAATTCAGCTGAAGTTAAAGCATGGAAATCAAACTTAAACATGAAAACAGCAGTTTGTTTGAGTTTTCTGTAAGTTCCATCAGGATTCATTAAACCTTTCAGAATAAAGGGGAATCCTCAGGGGACAATATGGGGTCCCCTGGAGTTCTGATGGAGGTTTTTTGAGTTTTCAGACTAATGAGGCAGCAGTTAACAGGGATCCAAATGAAGAAAAACTGAGTTTCTTGTATGTATTCTGAAATGAAAGACCCTCCTCACCACAGCAGACATGGCAAAGCTCTTAAACAGGAATCCTTTGCGGCTGTAACGGTTCCCCTCAAAGATCATGAAGTCTCCATCATGGCTGACTTCCCCTCCAAGGGACCTGTCAATCAAATCATTTTGACCTTTAGCAGAAATACATCAAACAGAAACTTACTTGTTGATGTTCATGTGGAATATTCATTTGATGATCTAGATCGCGTAACATATTATAGACTTCAACCACAACACTCAGTAGGATCAGGGTCTTTCTTTTATTTTGTAGATATTTGTGTGAATTCATATTCCTGGTGTGTGTGTGTGTGTACCTGATCTTTTCAGCGTCGAATAGCCTCTGAGCAGGTCTCTTAAACTTCTTCCTCTTAGCGAACCAGTCTTTCTACAGGACACAGAGACAGACAGAGGTGTTAGTCAACTCTCAATACAGTGTCTCAAGTGGAAAAAAGTGTGTTAATGTGTGTTTTTCCTACCAGGCTCATCTTGGCCTTGATACGGTCCAGGTCTATACGAGGGATCATCTTCAGGGAGATGGTGTTTTGACTCGGCTCCACGTAGTCCACCTGGGGAATGAAGAAAAGAACACAATTCATGTATTAAGCGTACAAGTTCATTCTCGACCGTGGAAAAGATAATTTGATCAAATAATCTTAACTCTAGTCAATTTACTTAACTGCATCTGAGGTTGTTCACCAGTACTGTAGATTTGAGTTTGTTCAGTGAGTTAGGTGACCTTGAGTTAAGATTGTTTTGTCAAATCTGTCAATTATTTTTCAATTAATTGATTATTCATCAAGTCTCTGATGTTCCCAGAGCCCAAGGTGACGTCTTCAAATGTCTTGTTCTGTTCAACCAACAATCCAAAACCGAACGATATAAGATAGTTCACATTGAAATGAAACACAGAAAGGCAGCAAATCCTCACATTTGAGAAGGTGGAACCAGAGAATATTTGATATTTTTCCTTCATAAATTACTAAAAGATTTATTTGGCTTGAATGTTAACTGTATTTCTCAAATTACATTTGGTATTTATAGTTTATAGTTTCTAACAGTTGATACAACAGAAAGAAATATTTAAACTTAGTTTGGAGATGTTCTGTTGTCCCTGACACACCTGGTTCCTCCTGTGCCAATGATCAAATATCTTAAATATTACTATAAAAATAAAAAAGTAAAAAATATATATATGACATTATTATTACAAAAAAAAATAGAATAAAACTGACAAGCCTTGAAAAATCTAAATCTTTAGGAGGACTGGCTGCACCAAACTTTCACCAATACTACACAGCTAATCAACTGACATACATCACCATGTGGCTTCACTCAACCCCACCCCAACAGCCATGGTTAGACATTGAACAAACAGTGTGCAAAGAATTGTCAATCCAAGACCTGCTCTTCTTTTCCAAATCCATCACAAAACATAGCTGCTTTAACCACCTCACTGTTTCCAATACTCTACAAGCCTGATGGAAAGCAAATAATATGATAAATATCACGCTTACTCCTTGCACATTAACCCGACTTTGGCAAAACCCAGATCTCCGAATTAATAGCCAACCAACAAAATGCAAAAAATGGAGGTACAAGGGTATAACGCACCTCCATCATCCCGATACAAATAACTCGCTATCATCCTTTGAACAGTTAAATGATAAATTCAACATAGACAAAGAACAATATTCACAGTATATCCAAATAAGGAACTGTATCAAAGCAAAAACTGAAATAATTAATAACCACCCCCATTAATAAAAAGTATTGCTACCATAGCAAATTCCCCCGAAACAACTCTCAAATCTTATCTGCACAAGACTCCACAATATCACTACCAATAGAAAAATCTCACAGGCCACAAAATGCATCCAATGGCATTTACTAACTCACAGTACTGCACATATTGTGAACTTGGCACCCGCGACAATTTATCNCCCCGGTTAAAACGTTTCTGGGAACATAAACACTACACTCTCAAGAGTTTCTGGCCTGTAACATTTCACTTTCTCCTTCCATCTGCCTTCTTGGCGACTTGTCAGACTTAATAACACCAAGCAATACATCTTTACTTGTGGCTCTAGCTATCGCCAAGAAAACTATTCTCCTCAATTGGAAATCGGGACACTTAACTCTCCATAAATCAATGGTTTTACCTCCTCTCAGAACATATCACTAGAGCAAGCCTCCGCCAAACAATATAATGAAATCACGGAATTCAATAAAAAAATTATCATATTTAATCCTGGCTCTCAATCTGCCAGTGAGCTAAATATCACCCCTTCACTACTCTCATCTTCATATTAAAATCCCACCGCTTACCCATACTCTATCTTAAACTGTTTTTTTTACTATTTGTATTATAATTTTCTTTCCCCTGTTTGGCTACTAATTTGAAAAAGAATAAATATCTGTTGGCCGGTTGTGTCTTCAGTCGGCACCTGAGCGATGTCGTCCTTGTACAGGCCTCTCTTCAGCCGGACCCAGGACTTGGGCTTCAGGTTGGTGACCTCTTTGACGACCTTGAGGACGTCTGTCATCTCTTTGATCGGAACCATCTGCTGGTTCCACAGGCCCATCCTCAGGTTGCCGATGCCTTCGATGGCCGACTTGACGTGCGTCTGCTTGTACGACTCCACGTAGATGTAACCTTTAACATGATCCGGGGCGACCACGGACTTGATCTGCAGGGGCTGTGGGGTGGAGGGGCAGTGGTACAGTTACAACAGTGTTTGCACTCATTATAAAAAGCTGGAGGGGTCAAACTTCCTGGAATCTATTCTACAGAGAACACTGGTGTTTGTTCAGTAAAAGGAGAAACACAGCAGCTGGTCATCGTTGTAAAACAAGACCTCCATACTTTCCGTAATTTATTTAAATTATGCATTATCTTCTTATCTTATCTACAGATATGTATCAAGATAAACACAACTAATCAGGCTACATTTCCTACTACAAGACCGGCAATGTGGCCACGTTACATTTGTCATTTGTCAGCCTAATAACCATCTTGGATAATGCATGGACATTTCTGAATTGTAATAAAATGATGTTTTCCAGTTCTTCCTACTCTGCTGACATAGTTTGAATGCAGTATTAATCTAAAACAGTTGTACTCGCTTGTGTTCCCGGGGAACCACAGAATGTTTTCCATCTGCTCCTGCTCTGCCCGATCCTGATTAGCTACAGCAGGGGTAGCTGTAGGCAGAGCAGGGAGAGATGGAAAATAGGCTAGAAAAGGGAAATTAAAATGTGACTGATCGCTCATCTGTTGAGATAAATCACACAGATCCTGACAAATATCATCTCATTATCAATGTAGTTCGTAGACGAAGGTTTAAGCAGTGCTTGTCTTCCACAAAGCTTAATAAGCCTAATAGTTATATTTCATAAATTATCATTTCTAAGGACGTTGGTGGAGACACGCTTCATTTCATGTGAGACCGGAGTAAACTTTTTTCTTCCAGAGGGATTCATTTAGTTGTGAAATGGAGATCGTCACTCAGAAATAAAAAAGCCAGAGTTCAGAGTTCAGCCTCACTGGCCAATCAGAGCTGAGCATTCAAATAAGTGTCTTACTGTGTCGGTGAACTGGTAGGCGATGAACTTTCTCATCAATGCAATGGCCGTCGCTCTCTCCTCTCCAATCTGAAAAGACAGGATATGTTGAGGAAATGTGTGTGTGTGTGTGTGTGATGTGATGATGTGTGTATTTGAAAGAAAACACACCTTGCACTTGACCGTCCACAGATTGGGATCCCTGAAGACGACAAACAAATTTTAACATTCAGACACCTTCATAATCTACAAATCCTCATTATCTCTGCAGGTGTCTCGATGCTGATTGGTGGATGAGTGTTCACATACTTGACCCCAGGAAGTAGCTGCTGCTGGGTGATGTCATCAGAGAGCTCCTCAGACCCTCCAGAGTAACTGCACACCACAGAAGAAGAATAACAAGACAAGGTTTTGATCTCTGGTGCAAAGTTTTTTTTTTCCTGGTCAAATTCTTCACCTGTTGGTGTTAGCAAAGCTCCAAAATAAAATACAAATTGAACAGAAAGTAAAAACTCGTTTGTTGTTCTGTGGTATAAATGTGAATTCGAAACAGCTTTTCTAACATTTTATACATATTTCTCTGCAATTCATCTGGTCATATTTGGATTATTTAGAAACTGGAATCTTGACTTAAATTAAAATCATGTGTGAAAGTTAGTGGGTGATGTACGGTTCACAGACACATCAGTTCAGAGCAGTTATCAGCAGGTTACAGACTTAATAAACCTGAAAAACGTAACCTGTACTTAAATAATGGCTGCTCAGGAGTTTCTGTTTTTAACACAAATTATTCCCAGTCACTTCTACTTTTGATCACATCAGTGAAACTCAACACTTCCTGCAGATGCGTCACACTAAAAGCCTTACAGGAAAGGGAGGGATAATGCCCTTTGAGCCGCTGGAAGGTATTTAATATGAAACAACTGCAGGAAGTGTTGAGTTTCATTGGCAGTAGCTTAATAGAAATAAATAAAATAATACCTTTGTTGTTGTACTGGTGATATTAGTGCTGTGTAAATTGCATTATACTAAATCTATCAAGACAACAGATAAACATGGAGGAAGTGTTGAGGTTGCATCAAAAGCAAATTAAAACTGGAGCAGATCAGAAAACAGGAAGACTTCTTATTAAAATATGATCAAAAATAAAAACAGGGACATTTGAAATAAAAGCCTGCCTCTAATATAAACAAATACAGGTCTGGTTCTCTGTGCAGTTGAGGTAAATAAAGACAATTTAATTTATATAGTGCGAATTTGTGGAAATTCATACTTGTGTAAACACTGGTGTGCTATTGGTGAGCTATTATTAGACTTCGTAGAGGAGCTGACTGAACCATTAGAGTCCATAAAAGTCTGTTTAGTGAGAAGCAGGGGTTCACAGATCGGAACCATATTTTCACAAGGCGAGGAAACAAAGATACTCACTGCTCTCCTCCTGAGGACTTGGCATACTTCCTCATGTAGTATTCACCCAGCGCCTCCTCTCTGGAGTCTCTGTAACACACCAGAACAAACACACATACACAGTTAGCCAAGGAACAGCCTCCTCATCGCTCTACACAGATGTGATGTTTTCATGCTTCATGTACGCCATCATTCAATCACTAAGTTTGTTTCCATTTTCTTTTTATCCACAAACCAACTTTTACACTGAAGACGAGCGTAAAAACTATTTTGTGATTTTTTTCATGATGTTTACTGACTGGTTCAATAGTATCAATAGTATATATAGTATCAATACTAGGAGTACAGATCGAACAGTTAATTACACCATGGCCACTGAGAGGTCAAGATTCTGACTGTCTGGCAGGCGTGGATTCATTTATAGTAATCGCACAAGCAGACACCTGTGATGCAGGTGTTTGCTTGCACTTCTAAATAAAGGCGCCAACATGAAAGTCAGGGTAAGGACAGCAGCAGTGAGGCTGAACTAAAGAGCTTGGAGCTAGAGTTATTTGTATAACCAATAAAGAAAATAGATAAATAGCTTTTTAGCAGCAACCGTGCAAATGAAATCATAATTTTTTTGTGTGTGTGTATCTGGAGCATCCAAAGGAACTAAGAGGAAAGACTTTTGAAATAACATTAGCTACAGTAAATAAACAGATTCTGCTGTGATTTAATTGCAATAAATGGATCAAAAGGATGCCGAAATAACTACATCATGATGCCGATTTGTAAAAAGTCTGAATTCATGCTTTGTCAGGTCTGTCCGTAAGACCACAAGCAAACTACTTTTAAAACGCTTGTTTTCTAAATGCAGTTCAGATCGATCAGGGCTCTAAATCTCTCCTCCAACGTCAGCAACGTCAGGAGAATCTCAACGCTGATAAGCTTTCGCGACACAGCGTCACGCGAATTTCGAATACATTGCGCAATTTGCGTCACAAACTCACGTCTATTCGCGTCTTTGCCTTGACTTTGTATGTAATCACGCCATGCAAAAATTCGCTTTGCGTTTGGTGTCAACACAGCATAAGAATGAACTACACAAAAGAAGCTGAGTTAATTTTGTTTAACAGGACTAAAGCTGTGATGTTTTCTGACTTGCTGACCTTTACTTCCCAGGACTGTTTGGTTAAAATGCTTTATTTTACTGGTGTGTGAAATTATCAGATGTGGAGGCATTTGTTACCTCCAGAGGTTCTGCAGCCTTCTGGATCCAGAGTGATCTTCATCCAGAACCACATGGTCGATGTTAGACACTGAGAGAGACAGAAGGGAGGGGGGTTATATTCATGTTTAATACCAATAAAATCAAAATCAAATGAATTCAGATTAAATAATGAACAAAAACTGTGACTGTTGAAGTAAAGAACAGACTTACCTTCAGCCTCTTCTGCTCAGGACCGACCAGTGAGAGAGAAAAGACAAGGAGAGGAGGAGAATAAAAGAGGAAGCAAGAGGAAGAGCAGGAGCAGAGAGACGTGGAAGAGATAAAGGAAATAAGAAGGAAAAGGAGGAAGGACAGAAGGAGAGTTAAGAAACAGGGTGAGAGAAGGTGTAAGGAGTGTGGAGGAGCAGAGGACGAGTAAGAGGCAAAATTGGAGAACAGGAGCAAAGACGAGATAAAAAAAATAAGAAGGAAGAGAAGCAATGCAAGAAAACAGACACAAAAGAATAAAAGGAAGGTGCGCAGGAAGAAAGGTGGGGAAGAAGATGGTGGAAGAAGCAAAAGTTGAGAAAAAAAAAGAGGATGACAAGAAAGAGGCGGCAGGAGAAGAGATGAGGAGAAAAAACAGGATTAAGACAAGAGGAGGGTGAAGAGGTGAGGACAGAAGCCAAAAGACAGAGCACACAGGAACAGAGTCAGGCAGCAGCAACACAAAGCATGATGGGAGAAAAAAACAACAGAAAAACAAACAGATTAATGGTGATTGTACAGCACAGACAAGCATGAGGCCATGAAGGGTTCAATGTGGTTTAAGGAGACAGTGCAGTAGAAACAAAACTGAACTAAACTATTGTCCAACAACACCAGTACACCAACCGGAACTTCAGTTGGAGCATTTGTAGTTTTTTATGTTTTATCCAATCAACTACAAATTGGGTATATCTTAAATTACTGCCAGTAAGTTTTTTTAACTTAATGTGTATGTAGGGAGTGTTCACAGCTGGAACCATTTCTTTGCTTCGAGTGACACAGCGTTCATGAGGGGTTTTTTTGCTCCAACCAATCAGCAGTGACTGACCTGATCTGTCACATCCACGTCATTTTCTAAGTTTTGACTTCAAAGTGTTTCTTAAACAATGATGCTGGTGTTATTCTATATTTTTCTTATTGTCAACAAACCCCATGAAAAGATACAAACCAACAACGTGTTAGTCCGTCTCTCAGTACTTTCTGACTTCCTGTCTGTGGCTCTCAGCTCCGAGCTCATTGGTTCCTGAACGCAGAAATCTTTTTAAACAAATGTCTTTAAAGGCATAACGAGTAGGATTTGTCGGTTGTAAACATTCAAAGTTTATAGAGTCAAGCCCCTCACATCCTGTGCGCTGTTACTGGCTGGGGGCTACACACCACTGTCCAAAGGCTGATGCCCAGAAACGTCCCGAGCACAGCAAAATAAGAAAATCCAGGCAGAGGGCAGAGTCTCTGCAGATACAGACACCACCACACGCTTCTACTTGGTCATAAGTGATGACTGAGAGGGATTATTTTTGTTTGAGTCTATACATTGTTTTTTAGGAAAATCCTCCTCGTTATACCATTCATTTGTTGGGGACTATTTTCAGCGGTGGATGAATCCACATTTGGTGCTCTAGTGAGTATTTGGGGCAGCAGGACGGTGTGTGTAGGATTGACACAAAATAAACTACAGTGTGTGTGTGTTCATGGTGATGAAGGAACATGTCACCCAGTGCAACAGTGTGGCTCAGTGATGTGTTTTAAATGGAGCTCTGTGGCGCAGAGGAAGATTTATCAGGCTGTGAGACACACACAATACTTGTTAGTGGATACATTCATCGTTGGTTTTGGTCTTTTCATGGGATATTTGTTGACAAAAAAAAACACATGATATCATCACTTATATTTTAATGTCTGTCATGTCGACGGGAGGAATATGACAATTTAGGAGTTGTTATTTCTGTGAGTCGACTCACAACAACCTGTTCATCTCCATCCATCTCATCCTCACTTTGAGACATTTCCGTGGCTTTCTGGCTCCTCCAATTTTTAACCCCCACCTACAAAGCACTCATCGGCTCCGTTGTTTTTCTAACTAGGGAAACAACAGCGCAACACCAGACCTTTCTGGAAACAGGTTAGGAGTGATCGATCAAGACATGTCATTTCCACCGCTAACTGGACACTTGGCTGCTCTCAACGTACCCGTTTTGATTTTGTTTCTACTGTACTTGTGCCTTTAGTGATAGTGTGCATTACCATATGCCACATAAAAAGCTTCAACCACATCTGTTAGTCAAAAAATTTAAAATAAAAACATGGCGGTCTTCTACCAGGTAGCAGGGTCAGGCAAATGATCACACTTGGTTCTCTGAAGGTGGAATTACAACATGTCCAGATTAATACTGACTGATGGAAACATTCTCTACAACTCTTCTGCTTAGCGTCAAACCTCTGGATGCAGAATTACACTGAACATCTCAATGTGATTTCTGAGTTCAAAAAGTCTTTTTTCACTCATGTGGCTGGATTAGCTCCAGACTAATGAACTCAGACGTCAACATCAAACTGAGCTTTTTTCATATCTGGTTTCATCAAACAATAAAACGACTAAAATCCCATTTTAAGCGTAAAGACATTTGTTTCATGGCCAATTAAATGTAATGAACAGTAAATGTTTGTATGGACTTATATTGTATATCGGACTTGTATTGTGAGTCGTCGCTGTTCAAGAAGCCAATAATGGATTTGCCCTCAGTGCTTCCCCACATTAAGCTACACACTCACAAGTACAGCTGTGCTGAGATGAGGTGGGGTTAATACATTCTGGGACATGGATTTTATCAAATGGATGAAACTGATACTCCATTTGCTTCAGATACACATGAGTATAAATGGAAACATCAGAGCAGGAGAGTATCTGGAGTAGAATTACCGTTAACTGAAGAGGACATGCATGACAGAGAGGAACACCAATAAGACAGAGAGAGTTCAGTCAGACAACACTCATGTTCAGAATACAGCTCTAACTGAAGCTACTGAGGCTCTCTACATCACATCAGGTTAATATGTCAACACTAAGACCTGCACCGAAGAACTTACAGTACAAATTCAATGACTTTTAAGACCATTTCAGTACCTTTATAAAAACAAGAATCAAACCATGTCATGTGGTGGAAATAAATCTAAACTAGACTACTGAATAAACAGTTTAATGTGACTACATCAGTGACTATCACTAGGTGAGAGAAGACAAAAAAAAAAACAACTCCTCTTCGTCAGGATGCCACAAGGCAACTGTCAACATTCATTCATGATCCATGACTGTCGAATCAGCACCTCAGAGGGAGGATATCATGCAGTCTGATCTGATCAAGTCTGATCTTGAGATAAGAATCACTAATTGATTCAAGCGTGCCTGAACGTTTAAGTCATTATGTTATTATGTTAACTTGTCTGAGACAGAAACAAATTCTTCTATATTAAAATGCAGATTGGAGCCTCTTCAGACGGACAGCTGACTAATGGGGATGCGCCAATTTTTTCTCCCATCAACAATTCCAAAACCTAAACCTTAAGAGTATTTATTGGTAACGAGTACCAATCCGATACTCACTGATCTCTTTTCCCCAAACTTAAAATCTCTGTCATGCTACCTCATTGCATGGAAGTGATTGGGATAAATAAGACAATATTACGCACCAGGGATTGCTGAGACGCTAAAAAGTTGAGTCGGCGGCCAACGGTATTATATCTTCATGAGGTCAATATTGGGGCCAGTACCAATCCATCATACTGAACTGGTGCATTCCTCTGACTACTAATCAGACTGTAACATATGAGAAAGGGAGCAGAAATGTCCTGCGTTTTGGGATGACCGAACCAGATCAAACTGAACTCATCTCTCCCTGAAATTCCATTTTAACACATTTTGAGACTTTTATAGACCTTAAATTAAATAATAGTAATTATAAAGAAGCAACTGTCACAAGCAGTGCTTATTTTTGTTTCCAACAAAGTCAACAGAAAAAAAGCTGAATATACTTTTATCACAGCAGACACTTTGACATGAACAACATTTATAGCGGCCTCGTTTTGCTGCTGTACATGCCGACTCGTGGTCACACCTTACAGGGGCGGAGCCATCGTTCATGTTATAAGTTACACCTGCTGCTGTGACAAGTCACAAATGTCTGCTGTGAGAAAGGCGTAGATCTTTCTGCGGAAAAACAAGTTTATAACTGGTCTGACAAATAACAGTAACAGGTCACCTGATCACAAATATGTATCTGTGTATTTGTGACTGACTCTGAGCAGCAGACACAAACAGAAACAAAGAGAAGTTAAAAAAAAATGTCCATTTCAAAACTGTAATCAATACATGTTTGATATTTCACTTCATAAAAGACAAAACCAGTAATTGATTATCAAATTTAAAATCCCAAAATATCAAACATATTTAAATCTGCTCCCAACCAATAAAATGTTTTTGTATTTTTTATTGATTTCTTTTAAAAAATGCAGCAAAAAAATGTAGGCCAAACGAAACATCTGCAAAAATGCTGCATTCATGTGAAATCACACAGTTTGACCTGTGAAATCAGACCTCAGCTTGTGAATGTAACAAGGTCAGAGGTCAAACGCGGACTCTTCTGATAAGAACTGCCCCAGACTAATTTTTTTACTGAAACGAGTCTGGGGCTGAAGGTTTCCCACACATGCCGTTCACATCTGGACTGTGTGACAGCAGCTAAAAAACAAGCAGAGAACACATGAAGATCTTCATCTGTGTGTTGTTGTGTGACGGATGATCCAAACAGACTGGGAACAGTTTAGAGACACGGCCTGAACTACGAGGACCACACCAGCGTTTAGCATGTTTTAGCCCATTAACTACAACTCATGTGGACTTTGTTTTACCGACAAAGAATGCTTCAGTCGGGCGACTTCAGTTCACTTCAGAGCCACATGAAAATCTACTTGTAGAGATTGGAAACTTGCTTGAGGCATTTAATCCATCACAGTGGTCGTGTTGTGTTTTTGTTGTGTGTAGCTGCGCTGTCTTTGCCCTGTGGTACAGGTTTAATCGTAGATAGATTTGATAAGTCTGAATGCCTCTCTCTTCGGCAAGTTGATTTTAATGGTGAAGTGACCTGAGACCAGTGGCTGCTTAGAGGATATAAATACACACACTTACCGCATGCTTTAGAAAATGGGCAGACATTATGTGTTGTTTGTGTTATTTGTCGTAAATGGGCTAAAACATTTAAAAAAACCCTGGTATGGTCCTTTAATCAGAGCCAAGTCTCAGTCTCGGCTCTCAGGATCCAAAGACTGTTTACGTCTGTGACCCCAGTTAGGGCTGAAAATATCTAATTGCAATTTTCTAACCAATATAACCATTTAAACTGCTACAATTTTCTATTAATTAAACCGCAGGCCTATTCATGTGGTCTGCGTAGATTTAAAACAAGATTTATTTGATATCACAAACGTATCTTGTCTCCGAGACAGAAGGGGGTTTGGCTGGATTTGGTGTTTTGGGGACTTGTTAGGTTTTTGTACCGGATTTAAAACCTACAAAGTCGACATTTCACGCAGTCTGCAACACCTCAAGAGTAAAACATGCTGTTCACACAGCCCTCTGCGAGCCCTCTGAACAGGTCCGAGTGCCTCACCTTTCTCCAGGATATCTTCAGCTCCTTCCTCCCACTGATCCTCCTCGTCCTCATACTCGTCGTCCACATCTAGACGGAGAGGGCAGAGACAGAAGGGCAGAAAGACAAGTTTTAAAAAGCTACACTAAAGCTCCTGTTACCTCTGAAGAGCAACAGGTGTCTCAAGGAAAAGTCGAGCGAGATGAAGACAAAAACAGAAAGAGGAGGAACAGGAGGTGACATGAGGTAAAGACTGAAGGAGAAGTCCATTCATACCGGCTTCGTCCAGGATGAACCCTCCATGTCTCGGCTTTTTCCTGGGACGATCCTCATCATCCTCCTCCTCCTCTTCATCATACTCCTCCTCATCTTCCAGGTCCTCCCCCTCCTCCTCAGCTACCTTGTCGCTGCCCACCGGGCTGCCCGTCTCCTCCTGGAGACAACACAGTAACATCCTCCATGTCCTTTTCTGTGGTGTGTTTGCAGGCCTTTATATCTCATGTTACACAGTTCAATCCACCTTAAAGCGCGTCACATTCAGTCTCCATGTTTACCTGGGCAGTTAGCATGACTAGCTAGCGGTTAGCATACCTCATTCTCCACCTCCTCGGCCTCCCCGTCGCTGCTGCGCTCACTCTGGTTGTCAGAGAAGTCGCTGTCCTCGCTGTCAGACATCTTGTAGCCCCGTGCAGACTGTAGCAGCGCAAAAAAACACAAAACCACCGCTCTTAAGTTCGCATCGAAACAGGCTGAGCGGCTAAAGTTGAGCTAGCAGCCCCGAAACATCCGGCCACAACAATCAGGGCGGCCTAGCAAAGCATGCTAACGTGTTTCCGTCCAGATATCTCCAAAATGGCTGCAATCAAATGTTAGCCAGCGAGCCCCGCGGCTGCTACTCACCTGTTTTCACTCCCGCCTCGGTTTTTATATCGTATTAGTTGATAAATAAGTGAAAAAACGAGCTTAGATCGATTACTCTGATGCCTCTCACGTCTTCTTCAGAAACCGTGAGATTTCGGAAAGCTGCGCAAACGTCTTGTGAGTTTTGGACGGCGGCTGGGTCAAGAGAGTAGGAGGTCTCACTCCGCCGCTATTTTTTTGAAACTAAATTTAAATAAATTCCCCCCTCAAAGAAATAAAGGAAAGGATGTCAACACTCATTCATAGAAATATACATAATAAATAAACAAATAAGTTTAACAACTGTATCATGTAGTATTACCTGCTGATGCTCTTGTTTTATTAACCAACAACATTTCAACAAGAAACATAATGCAGGAAATAATTCAGTTGCTTTATATTATTTTTATTATTATTGTTCTCATGTAGAATCATCATGGCTTTAAAATCTTCACATTGGACCGATGGGATCAGGTGCATACAAAAAAAGACATAAAAGAAAAGACAAATCGAAACACACAAGAGATTAAAATAATATTAAAATACAAAAGGAATAAAATATTTTAAAAAGTTCAGGGCTTTTTTGTAAATCATATTTTTCTATTATGCTAAAAAAAGTTCCATTGCATTTTTATTTTTCATGACTTTAAGGGCTTTCATATAAGAAAGAACTCACTAAATTAGGCTTCATTTTCATATACATGGATTTGTGTATATGCATTTTTTTCCTGTTTTCCCCACACCAGAGCTTTATTTGTATTTTAATCATTTATTTATTTTATAATATAATTGTTTAAAAATGTTTTTTGTGTTACCCACGGCCGGGTGGGACAAAGATTTGATACAATCTCATGGTCTTTATTTCAGTAACATACACGGAGCACAAAAAAACAAGACCGAGTGAATCCTCATCTCAACACATTATCTCTGATACGTCGTGACGCTGCAACGTACGACGGCGCTCTTAAACCAGCCAATCGCATCACGCGGTTCAAGGAAAGTCACGGAGTGCGCATGTTGACACCGCTCCTGGTCCTGGTCCTGGTCCTGGTCCTGGAAACAGTTGAACAAACCCTCCATAGTTCGGTCTGAGGCTGCTGTGGGAGATGAACAGCGTCGGAGAGGCCTGCACCGACCTGAAGCGGGAGTACGACCAGTGCTTCAACCGCTGGTTCGCCGAGAAGTTCCTGAAGGGGGACCGGAGCGGCGACCCGTGCACCGAGACCTTCCGGAAGTACCAGCGGTGCGTGCAGAAGGCCATCAAGGAGAAGGACATCCCGATCGACGGGGTGGAGTTCATGGGCCCCAACAAGGACAAGCCCGAGAGCTGATGGACAGGAAGCACAGACTGATCATCAATACTGAAACCAATACTGTGCGTCCACGAGGCCCACTGAGCATGCGCAGAAGCAGAGACGATGCTGCTGTTCAACAACACACCGTCAGCTGGATGAGGAGACTGAACCTGGACCTGGACCTGATCCCAGAACAGTTCTTCACAAATCTGCTGCTGACGTCTTTCAGTTAATTTAACACGCGGGCTGCTGACGTCACTGTGAGACTGCTTGAAGAGCTGAAACAATTAGTCGATTAATCAATTACTCAAATTAATCGGCAGCTCTTATCATGGATCAGTTGTTTAAGTCAGTCACCAGGTAAAAAGAACAGGTCCTGTGAGGACCTTCCTGTGTTTTATATCACAGTAAACTCAGCTGTGATGACGTTGTTCTGTACTTTCAGACATTTTGTACATTATAAGATCAATAGATTAACTGGAAATGAGCACTAGAACAGTCAGTAAAGAAAATAGTAATTAGTTGCAGCAATTGGTTCAGTTTTTCCCTCAGTCGCCTCTGAAGTGACGTTTAGTCTGTGAAGGTTACTTTTTTTTTTGTCTTTTTTGGCAGCAGATTATAATTATAAGTTTAAATAAATAATAATAATAAATAAATAACTATAAGTTTGTTTTCATTTCGTAATTGTTTTTGTTCATTTCATTTTTTTTCTTTGAATCAGGTCAAAGGTCAGTTGGCCAATTTTTTTTCTCAATTTTGTAAAATTCTTTACTTTTTATTTTCCTTTTTTGTTTTAAGGAATTTTGTTTTTATTTACATGTGAAATGTATGAAAACTAACAGAAATTTAAGACATCGCACTGGAAAACATAAATTTCATAAATGATTTAAACTGATTTTGAATGATCTTTCATTCGGCTGCATTCAGGTAAAAACACAGTGAAGTTGGTAAAACTGAAGGCCACTGAACTGTAATGGTGGAACTGTCCTTTAAATATTTTTTAAATCAGGACTTTTTTGCCCTGGGCAAAGCCTCTCAGGCAGCCTGCTTTTCCCTCCTCAAACAGCAGAATTGATAACCACGTCTGAATTAAGCAACCGTCGGTCAAAGCCAGAACTTCATCTGTTCAGACTAAGACACGTCCTGAAAAAGTCTGGTCATGAATATCAGAATATTGAGATTTTGAAGGAGGCAGCTTCCCGGGGCCCGAAACTCCAGATGTTCGGTGCAAAATGAACTCACATGAGGGCCTGAGTCCTGCTGTAGCTGATCCTGTCTCCAGCAAGGTCAAAGATGTCATTTTAAGACCGTAATTATTTAAGTTTTATATAATCAGGGTAAAGAAAATGCAAATTAATACAAATTTTCACCATTTGGAACGATAAGGCCTACTATTCTTTGAATTTATTGACATTTATATCACATTTGTGTCAGTACTTTCCTGCTGGTAATATAACGAATCAGTGAGCACCACCTGGACCCAGAGAAGTGGAAGAAAACTGAGGGAAGGATTAACTAGTTAAGAAATAATAAGTATTAGTTCAAACTGACACGTAAGTGGATGAGCTGTCAGCAGCAGTGACAGTTTTCTGCAGGTCTGACGGTGCTGACTGAACAGCCTCCTGCAGCAGCACAGTCCACTGTCACAGCGATGCCACGGTTAGTTTAGAGGTGTAGATCGTCTTCCGACAGACACAATCGCGTACAAAACAAGTTATAACTCATGTTACCGCTCTACACCTTT
The DNA here is from genome assembly GCA_003416845.1 of Oplegnathus fasciatus. Classification (NCBI taxonomy): domain Eukaryota; kingdom Metazoa; phylum Chordata; class Actinopteri; order Centrarchiformes; family Oplegnathidae; genus Oplegnathus; species Oplegnathus fasciatus. The sequence goes on along the minus strand of NTHP01000556.1, from coordinate 4,051 downwards.
TTTAATGAAATGGACGACTTTTAATACCCTCTATGGCCTTTTTTGAGGGAACTAAATTCAGTACTTTTGAAGACCTGCAGATACCCTGATATTGCTCATTCCTAGTCAAATGTATTTAATTAAATACATTAAATCTGTGAATAGGTAGCTGCACAGAGAGAAAGAAGCGGCTCATTTGAACTCATGTTAAAAACACCGGCCTCGAGCTCTGGAAACACACTTAGTACAAACAGCCGACATTAATCCCAGATGACTGGAACACATGAAACCTGCTACTTTACTGCCTCACATTAAAACAAACTTTCACTGAAGTTTTTACTGATGCAATGTCCTGACTCTGTTTCCTCTGTAGAGGTTTGGATCCTCATCGCTGACCTCCAGTCACCTCTGTCACATATCTCAGCGTGTAGCAACGCTGCAGGATTGTTTCATCAGACGCTGTGTTTTAGCCTTTGTGCGCAGTGAGGAATACCCTGTAAGCCTCAGATAACAGAAGTGGACGCTCCTCCTGGTTTACACACTGATTCTGATGTTTTGTTTTAGTTTACATGGACTTTGCTAATATGAAGGTGTGACTGTATTTAACAAAATGCCAGAATAAAGGGAGGATTGATGCTTGTAATTAAAATAAAATCTTCCTCAGTAAGATGTTTCATTCTTCTTGTGTTTTTATCCTGTTTGCATTGAGAGACATTTTAACCTCTGAGCAGTTTGACTGAAGGAGTAAAGACTTCTGAGTCTGCGAGACTCCAGGCTTCACTCGAAAGATTACAGATATTTCACATTATTTGGATGTGATGTTCTAAAAGGAGAGTAACCATAATAATTAGGAATGATAAAAGCAGAACAACCAATCTGTAGTCCAGATCAACCATATTTATATATAGAAGTTTAATTTCTTAAGTCAAGGTTCACTTACTTGCTTACTCCAGAGGAGCTTTCAGCCAATCAGAGGACAGTCATGGAAGACATTCACATCCGGCGACATAGACTGTCCCTGAAAAACAACCTCAAACTGTGCATTTACATTTATTAACAGCTTGATATATTTCAATCCATAATGTATCCATTAATTATCCCCCTAAAACCCCTTAAAGATACATTACATCAATGGTTATATGATAAATTAATGGAGTTTTATGGAAAAAGGCGTTCTGTATCGTAGAATCTGAGGTTTACCCCAAATATGTGGTTAAGTAAAAGATTTAAATGGAAACCCTTACCAAAGAGAAAGCCATTAATTAACGTTCACTTTAATTGAAAAATGATGGTCCTATTTTTTATGTTAGTTATGGCTTTCACCTTTTTTGGTCTATTTTAAGGGGTTTTACCCTTTTCAGAAACAGTGCACATAATCCATTAATATACCTGAAAATATCACAATCCTGTACCTCAGTTATCTAATTAAAATACAGTGACTACGTAATTTCAATGGATACTTTAATGGAATTTTAAGGTTAAAAATCAAGGGATTATGTATCATAGTATCAGGGGTTTACCCCAAATAGTCTATGTGCTTGAAAGATTATAATATATTAAAGGTTTTTAATGGATTATCTCTGCAGTTTAAGGGAACCCCTTATTACCACATACCATGAAAGCAATCCCTTAATTTTCATCTTAATTAAAACATTTTAAGGTATGAATCAAGGGATGGCTCCCATCCTATTTGGTCAATTTCAAGGGGTTTTCACCCCTTAAAAGCCCTTAAATTCTACATATATATCATCTATAAGAATCTATAAATTGTCCCCTTAGGATCCCAGTAAAGACACATTAATTACATTTTTAATGGATAAATAAATAAAAACATTTTACAGCCTCCTTTCAGGCCTACAGTAGGAGAGTGTTCAGAAGATAATGTTTGTCACTTTAATCACAAATGTTTTTCTGCCACCAGAGCAACTATTCCACCACTGCAACACATGCCAAATCAATTTTATCTCTTTTATAAAGCCGTGTGTTAAAATCCTGTGTAGTGATAATGATTGTTGCCATCCATAAGTGGCTGTGAAAAGTCACAAACTTTGATTACAACAGCTCAAGTGAAATGCTGACAAGTGTTTGAAGTGAACAAAGGTGCAGGTAATCTGAACTAGCAGCGGCATGCATGAGTCCTTCATTTTAGATTCAATATTCTGATAAGTTAGTGAGTCATTGTCGATGACAGATGAGCAGAAAAACTTGATCAAGTAGTAACAAAGGAGGCGAGCAAAGCTACCAGTACAACAAAAAAGTTTTTTTTTGCCATGTTACGACCCCGGGCTATGTGGCAAGATTTATTGCAGTTAAAGGTAAATAAAGACAAAGAGGTTGGTGGCTGAAGACACAAAGTGTGAGAGTGTGAAAGTGTGTCCTTTGCCTGTACATGACCTACTGGGTTTTTAAAGATCATCAAGGATTTATCCTTCAGAGAAACGTTTGCTTTGCTCTGTGAATGTTAATATATGAGAGGCACATAATGGGGCTTTATTCAGCATGTTCAGTGAGTTTCAAACAAACTAGTTCAAATGTCCAAATGTGTCATTCAAACAAGTCTAAAGGCAGAAGTGTTTGGATTTGGGTCTGACTCACCTGTAGCTCAGAGGGATTCTCCCTCTTTGGAGTGGTTTGTTTCTTATCTGCAACATACAGACGGGTGACAAATTAAAGGAAAAACCTGAATAGATGAGTGGAGAAACATAACGAATGCAGATCTGGTGGCTCTGTGCTGTTGGGGGCATTTTGCTGGCATGGTTGGGGTCCATTTGTCCCCTTAGAGGGAAGGGTCACTGCAAATCAATACAAAGTAGTTCTGAGTGATCACCTTTATCCTATGATGAAACATTTCTATCCTGATGGGAATGGTCTCTTCCAGGATGACGGTGCCCCCATCCACAGGGCACGAGGGGTCACTTAATGGTTTGATGAGTATGAAAATTATGTGAATCATATGCTATGGCCTTCACAGTCACCACATCTCAACCCAGTTGAACACCTATGGGAGATTTTGGAGCGACGTGTTAGACAGCGCTCTCCACCACCATCATCAAAACACCAAATAAGGGAATATCTTTTGGAAGAATGGTGTTCATCCCTCCAGTAGAGTTCAGAGACTTGGAGAATCAATGCCAAGGAGCATTGAAGCTGTTCTGGAGGCTCGTGGTGGCCCAACACCTTACTAAGACTCTTTGGCCCTCATTTATGAAACGAACGTACGACAGAAAACTGAGCGTACACTCATTTCCACACAAAGCTCGGCATTTATCAATATGGACATGAGCGGAGGCAACGATCAAATCTCACGTCAAGTCTCAACTCGTGTACGCAAGTTTTCGAGTGCAGCATAGTAAATCTGTCGGAGGATTGTTAAGACCAATCTGACTGGCATCTAAGCACACGCAGACACGTATTCATCATTTAAAAATATGTAGCCTGTGGCAAAATAACAACTTTGTAAAGGCATCAACTATGTGTCATATATCCCTAACATAAATAACTATTTTCAAATTGTGTGCAATTTACGGGGTTACCAGTTTTTGATATAAGATTAATTCATAGACTATAATTCAATTTCAATTCAATTTTATTTATATAGTGCCAAATCACAACAAAAGTCATCTCATGACACTTTACATATAGAGCAGGTCTAGACCGTACTCTTAATAATGTTATTTACAGAGACCCAACAATTCCCACCATGAGCAAGCACTTGGCAACAGTGGCAAGGAAAAACTTCCTTTACTTCCTTCCTTTACTATACATATCACGGATATATAAATTAAATATTCAAACCCCGGCTGGAGTTTGATTGACCGCGGCAACGCTGTCGACCGCAGCAGTGATTTAATTCAATGCAGCATTCTTCCGACTTTCTTTGATGCAACAATAAAACTAGTTGGTTTAATTGAACTTGTGACGTTAGCGTTTCTATCGCCAGGTCGGAGAAGTTCCTCTTTTACGTTTCTCTCTGTCGTAAACTCTCGGGGCGAGGCGTGTAAACAGAGAATATACAGGGGCGTGATATTTAAATGACGATTGTTTTCAGCCGCCACATTTATCAATGTCCGAT
>NTHP01000555.1:314171-346408 GCA_003416845.1 Oplegnathus fasciatus | reverse complement strand
CCAAATACTTCAAGAGACTTTAAAGTTATAATATATCAAACTATTGTTTTAAAAAGGAGCATAACTTACCCTACATGTAACTTTCCCCCCCGTCCTCTCCTGACCTTTTACCTTATTGAACACTTTGTCTACATACCAAGATTTTAGTCTGCTCATTCTGAGCTTTGCATCAAATGTTTAACTAATACTACCAATTGAAAGTCAACAGGGTAATTAATATTATTTTAGTTGTTTGGCCTCGATTAGAAACTACACAAACAGGAAACGAAAATGAAAACCAAAAACCGTAGAGCTGTTAGTTCTCTTAAAAAAAATAGCACCTGTTTTTAAAAACAGTTTAAAAACACCACCGCTGTAACAGGTTTTTATCATTCAAACACATACAATGGAGAGCTTTTCATGCATTTACTGCACGCAAGGTTAGATCACAATAATGACTTCTTTTACACTCAATGTGCTCAGAAATCTAAAACATGCCGTGGTATCCAGTAAGTACTGACAGCTGAATTGCAGATTCTACTTTTTCTCTGGAGCTTTTAAAGGCTCAGCGCGTCAGTACATATCTGACTGATTCAAAGATAAAAGTCAAGGTCTCTCAGCTCCTCTGAACAGGCGGCTTAGTTGTTGAATGAAAACTAAAGCTGTCACAGTTGCTTATAGCTGTATATTCTGCCAGACCTCTTATCAAGGCTTAAAACTTTTGTTTTCTTAAAACTGTCACTTATGCTTGTTTGTATGTGATATACTGTATGCACAAGTACACTTTCCTGTACAAGCATGTATGGTTTTATTCATGATTCAGCTATTTGAATTTCCTTGGGGGACATTTACTGAACAACACAGAGTGTTTAGATACACATAAACTGACACACATAAAATAAAATCTATTACAAAAAGACCAAACAACCAAAAATACTCAAAACTGACCATGTACACACAAGGACTGTCTCACACAAACACACTGTGCTTATCAGGCACATGTAAACACACACACACACACACACACACACACACACACACACACACACTGACCTCTAAGAGCCTCCTGCAGAGACTGGATCTCTTGATCACATTGTTTTTGCAGCTCAGCCAGTTCCTCCTGTTTGCTCAGCTCGCAGATCGTCGCCACGCCCTGCCAGTGTTCAACCTGAGCTCGGCACTCGGCTAGCTGGGCCTGCAGGCTTGCCTCTGAAAATGATCAACAGGTCGCTGTGTTTTTGCCTTAATTATATTGTTTTGAGAACGTTTGCATCAGCAGGGACAGAATCACACACAGTGAGGTGATTACTAGCAATCACACTGGACCCGTAAATACCTCACCACAAGATAATAGCTCATCTGATGTCATTGATCTGTGCGCTGAGAACTTTGCAGGGTGCAACTCTAAATTTCTTGTTTATGTCATCCTTGTTTGGTTTGTACACAATAGGTTCAGAGAGCGGTCTAACAGTTGCAATCAAATCCTTTAAATATACAGGTCTGCCAGACATGTAATAGTGTGTATGTGTATTTTGACAAACATTTTCATGAGCATGGATAAGGACATGGATGACACCACCTGACAGCATTCTTTGTTGTTTCAGTGTATGAGAGTTTACACTGTTTGGTACATTGTTCATTTACATTGGGAGATCAATGAGGAGAGTGAAATGGGTAAACTAAATAAACCAAATTTTTCCTTAAAATATATTTTTTCTTTTCTTCTGCCTCACTAAAACCCGAACATGTAGAAAAGTATTGCAGTGTTAACCCCTCTGTTTGCCATAAACTAGGCTTACACATTTGATGGAGGTGACAAAATACTGAAATGACCATAAAGTATGGTATAAGAAATATACATTTCGTGTTTCATATGTTCTGAACAAATATATATTCCTTTTGTCATTCACAGACAAAGTAATGTACAGTATGTGCATGATATAATAGGTCTGGGGTCTGTTAGGCCACAGAGAGGTGATGAACAAACTGTTATAAAACTCCAACAACACAAATCCAAATAGACTTAGTAGGGATTTGGGAGGGGCAGAGCTGTGTAAAAAAATACCGTCATCACCAATCACAGTTATGGAGCTGAATATTCATTGTATTTAACCAGCTGACAGCGGACTTCTGAAGCACATCATCAGTTCAAAATCAGGTTTAGGGCCGCAAGTGACGATTATTTTCATTATCGATTAATCTGTCGATCATTTTCTTGATTAATCGATTAGTTGTTTGGTCCAGAAAATGGTGAAAAATGTTGGTCACTGTTTCCCAAAGCCCAGGGTGATGTCCTCAAATGTCTTGTTTTGTCCACAACCCAAAGATATTCAATTTACTATCATAGAGGATTAAAGAAACTAGAAAATATTCACATCTGAGAGGCCGAAATCTGAAAATTTGGACACTTATTCTTAAAAAATGACTCAAAACGATTAATCAATTATCAAAATAGTTGGTGATTTATTTAATAGTTGACAACTAATTGATTAATCGACTAATCGTTGCAGCTCTAATCAGGTCTATAAGTTATTCACTTAATATAAGGAAAGGTCAAGGTGATGAGATAATATTAAGTATGTTGTTTGAGTTGTCACATTAGGGTTTATTAACTGCTGCTGTCATTATAATGTACAATAATAAAGTCTTACTCCCACCCATAGACACTACATTAACAAACATGACTCACTGTGTTACATTAACACATATTTTGCATATTCCTGGGTCAATATTTTGCACATTCCTGCACAAACTGCGCAGCTCTTTCATTTTAAAAACAGATATAGTGCACATATTTGTTTTCTTGTAAATGTTTCTATTTTATATTTATGTTTCTTCTAGTACTTGTTTTTTTTTTACTTTCTTATTTTCTTATTTTTATTATATGTTTATTGCTATGCACCAATAAGGAAAATTCCTTGTAATTATGTGAAAACAGTAAACCTGATTCTGATTCTGCTGTGGACTGTCTTCTTATGTTGGATAACTTTACAGAGATACTTGTTGATCCAGTTTAGGTAAGTTGGTGAACACTTTAATGGGACCTGAAGCTACCTAAAGGTATCTCTAGGTTAGCTTGCTAACAAATATGACTTGGTACAGTAGTTAGTTCATTAGCTAGGATAATAGCAACATTTAAACTAGCATAAAGTATTCAGAGTGAAATAAAAGCTGAACCGGACTAAAACTCACCTTGGTCTGGACCAGTGGACCCCCCTCTGTGGTTTATAGAGGTCCCTAGAGGACCCCAGTTTGTATACAAGCAGCTAAAGTGTTAGCTAGCAGCTAGCAGCGCCCGTTCATTCCTATGGTCAAAGATGCTAACAGGCCGTTTAACGGTTATCTGACCAGAGCTGCTCCAACATCAACAGGTTTCACTCACAGCGAGGACAGGACAGAATTTAACGTTAATGTTTACTAAAACTAAAGCTGTAAACCCCCACAACCAATCCCGTTAGAAGTGAAGCACATTAAAGTTTAATGTTTCTGGTTTTATTACCTGTGTCTTCACTCATCTTCCCGTCAGACAGAGATCACCTGCTGGAGAGTCTGACGAGAGAAACGCCTTCAGAAGTCCCAGAGACCTATGGCAGTCATTTTGTAGAAAAGCAGCAGGGCTTTGGTGTGGAAATGATCCGCGCAGTGTCAACTTCAGGAAACAACTTTCCCCGGTCTAAGCCTGCGGAAATCACGTCAACCTCCTTCCTGTTCACAGATTCCCTCTTTGCCTTGACTGTAGGGCTGCTCTTCATTTGGCTGGTTCTTAGGGGCGTTAAATACCAAGAAAGGTGGTCGCAGGTTTGATTTTTGTAGCTGCTACACCTGAATATCATCCCTGGACATGAAGTATGCAGCCATGGCAGCTGTTTGGTGACCGCTGGAGGTCTCTGAACCACATGTTGAACCACATTCCTGGCTGTCTATCACAAAAATGACAATTAATCATTAATAACAATAATATATTAATTAATTAATTAATTAATTATTATTATTATTATTATTATTATTATTATTACTATTAGTAGTAGTAGTAGTAGTAGTAGTAGTAGTGTTATTATAGTTTACTATAATATTTTTATTTTATTAATATCAATGTTATATTATTGTTATTATTATTATTATTATTATTATTATTATTATAAACAACAACAACAATAATAATAATAATAATAATAATAATAATAATAATACACTTTATTTATACAGCACCTTTCAAAATAAAGTTACGAAGTGCTTTACGTGGTAGAACCAGGAACAAAATAAATTCAGGACTGCAATGAAATAAAATCAGGCAGCTGCAAGAATACAAAATAAATCGAAATAAAATAACCAAAAGTAACATAAAAATTAAAAAGCTAAACATTTAAACAAACAGACAAGACATGTTGGAGGTAAATGGTGTGCTAGCATTAATAAAATCTTTTAAAAAAAAGATGATTGATGATAAAAAGTGATTTAAAAGATGTTACTGATTCTGCAAGTCTCAGATCTTATTGAACAAAGATTCTGTATTGAGATACAGTAATGACTGATTTTTTTAAAAATCGGGGGAAAAAATCAATTGACTGAGATATTTTTGAAACAGGTCCTTTAACTCTCCAAGATAGTCTGTAAGCTGCAGCAGAACAAACTCATAAAATATTACCATATATGATAATTTTCCATTTGATGGCAGAATTGAGTGGCAAAAAGTTAGTGTATAATAAAGATAATGAAATGTTTTCAATTATCTTTAGCATATCATAATGAGAGTAATATGGAGGTGTTTTCCCCCCTAAATAAGAATACCCTCTAGTGGAGGAATACTGGTATTATTGGGGAATATCAGGTGTTAATTATATCAGACCTGAGTAACCCAAACACATCTTGGTGATTTGAAGTTGTTTTATATTTTGTTCCCAGATTGACTCTTGAATGTGGCTTTGCATTTTAATGCACGGTACGTTATGACTGCTCCCAACACTGCTGTCTATGTGAAGTCTGATAAATAAGTCTCAAAATAAAGAGGCCATGTATTGATAAAAGAACACCTCTTTTCTCCTCCTCCTTTTGCCTCCTTTGACAATTTGGCAGATTCTTAAGTTTTTGTCTCTGAAAGTGAAAAGGTCAGTGTGAAGGCAGTGTACTGGGCTGCAGGTGATCCTTTATTTTGAAGGCTGTTATGCTCCAAAAGGTCTACATTTTTAAATAGGCTAGAATCAAACAGCTCTCTGTTTGGAGGAGCTCTGTGCAGGAAGAGGGACCTGCTGCTCAGAGATGATGGTGTCACTGTGTCATCATGACAGATGTTGCTGCTCCATGTGCTTTCCACCACCTAAACTGTCCAAGTCCTCCGTTCAGCAAAACAAAACTCAGCACAGAAATGTGCTCTTCTTTTCACAGTGCTAGTTGTAAGTGCAAAGTGCAAAATGAGCTTTGGGTCAGTGTTATCAGCTGTGGTGAGGCCCGTTCTGCAGTACAGTGTCCCCTCTGCGGCACGTAGGTCACTTTTCATACTGTACGTTGATATGATGTGAAGTCCTCTGTTGACTTCACAGAGGGAAGGTTATGTAATCACACAGCGCATGTGCATGATAGACAGTCATGCCAAATTATTGATATTATGCGTTCAACGACAACTAAAATTGGAGTTAACTTGAGGGTTACACTATCAACCATGACTGTTGCTACTGATACATACCCAATGTGCAATACTTCTGCATACACTTGTCACTTTACTTTTACACACTACCCTCATTTTATATGTATGTATGTATGTATATATATATATACATATATATACACATAGTATTATATTATATATGTATATTTTATCTTATCTTTCCATTTTATCTTTATGTTTTATCTTTATCTTTTGTTTTATTTTATCTCATCTTTACATTTTATCATTATATTTTATCTTATTTTATCTTTGTATGACTTGTGCTGTTATTGTGACTCGTGCTCTTACCGCTGAGCTGACCTGTTTTCTCATTCAACACATTTCATGTTATCGTTGACCCTGTGTTAACCTATGTCTAATAAAACTGAATCTGAATCTGAATCCGGATTTGATAATGTTTCATGTTACACTTAATAACACCTCTTCTGAGTAGAAGACTATTGAATAAACATAATCTGTTTTACATTGACAAGTGAAATAATTCAGAGGTGTGAAAACCCAAGCTAAATATTAACCTTGAAACTGGAAAACTGTATTTTATTAGCAGCAGCTCTGCAGTTCTGCCTCTTTGCACCTGCTTCCTTTGCTTGACAAAGACACGGCTGTACAAGCTTTGCAGTTTCCTGTGTTTGGTTTCCAACAAAAACTACACAGGATCCGAAACGACTGAGTTCTCACTAAACTGGAAGCCACTTGAAATGTCGATGCCACACAAGTTTTTTTAGTTTCAGTCTTTAATCTGAGATTACTGCAGAATCCTTTCTGTGGCCAAAACTGTGGGTCTATTCATAGTATTGATCAGACTCGACTTTCCAGCCCTCATACTCTTACATGCCTCTCTTCGATTTCCATCCCTTCATCTAGAAATCTGATATCTAGTAAGCCTCTGCCTTATCCATTTGCAGTCGAACAGGGTGTGGCAAGAACAAAACTGTGAAGTAAAGAACTCAAGTGGAGAAGAAATATGGGTATACATGGTTATAGTCATATTCTTTACATGTTCAACATGGAAACTCGAGGATATTTCTTTCCCAAACTACACACACATTTGTGTAGTTACAATTAATTCTGTCATCTTCAAACCTGGATGTTATGTAGACAAAGAAAATCAAAAAAAATAATCATTTGGGCCTTCAAAACAGAGGCACATCATCATGTCTTGACTTTCATCTAATGGAAATCAAGATGTAAAATATATTCTAAAATTTAGCACTCAGTCAACCAGCAGCAGACTGCTGTGGACAATGTTTGAGATCTTCAGGCCTGAGAAATATTAATCCAACCTAAGAGTCAAGGCATCTAGAAGCACAAATAAGTGATCAAAGCACAGCTTGAAAGGTGAAGATGTGTTTAAGTTTCTTCCTCCAAAAAGCTCCGACTTTAATCTCCAGAAAGATCCTCACACCTCCTATATTGAACATTGTTCTTTATTGAAGTCATTTGTAATTAAAACACGGTCACAATGTAGAACAGGAAAATACAAAAAGTTGGTCAATGATAAAATGATTGCTGGCTATTTGTGCAGGTAATTGAATAATCTACATATTAGCCAACACGTAGACATTCATGATGCGATACCAAAGCTGTACCTTCAGGATACCAAAGGACTGTAGAAAATGCTGGTGAAAGTCAAAAACTCATACAAAGTGACTCATGTAAAAACAGTGCTATGTATCGTTTAACCAAAATACAATTTCTCTGATAAAGGAATATTATAAATAGTTTGCAAATTGTTTTAAATATCTTAAAGTGGTATACGCCTGAATTCCTTGGAGTGGAGCGGAGGCACAGAATACATGTATATAAATGCTCACAACAAATAAGTGATCAGTAACAAAAGCTCCTTTGCCAGGAGACCAAACCGTACTTATCTGCAGGTAGTGTTGTTTTTACAGAGGTAACATGATCTAACAGGTAAACGGGGCTTTACAGTATCCAAAGCACCAGAACTTGGATGGGTTTCTACAAGTGTACCATGTGCGTATAACTGTGATTTCCATTCGCACACAACAAGATGCAGCATCGAGTGGTCAGAGTTGGCCTTGGCTTTAATTTCATTTGGTCCGTCAGCACGTCAGCGCTGGGATGCTGAATCATCGTGTACGTCTCGGCCTTTCTTTACAAGTCCATGTCCTGATCACTGACACTCTGGCGAAGGTATTCTTCATACAGCTTTTTCTAGAGGGAAAGAATACACAGTTAAAACACACTCCAATACTGCCTTTTTATAGCCAGTACCACTTCAGAGTCACACACACACACATAGATGCAATACCTTTTTGGTCTTGACCACCTCCTGAACATACTCAAGCTTCTCCTGCAGTTGCCTTTTCTGTTTGCCTGACAGAGTTGGTTGAGTCCTGCAAAGAATCAAAGATTTGGTATTAACATACAAGCTGAAGTTGGGAGAAAAAGTGAATGTTTCTTTTTATTGTGTCATAAGCAGAGCTGCAAATCCACGGGGAGCCCGAAATCACATGCAGCTGCTTAACGTAGATTATCTGCTAGATTCCACAAGGGGAAATGAAAGTGTCACAGCTGCAGTAAAAAAGAGGGAGGGGAGTAAAAAACAGTAAAATATTATAGCTAAGAAAAAAAATATATACAAAAAGAAGCTGAGATACACAACTATACGCATTACAAATGTAGTACTCCAGGGCAAGGTGATGTCATCAAATTGCTTGTCTTGTGCGACGAACCCAACGATATTCAATTATTATAACATAAGACAAAGAAAAGCAGCAAATCCTTACAATAGACGAGCTGGAACTAGATAATATTTGGCATTTATTGCTTGGAAAATTACATAAATGATTAATTATTAAAAAAGTAAATTTTTGCAAGTTGCATGTGTCCGTCGGAGAAAGTAAAAATAAACAAACTGAAATGACATTTAAAAAATGTAAAATTGCACATGGGAAAAGGGGTATTTTAGGACTAATGGTTTACATAAAACAGTAACAGTATAGAAGCAGAATCAGCACCATCAGATCAAAAGCTGTGATGATGCTGAGATCTTACTTGAAGGAGAAGCGTGCGATGATGAGCAGGAGGAAGGAGAAAAGAACCAGTCCGCCACAGCCGTACAGCTGCTGCTCCACAGAGAGGGAGTCAAATACTTTCACTATGGGAGTCTGTGGATCACAAGAGCAGCTAAATTACACTTTGACTGAAACGACTACCACACGACAGTGAACGGCGCACTCGCTTGAACGCTCACCAGGTAGAGCGAGAGCGTCTCTGTGCCCTGGCGGCCCAGAGCCATCTCCAGCAGCTCCTGGGACAGAGTGCCCACCACCAGTAAGGCCATCAGAGCCAGAGGGACGCTGAAGCCCAGCAGAGTCAGGAAGCAGCTCTTACAGCGCGCCCGCCGGTTTCCGACACTGGTCTGCCTGTGAGAGCAGGAGGTCGAGGTTATTCTCTGAAGGCACGAATGACTGATACAACTGTAACCTCACCCAGCTACAACCAAGTGAAATACTGAGTACTTCATCTTTTTACTATCGCACCAATAAAGTATGCCTATTTGAAAAAAAATGAAAGGACATTGCGTATTTCTGTGAGTTACCTGTCGTTAATGAGCGTATCAGTGATGGCCTCGCTGATGAGCTCACAGTCCTTCTCCAGGGAGTTGAGTGTATTCTGGACTGTTTGGTTAATAGTTTTCTCGACGGTGCGACACACCTCCTCAATCTGGTTGACGCAGCGACTTGGCTGAGAACAGGAACACGGACAAAAAATGGAATTATAGACAAAGAACAAGTTAAGGGAGCACCTAAAAACTGTAAAATCACCTAGAACTCAATGAAAGTGCAACCCTTACCTTGTTTGGATTAGGAATGTAGATGGTGGGCATGTCAAAACCGCATTTGTTGAGTCCCGGTCGCTTGCAGAGCTCCTGGACAATCTGCATCATCACTCTCTGAGACAGCCAGTCACAAGAAGACAAAGACAGAAGTCAGGGGGAGAGAGTAAAGAGGTTGCAAGATTTAGACTATGTCTAATAAATATGTTAAAAAGCACTAGATTTTATGGAAGTGAGTCCATTTACTTGTGTATTTTGTGCTCGTACACACTGTAAAACCTGCACTGGTAAAGACACTTGACAGCAGCTTTAAACGACCCACACACTTAAACATGAAGAGGATGCGTTCTATTTTAGGTTATCATTCCTCCTCGAGGGGCCTAGATAACACAAACGCAGTGCACGTGTTTTTAATATTATTATAGATGTGGAAACTCCTTTTTTAACTTCTACAAAGTTGTTTATATTAAGCAAGTGAATAATGTGTTTTTCTTCAACTGAATGAAGAAAGTTGACGTCCACCAAACACAACCTTTTAACCCATACCTGTCTGTCCGACTCTCCCCCGGCCTCGTCAGCCTTGCTCAGGTAAAAATGCAGTCGATCCCCGTGTTTCTCATTCAGGCTCTCCACAATGTTGAGTGTGCGCTTGCACAGGGCCTGACCCATGGGATCAAAGAAGACCAGGATCAGGTCACAGAGATCACCTGAGAGTGAGAGTGGGTAGGACCATTATTTTCCAAAACAGGCTGAACCCCCTGTTATAAAATGTCTAAAGCATAATATATTCTCACTGCATTAAAATGCATGGTCACGGAAGTATGACGTCAGGTTTTTTTAACTTGTTTCTTATTTAGACACAGAATTTAGTATCATGTCACATTTTCATCATACTGTGAGAGTATGAGTCCACTGAAAGATGATCACAAAACTTGAGTTGTCAACAGTTTGCTTTGAGGGAATCAAAGCAAAGAAAGTGATGAGACCAGCAGTTCACCTGGAAAAAGCTCACTAATGGCACAAAAACTAGAGCAGAAATGGTAACGCAAACGTCCAGTAAGATTTTAGAGATTTTAAACAGAATATTTTTACATGAGTGAAAGCAAAGTCTGGTCAAGATGATAGATAATGAAACAAAATGTCTTCAGTTTTTCAAAGTAGTTGTCCTTTCTATAATGCTTCAGGATAGGCAGGGATATGTACTGGATAAATTAATTTTGTGTTTAGTTTTGTTTAGTGCTTTTTGAGGCCAGTGTTTCACATTAACTGGAGACATCACAGATTAAAAAACTGTCAGAGCTGCTCCTCTTATCTATTTTTACGATACCATTTAAAATAACTCAGTGTCACAACACCCACTGCCACGAAAGCCTCAGGGGACCCCTTGATAACTACAGTACGACAACAGACAAGGTCAGTCAGTGGCAACCCACCCAGCCAAAGGATAACTTCATCCACATCAAAGGGATACTTCATATCACCGTCCACCAACCCCGGTGAATCCACAAATGTCACCAGGCTGAACCGTTTCTGCCGCGACGTGCAGATCTCAGTGCTCAAGTACTCTGAAACACCTAGAAATCAATTCAGGAAGATCAGAGAACTGTGTGGAAAAACATGTAGGAAGCTTTAAATATTAATGTTTGATACTGATCACTTAACATAAGACATTACAAAGTACATCATTGTGGTGACTCTTTAGAATAGAAAAGGGAAGGATTGTGATTTGAGCTGACGTCTCACCTTTGAACTCCTGCAGAGGCTTGAAGTGTGGATATAGATGCAGGGTGGCGTTTCCCTAAAGAAAAACAGAACCAGCTCTGTTGGAGACACTTTGTGAACCAGGTATCAGGATCTAAGTACTGAAATCACTGGAGAGGAACTAGTTTAAGTTAATGTAATAAGTCATTATCATGGGGATTGACTTCGAAGGGAAAGTTGGTGATTGACAGTCTGACTTATCATGAAAATAGTCAAAACAATTATTTCTTCCTGGACCAAATAAACATCTATTATACAATAAATGGCACCTTATTGTTTTTGTACTGTTGCACTCACTGTGAGAGACTCTCTCTTGCGTCCACTCGTAACAAAGCTGAAGCCTTGGGTCTCAATAGCCACTCCAGTGCGCTGGATGTGCTCTTCGACATACCTGATCAAAAAAAAACAACGAAGTTTTGTCCAACGTCCAAACTAAATCAATTAAAATGATATTATTCAGCAAAATCAATAGACAGGGGCATATTGGCTGATGCAAAGACCACAGTAAGACCTTTGCTGCACTCATGTTTTATGTATTGAATTTACCAGTTAAACGTCCCCATAAACTGTACGAAAACTGTGCCAAGGAGGGCTGTAACAGAAAGCTACAGACACACATTAAGCTGGACAGCTGGTTTGATCTTGGGTTTACAGACTGGCCCTCTGTAAAGCCCTTTGGGACATACTTTTGCAAAAAATATTTTTACCAGTTGATGAAGGAGCTCTTCCCAGCAGAGTGGTTTCCCATCAGCAACACAGTGATCTTTTTCCGGGGAGGCAGCAACTTCACACCAACAGATTCGGCTACAGAGATCAACCCTGAACAAAACAGACAACATTTCCTGATTATCATCTTACAACTGATGCACTAGTTTTTTGTAAAATAAAGGATGCATCTATCAAGGAGTCATCATGGTGCTGCTGTGGCTGCACCTGTTGGACTCAGGTCAGACAGTCAAGAGCGAGACTACTACACCAGTGAGCAGGAGCTGGAGAAGGACCACAAACATTTCAGTAAGAGTATTTATTTTAAAAACATTTTGGGAAAGCATGGATGGGCATTTTAAGAAATAATGTACCACTTTAATGGGGAGCGACGCCCCTGGCTGAAGTGTGTCCTGTGAGCTGACCCCAACTATACCAAAACTCACTGTATTAACAGCTACAATACAAAAACGTCGTAGCTGGCTTATCATTTTAACAAAGGCTGCCACAGCTGTTCGTGGCTAATTTAACTAGCATTAACTCTGGCTAGCGCACCGTCAGCCAAATCAAAATCCTTGCCTATTAGCTAGCTAACGGTTAGCCCCCTGCATCACCAGGGATAACGAGTCTTAACTTACCGAGTTAGCTAGCTGAAGCTAGGTCAGCTAACGGCTTGCTAGCTTAACTTTATTATCAAACAGGTGAATGTTGGAGCGATTTCAAGGGAGGGTTTGAGTCCAGAAAATTGTATGTCAGCCGACTCACCACTGTCGGGATCCGCGTACAGTTGATGACAATCCCGCAAGATGCGCTCATCGCAGGACACACCGCCGGTTATCGAGTCTGCGTTTGCGGCACTCCGGCTCTTGATTTTCCCGGACATTGTTAGACTGTGTCGGTATTAAACTTCTGGAGAGACTCGTTCGAGCAGCTAAAGTCCTCGACTCTCTGAAGTAGCTGTGAACAAAGCCGGTGTGCCTTGTTTGAATCGCCCCGGTCCGCTGAAACACGGGGTTGAGACGTACCTCGGCCACGTCGTCAGCTATAGCGGCTTTTGTTGCAAAGGCTTTTGGGTAATGTAGTTCTTCAGTTAAATCAATGAAGTGACATACGTGGCCCACATTTTTCTTTAGGACTGTAATAATAATAATAATAAATAAAGAGAAAGAGAAAAAGTGTTTTATATAAATTGATACACACATCTTTTGGACTCTATGCACATTGGAAATATTCTTTATTCTTCAACTTTAATACTGTTTTTTGCACATTCCTGCACAAATCTGTACAGTTCTTTCATTGAAATTGTCAGTCATATTTTATTGTCTATTTTATATTTAATCTATGCTTCTGACTTGCAGTACGTGCTTTCGCCTGTTATATATTTTCTACTTATTATGTAAGTACCTTCTACCCTCAGGCCACTAAGATCCTGAATGAGGACACTGCTGCCTAAGACTATTTTTACTTACTTTATTATTCAAGTTACTACTATAGTTAACATTATTATTTATTACATATTTCTATCCTTATTCTTATTTTTATTGCATAATTAAAGGAGCTAACGGTCACTATGATTATACCCTGTATGATTATATGTGACAAATAAAACTTGACCTTGTTTATTTTTATGCACCAACATACCAAGACAAATTCCTTGTATGTGAAAACCTACTTGGCAATAAATCTGATTCTGATGCATTTTCAACAAATTATTTTACCCTTCCAAATACAGTATATTATTTAAATGTTTTAAATGTAAACTCTTTTAGTTGTCTTACTGCATTGTCCTTACATATGGCATGTATGTATGCTTGCAGTAATAATACAGTATGACTTGCTGCGGTCTGAATGAAGAGAGTATCTGCCTGGCCACTCAGAAAAACACTACACTCAGTTTAGTAAATCATTACAGACGTGACCACCCATTATACACTGAAGTAGGATTTAGTGTTTGCAGTCGCAGTGCACACAGCACACCATTTTACAGTATAAGACAAACACAATGGACAATGAACAAATATATATATATATATATACTTTTATATATATATATACATATATATATATATATATATATACTTTTATATATATATATATATATATATATATAAAAGTCCAAATTAAATGTATTTTCCATAGTTTTTATTTGCCCATGAAAAGTTTTCCTTTTCACAATAGGGTATATTGAAAAGAAATGCATCAGACATTAAAGTATATCTCATGGTCTCAAGCTTTGCATAAGCATTTGAAGATTACTGCTTCTAAAGCGACCATGTAAGCTGAGACATAAAGAGAGCTGATGTTACACGTACTGTAAGACAATAAATACAGTGCACGGTGTACAATGATCACTTTTCAAGACACACATATATTTTATGAGGGAAAAAAGCGCAAATCAAGTCAAGAATTCATTGATTTACAATTTCAAGTGAGTCAAATGACAATAACAAGACACAAAAGATCAGACACTTTCAGTGCACGTTCAGTAAGTCGATACCTCTGGGTTCATTTTCACATTATAGCATATACAGACGATCCAACCAGCAAAGCCTTACGTATAGCATCATCCATAATAATGAAGCTAAAATTACAATTACTAGATCACTCATCCTACCATTTATTTATTCTTGTCTTGTACTAACCACAAGCTAAAATCACGTCAGGCAAAAAATCAAATCAAATCAATCAGAACTTTTGAAGACAAAGGTTAGAGGATTTTGTGACTTGCAGGTTGCAATTTGAATAAAACAACTGGTGGATGATGGGATGATGGGATGAGATGGGAAATACGCTCCCTTCCTGCAACAACAAATGCTATTAGTTCTCCTACTGTAAATGCTCCAGTGGAGCCAGTAAGTGGCCTGGGAGAACTGGGAGTGTACCAGAGCTGAATGTGCATCTGCATAGGTGTGAAGATTATTAGGATTATGCATAAGTATTGCAATGAGGTCTGAACAGTAAAATCTCTCCATGCACAGCTGCTGGCATCATACCTTAACACAACTGAATATCATGTCATGCAGGCAAATATTGAGCCTGAGCAGCGATGAGAGCAAATAAAAAGGGTTTATAAGATTTGTGGCGCCTCCTAGATCTGTTGTGGACCTAATTCAATGAAGTTTTTCTTGTAAGAGGTTCCCACTTGATAAAACACATAATCAGCTGCATTCTCCCTTTCACATAAGTGCCTAGTTGGCATCCTCACTAGTTTTATAGCATATCACATCTTGTGAAATCTGTTAATTCAGCCAGATGACAGGGATTTTTGTTACTGCAAAGTAAGAAACAAACGACTATGCAGCTATCTCTCATAATTGAAACTAATTCAAGCTTGGTAGTGTGTTGTTACTAATCCTCCATCCCTGCTTCATCGCAAAAGTATGCCCAGCAGTGAGATGACACGTACTGACGCGAGCGTTTTGAGTGTGAAATGGCCCATCCAGTGTCGTCTAGCTTCAGCCCGTCTGTGCTCGGCTTCGGCACTCGGCTTCGGCGCGCCGCTGGGCTGCGTGGGGAGCTCCAGCACATCTTCATATTCTATTCACATGTAAAGATCAAAGTGAGTCTGCACTTTTTCATTTTGATTGGGGCCCCCCTTATCGCACTTAAATTAATGTAGTATGTGTTTGTGTTCAGCAGCTCATTGTGTTTGTTCCAACATGATCGCGCTGGGTTAATGTGATCCTTGTTAACAGTGAATAAATTAGCATAATTTGTGCCAACAGAAATAATGTGGTTACACTTGTCTTCTGGTTCAGCGTGCCACTCCGCTGCATCTTGCATTTTACACTCTCATGTTAAGCTTCTTCCAAGCAGCGAGCCAAAAGCTTTTTTTTATGAATATGTACATTTCTTCTCTTTCTTCTTTTCTTTTTCCAACATTGTTGGAAAACTTTGATTCCACACCTTTTTGTGGATCCAAGCTTTAAACCCGCTAGTTTCATTCATTCCTGCTATATTAACTTCTGCTATATTAGCCTAAAACCATGTGGTCACAATGTTGCTGTTCATTTTATAGTGGACATAAATATGATGCATATTAGGCTTTCACTATTATAACTATGATTATTATGTTTAAATTAGTGAGGGAACATTCAGGTTAGGCGTCATGCGTCCTAAATGCACTCTGAGCACACAGAGAGCGATAAGGCTCTTAATGTTTCCTTCATCGTTATGTCAGGATATACTCTCTCATCCTCGGTTACCAGTGCGCTTTCCTCTCTTTGGCAACCAGCTCCAGGAAATGGGAATGACTCGCATAGAGCGGGAAGGACGAGTCAACGTCAACCCACTTGACTTGTCCCGCGTCATCGCCAGCTTGCAGCGGCAGCTCACTCACACTGTTGCCTGCAGTGACAAAAAAAAGGTTTGTCATTGCCCTACAAAAACACTATTTGTTGTCCGCAGAGTGGAAAAGTCTCAAGAACTATAATGAGTTTTTAAAAATGTTTTACAAATTGCTGGAGCTGCTGTAGCACGAATGAAATAAATGTTGAATAGTGATCATTAAAGAGGAAAAAAAATATTGTTCCTCATTATTTATACCTGATTCATCATGGAAGTTGACAGCGACTGTTTCCATCCAAGCATTGTCAGTGTTTCTAGGATCATCCACATAACCTTTATAGACCTGAAGGAGAAGAGAGATATTTTAGTTTTCCTTTAGTAGAAGCTCTAAAATGTGACAGTGAACAAGTGAGCGGGTTGCTGACCTGAAACCCCGGCGATTTGAAGAGTTTGGTGATGCGTTCTTGGATTTTCGCTCTTTCTGATGGCGGGACTGTCAATGAGTTCAACGCCTCTTCCGAGAACTCTCGCTGCAGCGTGACAGAGACCTGCTCCCCCGGGTCCACCATCCCCTGCAAAACAAGCACACGCACATAAACAAGCAGATCACGGGAACATCTTACGTACCCGAAACTCAAACCCCGTCCATGTCTCGTCTGTGAGTATATCATGGTAGGCACAATGAAAAGAAAACAAACAGGCCTCACCAATAAAGCTTGAAAAAGAAATGCAAAAAACACCAACCCCAGGAATGGCCCACTCCCCACAGTCTTTCCTCTTGATGGACACGAACTGCAGGAGAGGCCGTTTGGAGACTGAGTGATGCATCTTTGCTCCTTTGGCATCTACTTTCCATCTGCCAGACAGTGACATACATCAGGCCGCCAGCCATTTAGAAAAAGAAAAGTGCACAAAGTTCCCTGTTCTTTGGCAATATTGAGCAACTTCATCGTTTTGACATGACAGGAAACTGTTCTGGTTTAAGAAGAACCTTAAAGTGCCCCGTGGTAATGTGTTATTGACTGAGTTTTCCCTTTTGAATCGTTCTTTATGTAACTAAATTGATTAATCAACTACGGTTGCAAGTATCTGAATAATACTCATGTGTAAAGTAAAGAAAAAGTTACCTGGTAACAATGGGATCTGCTGCGTGATTGGGTCCCCATCGTCCCAGCAAACCTCTACCAGTCAACCCTGTGCGTCCATGAGGATTTCTAAATGAGTAAAAAGTGAAGTCGCAAATTTATTTATTTAAGATATGTTTGCCAAAATTACTTTAAAGGTCAAAGTGAACTTAAGAAATACTCCTACAATGACAAAACTCTTTAATAAAGAGCACGCAGAGCATTGCAGACCTTCGAGTTAAAGACTAATAGTTAAAGACTCACAGCCCTGCTCCGGCCAGTCATCCTGACATGTTTGTGCATTAGTATCAAAGCTTCATTAAGTAATGTCTTTGACATTAACATTTAATGAAATTACTCCCTGTAATGTGAAAGGCTTGCTAATACTACTGCTCCCTCTGAGGATCAACATCCCAGGCAACTCCTATATGTGAAAGTAACATTAGGAAAGTGTTTGCTAACACAACAGTCATCAGAAAACCAACCCAGCTGACACTGTTACTAACTAATATTATCTAAATGTGAGGGAAACCCTTGTAAGAACCATTTCTCTTGGTACTCGGTAACTTACAGTGGCCTCCCCTTGTCCACTTTGTAGCTGCCATCAAAGCTTGTCCTGTCCACAGCACCGTCCACTGTGTTGAACTGTGGGGAGAAAGAGCTGCGAGACAAGCAGAAGTCATCAAAACTGCCATGAATAAACTCCAGCTGATCTTTGAAAACAAACAGCACGTGTAACTGTCTCACAATTCATTCAACACACAGTTCAGTCCAAAGTTTATCAGAATATACTTTTAAATTAGGAATGTGTAGCTCACCCAATATCAGGATCTGCCCATGCCGGCTTCTTTACTACTGACGGGTCGGTGTAGCTGACCGGATTATACTGCGGCCAGTTCTGACTCCAGTCCACCTTGTCATCAGGCACAGGGAAGCGCTTGATTCTGGACCCTGGATACTGGGGGCATCTGGACTTGACGTGAGGCGTTGTCGAGGATGGCATTGTCCGGACACCTGCGGTCGTATAGAGGTTACAGCAACCGGCACCAAAGGGTCTGATGGTCTGACTGGTTCTGAAAGAATGCGAGGATGAGCAGGAGACGGCAGACCTGCAGGGGAGGGAAATATGAGACATGTAAATCCAGTAAGTAAGTCTCGCTCTGCCCTCCCTGCAGCAACGTGGTCCCGGCACCACCTCACAGGCACTCCTTACCCTCATGGCTCTTTAGCAAATTGTGGAAAAACCTTCCCCCTCAAGTGATATAAATCTGCAACACATTATTCAGGAGGAAACCACACACACTTAACTGCTCGTCACCAGAGAAGTGGAATCACATCATGACCACAGGATGAGAACTACTGTCTAAATTAATAAAGGTTTACTTTACCTATTAACTAACCCTGAATGATTAGATGATATTAAATGGGAATAAACTGTACTTCTGCACATACTGTACATTGATATAAAAAGCAGTTAGCTAATGGTTGTTTCTACTGTAATAATGACTCCAATCATATCGCCTGGCTCTGCTAATAATGTCTGTGATTAAGGACTGATAGAAAAAGCTACTGCAGCACTTAACTGTGTCTACTTTCCCAATTACAGTGTTAGCTTGAACCCGAAACTGTCCTGTAAGGTAGCTAAAACGGTCTTAGCTTCTGGTTAGACCTTTATATAACTGACGTTACCGTCCGTACCTGACTCCCGGGGCGCAGACGGTGTACGGGAGTCCGAAGAGAGTGAGCGCTAAACGAATCCGGCCGATCCAGTCTCGTCGCAGGAGGAAATGTACCATCCCTGGAGACAAATAAATCAATAGCACAACAACCACAGCATGAAGCGCCAAGTAACCAGGAAGTACACCGCCCGGCGCGGTGACGACAGCGGAGGGGTGTGGCACAGCAGTCGCACTCGTTTCCATGGTGATAAGATTCAAGTATTTATTGGTGAACTCTCTCTCTTATAATTAAATAAAGGTTTAAAAAAATAGTATAATATTTTATGTCTATAACTTGTAAAAAAAGAAATCAAAAAACAACGTGTTATGATCGATCAACACTGTTATCCCTTGTTATTTTGTTTTGAATAATACGTGCAAACCCTGCTTCGTAAATATTTCATTTAAAAACGAGTAAACTCCTCTGTAAATGAGGGTAAATTATTAACAATTCAATTGTTTATTAGGCGGAAAGAGGAAATGTCATTGTCAAGAAAAGCGCCAGGATAAGCAAATACAGAAAAATTAAGGCCATGTTTATTTTATTTGACAATGTAATTTGTAAAAGTTATTATGCAAACTTATTGAATTAGTTAAAACTTTAGACATATGAAAAGACGACAAATACCCATCTCATCAATATTTATTTTGCTGTAATGCTAATTTTGAGCTAGAACAACGCCGTTAGGTGGATCCTTTAAAACTGAGCTCCTAGTGCCATAAGCCATAATCATAATAACAGGTTTCCCTTTGCTACAACATAATGGATTAATATGAAAAACGTAAGACTGCATAATATATATAATATAATTTACTTTCAACTCTGATAATTGTATCCTGATTTTTATAATCGTTATATACAGTAAAGTCCTTATGTAAACAAAAAGGCCTCCCCTGTGGGCACAGTACTCTAACATAACGTTAGTGGGTGCCACAAAGTGTACACAACCATTTATAAGACAGCACTCATGATATACAGGGGTGGATAGCCACAAAAAAACATCAGTAAATCGATAATTTGATCATAAAGTCTATTATTCTTGTCACAACAGGCAGCATGCAACACCTTTCGGCACGCCCACTCGCGGCTGCTGCATGTTTATTTTGCAGATTGCGCTTGTTTCGCTGTAACAATGGAGCTGCATAGGCGGAGCCCCCGCTCAACTGACGCGACTCCGCCCAACTAAGTCACCCGAGTGTGCATATCTAACGCACCTGCATTACCGTAGTTTGGCACGCGCATTTACGCTCGGTGCTGAGACCAAATCCGCTCTCGCGCACGAAATCCATTTACTCTCCAGTAGTAGAGAGGGCCCTGACCGAGTCGCTTCGCTCCGTCAATCAAACAATCCGTTCGGTTACAGCCCCGGAGGAACGAGAAACCGAGCAGAGAGCGGCGGCGGTCCCCCGGTGACACACACTGACAGAGCAGGAGCGGTTTGGAGAGGAAGAATGGCGGATTCGAGCAGCACCGCAGCGGTCGGGGCCGCAGGCTCCAACAGCGCTGCTGCTGCCGGGGCGGCTGGCACGGTTGCGCATGATGGAGCGCCCGCAGCTGCGGGACCCAAGCCCGGGTGCGAGTCCGTGAAGGGCCAGATGTTTGATGTGGGCCCCCGCTACACGAACCTGTCGTACATCGGGGAGGGGGCTTACGGAATGGTTTGGTGAGTTGTGCTTGTCGTCTCTGTTGGGCCATCAAATCAAAAGTGCTAGCTAACGTTAGCTGTTTGTTAGCGAAAACAGTTAGCCAGCTAACCGTAGCTGCTGTATTCAACAAGCGCTGCCCAGTAAACGTGAGAGCGGTCACGATGTGTGTTTTTAAAGCAGCTGCCCAACATTTAAACATTGTCGGAGCTGAAAGCAGCCCATGTTGTGGTTAGCAGGTTAGCCGACTGGCTACAGGCGTGGCTATGAGCTTTACAGGAAACAAGATTGGGAGTGATTGCGCAGGACGTAGTTTGCTCTCCGCTGAGAAATCTTTTGCACACTGCATTTACGACCGCAAATTTGAGTTGGTTATCGCTGCAGCCACGTTACACGTCCGGCACACCAGTCTCCCAATCACACTCATCTCTACTTCACCTTTAAATTCAGATTGCTAAACATTCAGCCTGCTGCAAAGCCGCTGCAGAGGATGCGAGTGGGATTTGTCAGCTGTAGCGAGGCCTCTCCTCGTGTTATCGCTGTGTGTGGTCTACAGCCTTGTGTGGACACGTTAAGCAACCCTGTTGCACTTGACATCGATGCCAAGTCATCGCCATCGAGGCTGAGCAGTGAACGCGGTCGGATGTGGCAGCACTGCGCGTCGGTGCGGAGTGGATGGCAGCGCGAGAGCTGGGCCCACACATGCACTTCAACAGGACGTGTAGATAGATCACTGTCATCTTCAGACAGCAGTGTGACAGCACGGTGCTTTGTGTCATCGTGCTCAGGTGACTCCACTGTTGCAGCATTTGGTGTTTGTAAACATTGTCAACACCCACTGGTTGCTACAGGGAAAGAAAGCTGATTAGTTTAATGGTATGATGTGCACCAGCTTCATCATCATGATCCACGTGTACAGATGGTCCCTGTCACAGGATTTCAGCCTTCGAAAGAAGGTACACAGGCATGTGAACTTGCCCAATTTATGCAGCGTGTTGTGCAATAAGAGAATACGCTTTCACCAATAGGAAAGATGTGATGTAACTGTTGTTCCTGTTGAGTGTCTGTAGAAAAACCCACAGAGGGCATCAGGCGATCAGTGGTGGGTTCTCATAAACTGAGCCCCAAAACCTACAGGGACATAAACAGTAAAATGAAGGGTCCCGGAAACGCACCATTCAGAGCTGCTCTCAGCACCGCCTGGCCTCCATCTACTTTACACCTACACCACACTGACACTGCACCTACACTCAGGCCTACACCTACAGCACTTCACCACCACACATCGCCTCTCAAAGAAGTGTCACATGTGCATCTTGGCCGTCTGCAACGCCCTTTTGGAGCTTAGCATTAGCCCAGCTTCTGATACCGTCATTGTGTGTATGTGTGTGTATGTGTGTGTATGTGTGTGTATGTGTGTGTATGTGTGTGTGAGTGAATTGTGCAGAGTGTAATACGAGACCTGTTTTGTGCCTCTTTCCACATCCACCCTCTCCCAGCTCCGCTCTGGACAACGTGACGAGCCAGCGCGTAGCCATCAAGAAAATCAGCCCGTTTGAGCACCAGACGTACTGCCAGCGCACACTGAGGGAAATCAAGATCCTGCTGCGTTTCCACCATGAGAATATCATCGGCATCAACGACATTCTCAGGGCACGGCACATTGACAACATGAGGGATGTGTATCCTTTAATGCTTTACAGGAACTTATTACATAAACTTAGATTGAATCAAACTATTATATAGGATTAAACTGATTTTTAAAAAACTTGTTTTTGACAGTATTTTTGATCAAAAGTCAAATTTTTTTTCCAAAGATCTTTGGAGGGGAAAAAAGCACTAAAAAACGAACCAAGTTTATTTTTTGTGTAGGACTCAAAAGGTGTTAATTTAAACATCTGTTCATGTTGCATTCAATAACCCGTAACAAAACTGTGTGCAGTGACTGTTGAAGAGTCTTTATTGCAACAGTTTTGTTTTTTTCATTTTAGATGTGGGTCTTTGAGAACTCTTGCTGTGACTACACCTGATTATTGAGACAATGTGTCGGCGTGGTGAGGCTAAACCAAACAAATAAACAAGGAGTTATTAATCCAGCTTTCCCCCTCTTGCCGTAGAGCTTCAAGATCGGTTTGACCAAGAGTTCAGTGGGACGGTTAATAAGGAGAAAAGCAACAAAGACAATTATGTCACTGTTGACGTTTAAGGCTGAACAAGCTACAAATGAAATCAAGATAATCCATTGAATTGTTTTGAGGTGATATTGATAATTATTCAAAATTACAGTTTGTTTAATAGCATAGTCTAATTGATGTTGGAACCAAAGTTGATTTCAAAGACATTTAAAGTAATTTAAACATGCTAACATATTCTGGAGTTAAGAAAGTAAGAAGTACAGGGCACAGATCTCAGCTTTCAGTCCAGCAGTTTATCTAACACCTGGATACTGGATCATCATTTGAGTATTTTGACTCGTTTTGATGCAACATGTCTGCTGTTTACCCACATTATTCAGGTCAGTCCTTTCAGACAGCCTGAGCGACAGTAGTGACCATTTGCAGAGCAGCTAGCGGCGGGCTGTAGGCACGGCCGGTCAGTGAGTTGCTGCCCTGGCAATTCCTCTGTGAAAAGCTGCTTTGTCTGCTGAAAAACGGAAAGGAAATGTGTGATGTCCTTGTATTTTTTGGGGGGGAGTCTGGTTTTCTTGTTTGATCTCTTTAGTTGCTCCACTTTGTTGTATTGTGTTGTTGCTGACATGTGATGAATCCTGATTAGGACAGATGTAACCAAATCCAGGGACAGCACCAGCACCAGTTAGTGGCTCCACTCTGTATGTAGCTCAGCCGGCAGGAGTATTGCACACTGGGGTCTCTTATATCAACAACACTTAGGGCACAAACATGCAAGTATGCGGTTCAAGCTGCGAAAGATCGATTTCAGGCGTCGTTGCGTTCTAGAGTGTGTCACCTGAAAAATCTTAATGCAACGCAAGCGTGAGCTGCAGTCTGAGCATTGCAGCTAGGGGGCGCTCTAGCATGAAACAGCAAGAGAAAGCTAACCCCTTCTGTTTGGGTTCACTTCCACTCAAAACAACCATGGCTGACCAGTTCGACCAAGTTTATGACACTTCATCTCCTCTTCATTCCGACACGAAAATGTATTTACTGTGGTCATGGTAATGCTCTGATTAGCTCTATATCGCCCCCTTGAGGACTGACGTGAGGGTGCACGTTGAATGTGTTCACCAGGGTCGCGCAGTTGCCGGCCATGAATGTTTGTAAATTTTGTGCCAATCCATCCAGTATTTCAGTCTGGACCAAAGTGGTGGATCGACCGACACCCCAAATTATTGCACCTATTTGACCAACCTGACTTAATATAAGTTTTGCGGTCTCAGTTTTCCCAACAAGATATAAGTCTAGAAGACATGGCAAGATGTCGCATATATGATATGAAGTATCATACTCAAAACTCAAATACAGCTCTTTGGTTTGATTTTATTCATAAACTTTTGTTGCTGAACAATACAGGACAAATCTGAAATCCCTTTCAGAGCTGTCTTCATGTTTCTCCTGGTGTCAGTGGACACTGTCGGCCCTGTCGTTCTCCTCCTTGACCCGTGCATCCCCTCCAGCTACATTGTGCAGACCCTGATGGAGACGGACCTGTACAAGCTGCTGAAGAGCCAGAAGCTGAGCAACGACCACATCTGCTATTTCCTCTACCAGATCCTGAGAGGCCTCAAGTACATTCACTCAGCCAACGTGTTGCACCGTGACCTCAAGCCCTCCAACCTGCTCATCAACACCACCTGCGACCTCAAGGTCAGCTCACACACACAATCCTGCATTAATGCGTTGCTAATTTAGTATAGGTTTCAGGTATATTAAACATTCCCTGTGAATCAAAGTTAGTAGGTGGAAACTGGCACACCTTTCTTCATTTTTAGGTTAAAAAGATGATATTTTCTTTATCTCACATGGTGCTTTAAAGATTAAAATGCTTCTTTTCAGTTGGCTAAAGAAAAATGTACACAACAACCATTAGATTTATGTAAACATTGCTACCAGTAGCAAGGTACCACAGCTCTCAACAAGATTGAAAAAGAATCTCAGGAATGTTGGATATGGGTGATGAATTGAGCCAAGCCCTTCCTTGCTTGTCATGGCTCTGCAAAAGAGTTGTTCCTCTTTTTGATATAGACTTTCAGCATTGAAATATGCTGTTCTTATACCTTCAGAGATTCACGACGACACACATGAACCCTGGTCTAAATGGAATTGGCTTTCATTTTTAATCTACTTTAGGCTAACCGTTCACTGTGCAGCAAACGCTGCATCAAATTTGGTCATTTTCTCTGAAGGCATTTCCCTTTCCTGGTTCCACTTTGTTCTTAAGTTTATTGTTTTAGCAGATAACTAGCCCAACGTGAAGCACTGCTGGAGAGTTTAGTAATGAGGATCTAAACAATCTGATTTAATAACCTTCATTGTCCAGTTTGGTGTCAGTCAGTACCTTAGAACCACAGAGCGTAGTCGTCTCTCTAAAGGTGTGTTGTCCACAACACAATACAGCTGCAGGGTGTTAAATGTGTAAAGGGCGTGGCCCTGGCTTCTCCTCAGCTGGCAACAGCAGCCCTGTAGTGTTGTTACTTCTTCCACTTCCACAGTGATGAATATTCATATTTCCAAACTTAATAACTCTGTATCTGACTGAAAGACAAAGAATAATTTACATCCACTGCTTTTTATATTTGAGAAAACGTACCTGCAGAATATTAAGCTAAATGGAACTGCTTCACGCCCAATCAGATCACTGGGGGTTGCTGAAATGCACTCTGGGAAAAGTAGGCCACACAAATTGATGTACAACTAGAAGTGAGAACGTTTTTAAAAAGTCGTGACTGGTCAGTTTGTACCATCAAACACTAATTTAACTCTTTCTTCGTCTTTGTTTCTGCATTCTGATTTGTCAGTGGTGATCTTTTTCAAAAACCTAAAACAAACAACCATAAACACACGTTTTTGTTTTGGTTCTGTTTTTTTTGGGTGAAATGAGCCATCGTGTTGTGCAGCTTCAGAGTGCACTTGTGAACTCTCAGCAGCCAACCATCAATCCCTGGATTAGTTGATCATGTGGGAGGAGTAAAAGAACAAAGGCAGCACATGTCGCAGCTGCTTTCTGACACATTTCACTCTGGGGAAAAAGAAAAGTCAAAACAAACCCTTATTACTGCGGCTGTACGTTACATCTGTGACTCTGTGCCATATAATAAACTATTGATCTACACAGCTGACAAAGGTGAAAACATAAGAAAATGATAAAAGTGCCAAAATAACATGAGGGGATTACCCTGTGAGGTGTGTACAGTGGTACTCTGCTGGAATACTGCCTGGTCCCAGATTTCCTGCAATTTCATTAAACATAAACTGATTTAGAAGGTGTCAAAATAAGACCTCCAGATTAGAAAGTAAAGCAGGAGAAATAAAGTTTGAGAGAAGCATGAAAGTGGGAGCTGGTTGAGCTGTAGATCCGTCTGAAGTGGCTCCTCTAGTTTAAGGAAAAGCTTAAAACACTGACAGCCTCTATTCTCTATTCAAAGTCTATGAGTGGTGGGTTTGACCTGTTAACATCAGCTAGCAGGCTGATGTCTCTGACCTCTGACCCTTTTGCGTCATCCTCAGATCTGTGACTTTGGCCTGGCGCGGATAGCCGACCCCGAGCACGACCACACAGGCTTCTTGACTGAGTATGTGGCCACGCGTTGGTACAGGGCTCCAGAAATCATGCTCAACTCAAAGGTAGGTGTGTGAGGAGCTGATGTGGATTCTGCGTTTCAACTGAATAGCTTCGTCTGTTGACTGTACGCACCACGTGTGTGTTTGTGTCTCAGGGCTACTCCAAGTCCATTGACATCTGGTCAGTGGGCTGCATCCTGGCTGAGATGTTGTCCAACAAGCCCATCTTCCCTGGGAAACACTACTTGGACCAGCTCAACCACATACTGGGTGAGACAAAGTCTTCACTCATTTCAACAAAATGTTAACACTATGAAGTTATCTGAAGCACTGTTATCAGTCGTTTTTATTTGTAAAGCCATCATTCACGTCGGCATCAGCTCCGATTTTCTTGTATTTTTCCTCCATCTTTGTTTGCCCAGTTATCCTTTAAATTACAACCAATTCAAACAGCATGTACATATAACCTTTATGTTACGTTTCTGTCTTACAAAAACAGCAAAGTAACAGGAGTTCGATGTGATTGAGCTGAAAATGGGGCGAGCGGCACGTGTTTATGCAGGATTTTCACCATTCTTAACAGCCATGAGTTGAGCAGCCATGTTGTAAGGCGTCCCTCTCTCTCCTTCTCTGTGCAGGCGTCCTTGGCTCTCCATCTCAAGACGATCTGAACTGCATTATCAACGTGAAGGCGAGGAACTACCTGCAGTCCCTGCCTGTAAAACCCAAGGTCCCCTGGGAAAAGATCTTCCATAAGGCGGACTCAAAAGGTAGGGCAACGCATACTCTTTGTAAACCTGGAATGTAAGGGGAAAAAATAAGACGTGTATATATTTAAGATAACAAAACCTATAAACTAATCTGGGGAAGTGTCTGGAGGCTCTTTACAAATCTGTTGTATGGACTTTATCTTTTGGTTGTTTTTAGTGTCAGTGCAGTAAACATTTTGATGGTGGAATAAATGCTGTAAGACGAGTTGTATTTCATATTACTGCACAACCTGTTGACTGCACTAACCGAAGCTCCTGATAAATCTGACACAGCTCTGGACCTGCTGGACCGCATGTTGACCTTTAACCCCATCAAGCGCATCAGCGTGGAGGAGGCCCTGGCTCACCCTTATCTGGAGCAGTACTACGACCCCACAGACGAGGTACGCACACAGATGGAGCCGTCATTTTCAAGCTGATTTCTGAATTATACTGCCATTACACAAACAGTGAAGTAGCTTGAGTCGAACTCTTCTAGAGGCTGATTTAAGTTGTAAGAAAGGTCCTTTTGAATTCTCAGTCTATCAATATTAAAACTGTACTGGACTCTACTAAGGAATTTGCACAACAACACAGGGGGGAGAAAAACTTACTTCAAAGCCAAGTATTGAGATTTGCACAAATGTTGGAGGCTTATTCATTCGAGCATGCTGTGGGCATGTTTGTCATTGTTTTCAACTGTGAGCCAAGATTTAATTGTGAGCCTTTCTGCTTTGTGCTGGGAAGCCTCTTAGCTGTGTTTGGTATGCAATTAGTATTAAGTTTGCTCCGTGGTTCAGCTTGAGAGAGGTTAAAGAATGTAATCACTAATCTCAGTTTACATCAGCATAGACGGAATAATGGAAGTAAAAGTGGATCTCTTCACTGATTTTTCCAGTTGTAAAACACAACTGTCTTTACAGTAGTTTTTGTGGGAATGTTTAAATTAAACATTTTAGACATTGTACTGCGCTGTTCGGGCTACATAAACCTTCTCCAGCTTTTTCCCCACTTGGCAGCAGTAGTCTAAAAGCCTAACTTATTTTCAAACCACCACCTCCAGATCTTAAGCTGCAGCTGCCTCTTATAAGTTTAATAACTGTGTGCAGCATGTTGCAACAGTGTGATGAAAGTAAACAGTTGGCATGCCACAAGACTTTTATTTTTAAAACTAAATTTGAAGGAAATGGCTCTCCAGCTTTAGTTGAAGGTTTGTACAATGTGTGTGTGTGCGTGTGCGTATGTAGCCAGTAGCAGAGGAGCCCTTCACTTTCTCCATGGAGCTGGATGACCTTCCCAAGGAGAAGCTGAAGGAACTGATCTTCGAGGAAACGGCTCGTTTCCAGGAAACCTACCAGGGCTCCTGAGACACACAGGTACGTGAGAAAAGAGGTTACCTTGCTCACCCAAACACACACACGCTCGCAGCAACACGCGGTTCTGCTAGTAGAGGTCGCCAAATTGAATACATAAAATATATTTTAGAAGATATTCCTTCACCATGTCATCACTTAGTTTCTTAGCTGAACACTTTGGCCTGCTCCATGGAAAGGAAAGTTAAAAGAACCACTTCTAGTTTTCTTGGTTTAAAGTCTTAACAGGTTGATCTGAATGATTACAGGCTAAATGATGTCTGTCTTGTCATTGCTTGGCCTGTTCGTGCATCAAGTATGTGAGAATGAAGATTGGCGGTGTAAAGTGAAACAGTGTTCTGTTAGAAGAGGTTGATTTTTGACTAATGTTGCACTTTGTTAGAGTTATTTTCTCTCAAAGTATCAACTTGTGTCTAAAAGCTGCTTCCAAAGCTGTTTCACCTCGTGTGTGATTTGTTTTCTTTAAACTACAAGAACTCCGAGTAGAATTTGTCGTGGTTGGAGACCACTAGATGTCAGCAGAGCAAATGCCAGTCATGCGTTTTGTCAAACAGACCCAAACCTAAACTGCAACTTTCACCAACCGGTGCACCTGTTTGCTGTCACACAGTTAGAAGACGATAGTAAATGCACGTGCGTCTTAATGTCCTGCCATCAGACATAATTATGAAACAAATTGAGATTGACATTTAATTTCAAATACTGAAGGAATGTTTGCAGGATGTAGGACAACCTGTCTTAAATGTGTCCATTTTGTCTGTCAACTCTGAAATCTCATATTTAATCACATTATTGAAACTCTTTATTTGGAGTATATTAAGTTATTACCTGAACTATTTATTGTTCATGTCAGTTAGATTTAGCAAACTTCTTGGTACAAATTTCTCTGGCTGTAGTTTTCTGTTGTTCAGTGCAGTATGAGACTGTAATGGACTCCTTATTTCAAAGTGCATTTCTCTTTCTTTTCTTCTTTTTTAGCCCTAATGAGTGACAAAGCCACACAGAGGCTTGGAACAAGAAGACCCCAAACGACAAAACAAAAGAAAAATGCATCTTCAAGAAACCAACAAAAAGAGAAAACAAGAAATATGAACATTTAACTGCTTATCTTTCCATTTCTACTGCAAGAGAGCTAAGTTTAACTTTGATTTCTGTGGTTGGGGGGGGTGGTAGGGTCTGGCGTACTCGTACTGTTTCAGTTTTGTCCATGTTGGACTCTCCCTCCTCTCGCCTCACATTTCCTTTCTTGTTTCCCTGTTTAACGCCCTGCCTCATCCTGTCCCATCTACAGTAACTGACTGTTCCCCTCCTGATCGAACCCTTTCTCTCTCCTCTTGCTAATCTGTCTGTCTGAGCTCTCCTGTCTCTCCTCTCTCAGTCGCTCCCTCTCATATAAACACATACTACCGTATTAACCGACACCATAACTCTCTTGTCTTGCTCCATGTAAATTACAACCGGGAAAAATCGAGGGCTAAAAGAACGGGAATGCTAATTGGGTGTTTGTATGTATATACAAAAATATAAAAGCTTTTTTTTTTTTCTTTCTAAGTGTGCTTGTCGCAGTTTCTGTTTGTACACCGTTGTTCGAGTGTTTTCGGATCAGTTCAGAGTCGTATTTGTATGTTTTGGGGTTTATATTTGCAAGTCATTTTTTGAACACTTGATTCTGAGACAAACATTCAATGTTTTTACTGGCATGTTGGCAGGTTTCTAGATTTCTTTGTTGTCGCTCTTTCTTTTTTTTTTTCTAAAAAAAAACAAACTGTATGATGTTCATATGAATGCATGCATTCCTGAAATTAACCAAAGTGGCAGAGAGATGCAAGAAACTCGGCTGGGGAGCAACTAAAGGAATATCTGTCGTAGTTTTGAATTGTACCTTAAACACATTTCTTGACCTGTAACTCGTATGTTAGGGTGGACAAAACTGAACTCTCCCTTCATTTGTGGAAAGTTGGTTATATTCAGAAGGTGCGGATAGAATCAAACAGCATAAAATGTAGTTCCTGTAATCGCGTGTTCATTCAGATATTAACAGTGATACCTAAGCCCCATTTTCCAGAACATTCACGGTGCTCTGTACCCTGTTTTTTCTTATTTTGTTTTGCCCAACAGCACCAAATTAGCAGCACATGTGAGAGTCAGAGACTTAAAACACTTAATGTAAGTTTTATAGTGTAAAAAGTACTGCCAGAATACTGATGTCAGACACTGGTGTAACATTACTGTATCATCCACATTTGGTCTCATAACATCCCTTTTTTCCATGAAATACAACATCAAATAGCTGATCCAGTGTCAGTATTACATTCCTATATTAAATGACATTTACAAATACATAGCAGCTGACTGGTGAGCGGCTTGTCTCGTAACATCGCTGAAGCCCTCTGTCGTTCCTCAGCTCCTCTTGATCCTAAATTTCACTGAATCCTCCCATCACCTGCTGTGATCTGGAAAATGGGGCCTGGTTTGGCATCAGCCTTTCCATCCCACCATGCTGTTTCTGTACTGCGTTCCAAACGTGTGTGCTAACTGACAGCGAAGGCCCAAACAATTTCAAGTTCGTGTATTCAAAGTGGACGTACTTGAATGCAGTCTAGAGAAGCATTTTCAGATTATGATCTCTTTTTGGCTCATTGATGTGAGTGCTGAATGTAAATGGCCTGAATTTCTGGAGTCCGTCGCTGCAGTTTTATTGCTCACCAGTTGTGAACTTTTACAAGAACAGCTCCTCTTTTACAACCGCTGATAAAACTGTTCATGTTGCTGATAAATGCCGTGTTCACGTCGTATGGGATGATAGAGATGGAAAGATTCCCATGTTAAAGACTTGGTTGTGAGGATTAAAATACTGTGCATTGACAATACAACACCATATCCATTAAATTTGGGTTTAATTACTTTAAACGATGTCTTTAGTTGATGACGAGGCATTCATATTTGTTTTCAAGTCGTTTCCCAGTTGTAACTGCGACTTGGAAGTTGAAAAAGTCACGATATGACATGAATGCGGCACAATCAACAACATAATAGTCAAACCCAGGAATGTCAGAGTGCTGTACATTTATCCACTTCATGGTTGTACAGTATATTTCCCAGTTTGCCCCCCTCTGCCTGTTTTCTTTTCATGCTCCTGGTCCCCCCCTCCCCTCTGCCTGTGTGTTTTCCTGGCTTCCTGTTAACACGCTGGATGTTTACTCTTCAATGTGGGCAGTTTTTTAGTGTCACAGCGGCACTCATTCCTCATCTCTCAAGAGATGGCATCTTGTGTTTCTCCGAGTGTGTGCGCACCTGTGTGTTCGTTGTTCCCGTTGTTAAGCGTCTGCTCCCCTCCTCTCTTTGTTCTGGATGTGACTGTACTAATGGCTGCTCGGTGGAGCGTCGCCAACCGCAGGTCCAGCTCAGTCACCAGCTCAGTCTGCACTAATTTTTGCCTGTTGCACTGGGACCAGTAGGGGAGCCCCCCCCCCCAANNCCCCAAAAAAAAAATGGACCAACACACGCACTGGATCCTTTCTCAGGGCAGGCCCGTGATGCTAATAGACCCAGATCTGGAGCGCTCACTGGCCTTGCCCTCCTGCAGCAATCATTGATTTGTTTTTTACGTCTCGGGCTCGAGCCGCGTCATAGGCTGTTTTCTCAGAAGCCATAGCCAGCACTCTGGGATCGGTGTGCGGCTTTTTTTTTTT
>NTHP01000555.1:298449-313019 GCA_003416845.1 Oplegnathus fasciatus | reverse complement strand
TTGTTTGATTTCCCCTCCAAGATCTTATAAGGAATTATTTTAAAAGAAGATATAAGTAGATTGTCGAGAGATATGAGTTATTGAGGGTTATAGTCTGTATATTCTATGGGTATTATGAATTAAACGATTAACAAAGAAACAGAATTATATACATATAATTAAATAAAATTTCCTGATACTGTTACAACTGTTTGTGGGTGCTTTTTTCCCTTTTGTGGTGTTTTGTTTTTCTTTCTGTTACTTTCAGCGCATTTTACATTCTGTCATTAAACTCCAGGGGCCAGTGCTTAGAACTAACTAATAGTCAGACTTCAGATAGACGTCTAAAATAATCTGTTGCACAAAGCTGTTTCGTTCTTGATTATCTCAAGTAGAAAGAGATGCAAACCATCACAGAAACACTAATCGACCACAAAGAGATGCAAAACAACCACAAAATGACTACAAAGAGACAAAAAGACCACAAAGTCACGCAAAAAACACCCACAGACAGGAAACGACAAAAGAGATGCAAAACGACCAATAAAGTGACACAAAACCACAACAGAAAGATGCAAAATGACCACAGACGCAAAACGACCAACAAAATGACCACAAAGTGACTAAAAAGTG
The DNA here is from genome assembly GCA_003416845.1 of Oplegnathus fasciatus. NCBI lineage: Eukaryota > Metazoa > Chordata > Actinopteri > Centrarchiformes > Oplegnathidae > Oplegnathus > Oplegnathus fasciatus. Next base: position 312,407 of record NTHP01000555.1, on the reverse strand, counting down.
ACTACAGAGTGGCCACAAAATGACCACAAATTAACCACAAAGTGACTACAAATTGACTATCAGGTGACCACAAGGTGACCACAAAGTGATGCAAAATCACCATAAAGAGGTGCAAAATGACCACAAAATGATGCAAAATGACTACAAAGACAGAAAAGATCACAAAGTCATGCAAAACAACTACAAAGACAGAAAAGACCACAAAAGATTCACAAAACGACCAACAAAATGACTACAGAGTAATGTAAAACAAATCATCCAGCCTGTGTCCAGAGGCCTGCTGTCTGATAATTCATCCATGGCTGTATTCTATTTGGAGTTACAAATACCAGCTATTTATTGGTATTATTTCATATTATAATATTTAAAGTTGTTGTTGTCATTCATTTATTACACTGAACAAATAATGTCATTATTAATAAAGTACAGTTTGTTATTGCCAAGAATCAGGCTTTAAATGTCTGTTCTTTGAATCTGTGCCCCAGTCTGGCCCCACGTTCAAACACACCACTGTTGAAAAAATCAACAGGTTAAAAGGACATTTTACTGGGAAAAAAACAGCAAAGAATATAAAAATACAAAATGTCACTGTTACCACTGTTCAACAGGCGTCACCGATTGTTTCCATGGAAACGCTGGTCAGCAGGCGTCACCGATTGTTACCATGGAAACATGGCTCTAAGTCCTGAGTTAGCCTGGGGGGGTAGGCTGGCTAACTTTCTGTCTTTATTTTTGCATAATGGACTAACTTGCTTTAGACTGATCTCAGAGCCAAATGAAGACTGGCCCGAACTCTACAGACCGGTCTGAAATATCCATGTGAAGTAAACTTTAAACTTTAAACCTGAGAGTCCTGGGAATGCACATAACTGTGCGGCATCTCACCACAAAAGCCAACTTGCTTTTCCTGCTGTACAGCTTTCCCATCTTCCTTCATAACATGTCTGAGCATGGCTCCCCCCTCGTCCCCGACATTCCCAGAGTCTTTGGACATGACTGGAATGACAGCAGCAATGTCTGCTTATCAGTTAAAATGTATCTGAAAACAGGGATGACAGAAAAGTAGTCAAACATGCAAGATGATCTGTCAAAATAACCAGGATTTGCAGAACACTTTGTGTGTCAAAAGGAGATTCCTGCAAAAGTGGGAAAATGCTGGAAAGTCACGTAACACTGCCGTGAATAGATTTCTGTATTGTGGTGAAAACCAGGCTTGTTGTAACATTTCAGAGTGGGCTCAGCCTGTCACACCATTGTGTGTCACATTCCAGTTTTGCTATTGAAGCTGAACAATACAGCACCACACTTTGATGACTTTGTACTGTATGTATAGCGAGCCCACGTGCCTCTAGACATGTGACTGTTTTCATATTTCTGGCCTTTGTGGGTCAGAGTTGAGTTTACATTATCTCCACACACCACATCCCGTTTGTCAAATACAAACAGGTGAAGAAACCTGCTGCACTCCCAGCGACGCCTTCATCCTTCCCCAACTCAAACATCAGCTACAAACTATATCACATCCAATCTGGAAAGGACAAAAGATGCCAACCGCATTTTCCTCATGTTGATTTAGTGTCACATATTTTCTGCATCATAATTGGCCAGTCTTTTAACAATGAAGCAGAATAAAAGAAATCCTACGAAGGTGTTGGCAAACATCCCCAGGTATGACACACACACAAAGCCACCAATATCCCAGGTGAACAAAAGCAGTGTTAAAGAGAGTGAAATAGTATTGCCACAGGCAGGGGAGAGGCCAGTGAGAGAGAGAGAGAGAGCGGTGAGGTGAGCGCCGTGTTATGAGCTGGTGCTCCATTAACTGATTTTTACAGCTTTGAAGGTTTCAGGTGCGTTCACTGAAACTGTGCAAGAGTGAGACTTCCCTCTGTCCTACCAGTCTGTCCAGTTTTTTTCTTATCTTCCAAGGAAGACAGAGAGCAGATCAGTCTTGAGTCAAGCTTGTGGATTTGTTCACTTGTCCTTGGAAACACAAAGGGGGAATTGTTGTAGATCTTTATTAAGAGCTTAATTATCTTTTGCTGAACAAGGACACACAGGTTTGTTTGCAAACCAGGAGCTCACCGGACGCATTTGTAGGGAAGGATGAGCAGTTTTCTGTACTTCATCCTCCCAGCTCTGGGGGGATACACTCTCACCTCGGTGTACCTGCTGAAGAACCCCCTCATTCTCCACAGGAGGAAGCGCACAGCCTTTTACTGTACACACATCTCACACAGAGGAGGTAAGGGGGCGACTGGAGGTCTTCCAGGAGGGAGGGGTCAAGAAGGCTTACTGACTTGGAAGTAGCGAAGGAGATAGAAGGAAGTTTTGTTTCACTTTTCCACATTTTAAAGGCTCATTTCCATCACTAGTTGCACACCTTGTGTTAAAGAATCTACACAAAAGCTTTCCCACAGTGTGTCAGACGATTGCACAAGTGTTTTAATTAGGAGGTGAAGGTGACAAAACATCTTTTCAGCCCAAACGTTCTTCAATAACTTTCCAGCAGAATCTTATTTTATTTATTTTTCTCCATATTGTTGTTACCCTGCAGCAAAAAACAAAGAACAATTCAGTTTCCTCCTCACCCACTGTAGAGACAGCAATGCAGTATTCTCTGAAAGGGGTTCATTGCGACCAAAGTTTGTCCAAATGTAGCCAAGTGTGCTTTTTTTCCTGTATTTCTGGGTCCCTGACTGACTGGCCGGTGCTTCTCTGCTGCCATCATCAACTCTAACTCCTCTGTTTGTTACCAGGATGTGGAGAGAGGATAGAGAGCACGATGGAGGCGTTCACACAGTGAGTACCAAACTCTGTTTTTACTGCTCTCATATTTATCAGTCTCTCAAAGTATCTCGGCTTCAAATGCGGATGTATTGCACTTTCATTCTTTTTTTCAGAATAACCAGGACTATTTGGAAATGATGAAAACATTTGATGTGAAATGTTGCATTCAAGATTTATGAAGGATTATATATACAGTATGTACAAGTAGAATTTAGGTTCACCTAGAAAGAAATGTTGCAAGATGCATTTTATCAGAGTATGATAAAGAAAATATGGGAGCTCATTACAGAACAGTGATCCAACTGATCAGTGATATCTGTGAGGTTTTTGGTGAAACTGACAGGAACTATAGGCTATTGATATGTTGACTGACAGTCTGACAGACCAATTTATTTACAAGCCTCATTTGAACAGTTAGCAGGATGCCGGCGTTCCACTGGGACTGATTGGGAAAATTGACTTTTCAGTGAGAGACTGTGAGATTTTAGGCTTAACAACAAGATCATTTGGAAATCTAACCTACTTTTATCAGTACAAGGTTGTGAAAACCACCCATGCAATTCTCAGATCAGACGACAAGTTAACAAATCTGCAAAAATATGCACTTACTTAATGTAAATCCTAGTATTTAAGAAATGTAAAGATGATGGCTGCATTCAAAGATCTACTGTACAAAATAGTGCTTCATGAAAGACTAGTAAATAAGCAACACTGTATATAGTCTGTATTAATTGTTTATGATTGTTTTATTACCACAAGACTTGCTCCTAACATCCTGGATTAGACACTTTAGTTTCTTGTACATTTGAAGAGATAAGTTCATGTTTTCTCATGGGTTAAGAGAGCTGGAAGAGGAAGAGGTGACAACTGCATGCTGCATCCTCATTTTTCCTCCATCTGTACCTCCGTCTGTCTCCAGCGCGGTGGAGGTGGGCACACAGATGCTGGAGATGGACTGTCACTTGACGCACGACGGACACGTGGTGGTGTCACATGATGAGAATCTGCTGAGGCAGACTGGCCACGACGTCACCATCTCGTCACTCAAGCTGCAGGTGGGAGGACGGATCCTGCTGTCGGTTTGGATAAAGGTCACGAGGTCATGCTGAGACTGTAGCTCAAGAGGGTGTCCAAGTGGTGGTTTTCTGGATTGTGTTTTTAGCCCACCATGTTGGCGTGGAAGGGGTTAGTTCCAAAAAACAAGGGGATGAGATTCTCATCTTGGACTCAAACATGTATAACTAGCAATTAGATTTACATATTCACTTTAAACTTACTTAACTTGTGCTATTTATGTCCACAGATGGTTTCTGAGTAAGTGTGACGTGTTGGATTACCTTCATGTGAATGTTTGAGTTTGCATCCAGCTTTGTCACATGCAGCAACTCAGCTGGAACAGACAATCATATCAATAATATCCAAAGATGGATGTAAATTCTTTTCATGGTAATTGCAATCAATATCATAATAATATAACTTTTTATGCCTCCATACGTCTGCTTTTAGGATTTGCCTCTCTATAAGGAGAGACTGGAGGTGACATTTTATGCAGGTGAGTTCCTCCTCTCATTCTCTAACTTGCAATCACTAACAAAAAGCCATTTAATGAAGAAGTAGGTCAGTAGGAGTGTGTGTGTGTGTGTGTCACCCCAGGTCGCTATAGCAGCGGTGCAGACCGGAAGTTCGCTCTGCTGGAGGACGTGTTCAGGAAGTTCCCTGAGATGCCTGTGAGCATCGAGATCAAAGAGAACAACAAGCAGCTGATAGATAAGGTACAGCACACCTATAACAACACCCACAACTCGTTACCAGAGCCGTTTCAGCACTTTCCGAGTGGTATGAAAGAATCTCCAAAATATGAAACAATGTTCATATTCGTCTTTAATATTCAACATCAGTGGATATATTTGATCCCATGTTGTGCTGCCACTGAAACCTCCACCAACCATTAAACTTATTGACATTTTATAGAGATGATGTGTAGTATTGCCAAAAAGCAAATAGATAAGAACTCTGTAAGCAATAAAACAAGATTTCTCAACATGATCACATAAGATAAATTATCTTGGAGGAAGGGCGAACAACTCACCAATCAGAGCACATTACACTTTCTCATTGATCAGGGCCTCAGGTTTCGGGCTTCTTAAAATCATGTACGAGTGAAGGCTTTGGACATGTGCACTCTCTATATAAGGAATACGCTACAGATGTGTAGTTTTTGATACACAGAGGTGTTGAGTCAACACTGAGGCTTTGCTTTTGTGATGCTAAGCTACCATCCAGTTAAATGTAAAGATTATCCCTGATGATTAGATTTAAATTACGGCCACTGTTTGTCCTTTTTTTGTGTGTGTGCCTGCAATTTAGACTTCATGTTGCTTTAAAACTTCCACATGAAGTCAGCACATTCTGCCAATGAGGATTTTTCAGCATCAAAGTTAAGGTGTTTTCAGTATTGTGTCCACCTCAGGTGTAATGGTGTGTTTACTGCCCATGTCCTGCATTCTATAACAGCGATGCCTGTGATGTTCGTGTTTGTAACAGTACTGGTATTTACTTTGTAACGCTTACGTGTGTCTGTCTTGTGTCACATTTACTGCACTTGCTGAGTTCGATTGGATGCACCTTCACATCTCATCATTTCCTCTGCGACCCTCCCTTGCCTGTGTGTGTAGGTGTCAGACTTGGTTAGACGCTACAACAGGGAGGAAATCACTGTCTGGGCCACTGTGAACTCCAGGATCATGAAGGAGTGCCGCACAACGGTACATACACCACCTGGGGGAGACAAAGTTACTTGTACAGCATTTTACCATCAATTCACAGACAACATCACATTTTTTCCTCTTTTATTATTGTGATTGCTTGATCTTGACGGGTGAAATGAAACTGTGTCATAAAAACTGTCTCTCTGCTTCCTGGTAGAACGGCTCCATGCCGTACAGTTTCACAGTGAGCCGGGGTGTGCTGTTGCTGCTGCTCTTCTACAGCGGCCTGCTGCCCTTTGTGCCACTGGGAGAGAGTTTACTGCAATTCTACCTGCCGCGCATCATCAACAGGTGTGGCTGCAGGCGTGTGTGTCTGTGCATGTTGAGTCCGTGTGTGTGTTCATGCATGTTTCATTACAGCAAGATCCTTCCTGTTCCCCAGAGTTGTTCATAAAGATAAGGAAGCTGTATCACAGTTGTCTTCATGTCTGTGCCCAGTGTTTTGTCTTACAGCTGCATCCCATCTAGTTTTATCTTCTTAGATCTTTCCTCTGTAATCTTATGTTTGGTGTAAGATGAATGTGTCACAGTACAGACATGTCGGTTGTTTCTTTCTCTGTCTCTGTGTGCTGAAGGACGTTCATCCCTAAGAAGCACATCCTGAGGAACAAGCTGGTCGTCTCTTTGTTAGAAAAGTGAGTTTCCAAGAGAAAAGAAGCATTACTGAGAACGTTACATCATGGATTGATGCTTTTATGCAGAATTACTGCATTTTGGGGTACAATGATGCAGTTTATATAGTAGCAAGATCAAATAAATTCAGGATTATTTATTCCTGCCGTTTGTGTAAAAACTGAATTATTCATATATTAATTTATGGTGTCATTCCAGAGTGACAATGAGGAAGAGTCTTTTTAATCACCTTGCAGCCCGTGGAATTCAGGTATGAAACCAGCAGAATCAAAATCAGGTTTATGGCCAAGAAGGTTTTCAAATACAAGGAATTTGTCTTGGTGTTCTGGTGCATAACAAGACACATAGTCAGAGAAAATTAAAAGAAAAAGCAAGTACTGCAAAAATCATTATAGACATATATATAAATATATATATATATATATAAACAATTATGTAAAATACATCTATTTTTAAAATGAAAAGAGATGTACAATGTTTGAAACGAAGAGAATGTGCAAATGTGCACATTATAAAATGTGCAAAGAATATGTGCAATGTGCAAATATAATAATCCAAAAATGTGCGTTAATTTCCAAATCCTCCGCTAGATTTAGATTGTATTCATCTTCCTAAATCCTACATCTGAAGATTTAGTCCATCAGTGAAAAGAAAAACCTCAAATCACAAGTCCCAGATGCAAAAAAAGAGCGTTATAAAACAAGGATTTATTTTTCTTGTTGCTGCCCGCCACTTCATCATCAACTGCAGGACTTCATTTAACCAAAGCACTCAATGGTTTAATGCACATTACACTTCAGCGTTTCAGCTGAGACAAACAGTAAAGCTCACACAGCCACTATGAGTGTCTTGAATGCATCACCTCTGTCCTGATGTGAGTAATCTCTGCTGGGATGAGATCACCCCCATCGTCAGCCCATGAGCGATGACTGAATAGTTTGAGCATGAAAACAATGGGAAGTCATATGCCGGAGCCTCATCAGCTGCCGAGGGCATCACCGCATTTGAACACTTGTGAGTAATTCTGAGGTCATGACTAAGAAAAGCTTGTCCCCTCATCATCCACATAAAAACAAAGGGATGAGATTTCCTCCACTTCAGGAAAAAGTGGGTTTGTGTCAATATTAGAATCACGGGGTAACTCGAAACACCTTGTGTTACCCACGATTCAGCAGTATGTAATACACTGCAAGACAATAATCATAATATATGTGTAATAAAGAGGGAAATATTAGCCTGTTTTTTCTCTGATAACAAGGAATCCTTCATATATTAATGGACAAAGTGTAAAATAAGTGCATAAATCAATCGTATATGTTGGTATAAGTACAGTCCACATTTGAATAATGTAACACTGAAGAATATCATACATTAACATACATTATTACAGCGTATCAATATGACATTGTTCCATATCAATTATTTATCTACACTGTAGTCTGAACAAGTGCTCCTTGATGTTTTACTTTACACAGATGTCTGCTCTATTTTGGCTGTTACATCTGAGACAACTGTCACCCTCCAAATATAGAACAACAGGGTTTTATTGATGGTCCAGTCACGAACTGGAGCTCAAAACTGCAGGAAGGATGAAACAGGACACCGTCTGATTTTAACTATCACCCTTGTTTTGTTGACATCGGCTTTACTTCCTCAATGCACAGACCCTGCTGCTGTATGTGTAAATCAGCCAAATGCTTCCTTAAATTATATTTTTTCATTGTTTGACATTGTTAAAACCCAACATGCAGAAAAGTATTTAAATGTTAACCCTTCCCAAAATACCCTTGACAAAATACAGAAATGAGCTAAAAGCATTGTTATTACACCAAAAAAACATGTCATGTTTCATACGTTTGTTTGTCAGAGTGACATTTCTTTTGTTTAGACTCCAAAGAGTCTTATGAACAAACTGTTATAAAACTCCAATAACAGAAGTCCAAATGGATTTATTTGGGATTCAGGAGGGGCGGAGCTGTGTAAAAAGTGCTGTCAACACCCATCACAGATATAGAGCTATACATTCATCGTATTTAACCACGTTGAACTGCTCTGAGACCCCAAACAGAAATAAGACATTTTCTGTAGTGAACTTCTGACACATGTCATCAGTTCAGTTGAAAATCATGTTTATAAGCAGTTCTGTTACAATGAAGAAAAGTCATGAGGTATGAAGGTCATGAAACAAGTATGTTTTTTGACTAATACGGTTGACTGTCTGTAATTGCAGGTGCATTTGTTTGTGTGCAATGAAAACGAAGACATGAAGGCTGCATTTGAAGTGGGGGCCACAGGGGTGATGAGTGACTATCCGACCCTCCTGTCAAGCTACCTCTGCAGAAACAGAAGTCAGGACTCACCACAAACACGTCCACACACACACGACAACAATTAGTCACTCAGAAATGGCAGCTTTCTGATGAATGAGGATTGTGTTAAAAAAAAAGAAGAAGACTGTGAAAGAGAAGTAAATGCAAGAAGAGCGAGACCCATTTCTTCTACCGTGAAGTTGTTGGTCAGACTATTAAACACCATGCAGTGGGAACATCATTCAGTTCTTTACTCTCAATCCTTAATAACTACTGATAGAATTATCTGCAATCAGTTCATTTCTATGGCCTCCACCCACACAGCCCACTGTTTAAAGAAACACTCATTGATTTTATTTCCTGTGTTAGTGCAATGGGACATAGAACAAAAAGGTGACACATAAGACACATTAGACAGAAATAGGTGTAACAAAATACACAGACAGTAACACAAAACAGTTAAGACGTAACAAACAGAGGTTATGATCTGAATTTGGATTTTTAGTTGCTTATGTTAGTGGGAGAACAACGTATCGACATGTATTTCTGTGTGTGTGTGAGAGTGTGGAAATGTGTTGTGTATTCATATGTGCGTAAGTGTGACCAGAGGAATGTGCCGGTATGTGCGAGGAGGAGAGAGGAAAATAAATAACAAAATAAATACAGTTTTTGTAAAGAAAAAAATGGTGAAAAAGAAAATCTATACATAATATATATAATATATATGTGCACATACACACACTTATATGTATATATATATATATATATAATACAATAATAACGGCAACTTGGGTTTTGCAGGAGTTCAGTGTGGCCCAGGAGGAGGCATTCATCCGGGGAGGGCTAGTGGGGTCAAAAGTCTTTTTTTCCCCCTCATATTTAATTTTCTTATCTTTATCTTATGGGTGTCATTGCCTCGGGCTGCCCCCAGACTCTCTGGGAGGGAGCTGGTCCATTGCAGATCATTCCCAGCTTCTCACATTGGGCTGACCCCAGATTGATTGGAGGGAGTCCACTGCGAAAAAGTTATTATATTGTTGTTGTGTTTCTTTTCTTTCTAGTCTCTCTAGCCCTTGCCCATGTCTCCCCGTGTCTGTCAGGTTTAACAGCTTTAATAAGCTGCGTATTGGTGTTTTTACAGATTTGGTTCCAGAAGTCAGTCATTGGGAGTGATGGTTAAGTCTTGTTCCCATTTTATTGATGGTTAGGAAAGTGTTTTGTCTGATTAGGATCCATGAGTGAAAGTTAAGTGGCTTTTAGTTGAGTCAGGGTTGTTCTGAATGGGAGTGTTGTTTTATTTCCAGCAGGCTGTCAGAGTCGTTGCTGTTGTTCATACTTTGAAACAAGATTGGTGTTTGATGGACTGGCTTGGAAATGGTCAGTCTGAAATATGAATTGCTTTGCAGAGTGTTTTCTCAATGTATTGTCTGACTGGTTGTGATGGATCCACTTAATAATGTATTGGAGTTGGTCTGCCAAGAAATAATGGAAGAAGTGTGGGGCTTTTAAGCCTCCTTGATTTTTGGGGTTTTGTAGGGTTGCCAGTTTGATCCGAGGTGTCTTGTTTTGCCAATAATGTCTGGTGATGGTGGAGTCTAATGATTTAAACCACATATGGGTGGGTTTAATTTGAATTATTGCGAATAGATCATTTATTTTAGGGGTGTATTGTCATTTTAACAGTAGCTATTCTGCCCATAATCTATATTGGTACGTTCATCCAGCATTGGAGATCATCATTTGTTGTTTTGAGCAGTGCGGTGAAGTTGAGATTGAACAGCTCTGACAGCCTGGGGGAAATGTGAATCCCTAGATATGTGATGTGACCAGTGCATAGTGGGATAGGTGGTGTATTGGCAGCTACATCCCAGCTGTTGATCTGTAGTGGGAGGATAGTGGATAACTGGACATTTTGGGGAATGATTCAAAGAGCCTGATGGTTTCTTGGAACGATGAGGGAGGGTTTTGTAGATACAGCAATCTGCGTAGAGACTGACCTTATGATGTGTGCTGGGTGTTTGAAGTCCTTTGATGTTGATGTTTTGGCGAATGGCAATTAATTAATTGATCATTAGTGATGACGGTGGCCAGAGGTGAGGTGTACAAAATCTTAACCCAATGACTAAATGATTCTCTGAAGCCAAATTTCTCTAATGTGGCAAATAAAAATGCCCAATTTACCTGATCAAAAGCTTTTCTGCATCAAGGGAGACTATGATGGTTTCTGTTAGCTGGGGAGATGAGTAACGTATTAAACTGGACAGTCGGCATGTATTACTGGATGAGTATCTACCTTTAATAAAACCAGTTTGATCTGGATGGATTATGGAAGGAATCCCCTTTTCTAGTCTGTGAGCTAGAGCCTTACTTCTGATTTTTATCTCTGTTGATGAGTGAAATGAGACGGTCACTGGCTGTTAAGAGTCTTTGTTGGGTTTGAAAAGAGGAGAGATTTTTGCTGTATTCCTGTTTGTTGGTAGCCTGGAGTTTTGTTTTATTTCAGTTGTCTGTTACTGAAAAAGTGGTGCTAAAATGGTGTTTGTAGCTGGAGTGAATATTTAACCAGCTGGACCATGTCACCTGACATCCCCTTTCTCATGATAAGAGAGTAAACGTGACTCTGTTTTGACTGCTTCTGGTGTTTTTCTGACATTATTTGACTGGTTTCAGTAAGTGCTGGACTTAAGAAATAAATTGTATGGGACAATTCACTTTGGTTTATGCTTTTACATTCTTTTTTTGTGGTATTAAGGTGAAAAGAACACGAACGTGGGGTTGGGAACGAAAGTAAAGGTGCACTTATAAATATCCATATAGGTGAGTACAGTGTTATTAATGTAGTATCTAGGCTGTGTTGTGCATCTTTGTTTAATTAGGTCACTCATCTACTATACATGCACATGTAAACGGAGGGTTTACATGTGCAGTAAGCCTCACCTGTATCCTTGTTTTCCCAGGCTATGGTCAAAGTCCGGCCACACTGCAGTGATAATAATCAACCACTTTGTTGGTGAAACAAAGGCCGTATTTTTCTGACCTGCTTGGCTGTGCCTTGCCGTGTGACAAGTGAGTTAATGTAAGTGGATCAGTGTAGGCTGAGGTCTTTAATACAGTAGAGCAAAGGTTTGAATAAGTGACCCAGCAGAGAAGTTAGGCTGTTGTGATCATAAAACAGGGCTGCAGCTATCATTAAAGACTCAGAGGGAATGTTATCAGTCATGTTTTGGAGAATCTAGATGGTTTATTGACATTAAGTGAGATTCACATATTACACATGTTGGGACTAAATATCTTAAAAGTTGAGTAAAAATTGAGGGGTTTTCAACAGAGCTGAAACGATTGGTCAATTAATTGATTAATCAATTGACAGAAACTTAATCTGCAACAATTTTGATAATCAATTAATAGTTTCTCATCATCTCAATCATTTCTATTTGCAAAAATGCCAAAACCCCACCGGCGTCTGTGTCTCACATGTGAATATTTGTTGTTCGTGTTAATTTTGTATGATTGTAAACTGAATATCTTTGGGTTTGGACTGTCGCTCAGACAAAACAAGACATCACCTTGATGCTCTGGTAATTTCTTTACTATTTTCTGACGTTTTCAAGGTTCATTTCTTTATTTCAAGGTTCATTTATTTTGGTCATTTTACAACAGATGGTTGCACAATGAAATGAAAGTTATAGCCCCCTTCACACTACACACACAGAACATATATACATATGTAATATTTTAAATCAGAATAGAATAAAAATTAGAATTAAAAATAAAAACAATATATACAGTTACTTATATACATATATTATACAAAAGGTATTGGTATGGTAAGACCAAATGATTAATCGAGGCAATAATCAACAGATTAGTCAATAATAGAAATAATCTTTAGTTACAGCCCTGCTTTTCAAACAACATTAAGACCATAATGTAGGCAGATGAATATAATTGAGCAGTTAAAATAATCAATAAAACGTTAACTGTTTTTTTTAGAATCTTTTGCAGAGTTTGTTTAAGGGTTAGTAAAATGTCTTAGGGTGGATGGTGCTGTGCTGGGAGCCTCCTGGCTACAGGCCTGCATACAACATAAACACTGAAGAGGAAAGCAAACACACTGCCTCAAGTCAGCAAATAAAGTAACCACAACAACCTGCCCGAGGATGTTAAAGAGTTCCTGAATCTTGTCACATAACCGCAAATAGTTCCTTACAGTGTGTCAGCCTGCAGCCAGTCTGAAGGACTTTTATCCCAAATCCAGCAGCAGGTTGTGATAACCCACTAACGACATTTATGAGCCTGTACCAACAACCAAACTGATAGCCATCGAGGGCTCATGTGAAGTCGAATCTGATTGGTTGACCCACATTCTAAACGTCACCCGCCGCCTCTGATTGGTCGACGGGGGTTTGTTTTGCACTCTCCAGACTTCCTCCTCTGCGTGTTTTCATAAACAAACCACATTTTTCTCCCGCCGGGGCCGCCGCACGGTCATCCTGTCAGCCTGCCGGCATTGTCGGACTCCAGCTCCTGTTTTAGCGAAGGCCGTGGAGGAGCTTTGGAAGCGGGTTCAGATTCAAAAGAGGGACGCGGGTAAACGTGCTGCGCTGCACCGACCAGAGGCTGTCTGTGTTTGTCTTTATTGTCCGAGCCGTCAGCGCGTGGTCGACTGTTGGACCGAGCCGACCACATACATACCTGCTTTAATCAGCTGTCAGTCACCTTGGGCCGTTGTGTAGACTGTGAGGAGCTTCGGGATTATCAGGTGAGTCGACAGACACCGGGGAATATCCTGCAATGCGCATCCGAGCTGCTGTTAGCTGCTGTGTGTTGTGACAGCGTAAGCTAGCCAGCTAGCTAACATGTAAGCTAGGTCGGAGCTAGTGGCTGAGTCGTCTTGTAGCTGACAGACGCATCAGGCCGACTGTGAGTCGTTTAGAGACCGACACACGGTCATCAGTGTTGGACTGTGCACAAGTGGCGCAGCACGCGTTGCAGGGGCTTGAATTTGGGTTAGTGCATCTAATGAAGCGAGGGTTGTTTGTGCAATCTGTTATGAACCAGGAAGCCAGCTGTGTGGTAAACTATGTCCTAACCTGTCTGCCAGCATTAGTCTCTACTAATTTAGTTAATTTATAACAATAAATGCCTTGTTAAATGTTTTTTTGAACTATATGTCAGCCTCTGCTCAGTGACAATAGGAAGATTGCAGCATTGTTTATTATGGCTGCAATTCAGTTATTTTAAATGTAAATAAACCTGTCCAAGTTGTGGAGGGCCATTTGTACCAAGAAAATACCAAAAAAAAATAGAAACATAATGATGGTAAATCATAATGCTATGAAATTGAAAATTGCAGTGGTGGAAAGTAACTAAGTACATTTACTCAAGTACTATACTTAAGTACAGTTTTTAGGTACTTGTACTTTAGTTGAGTACAGTTAGTCGATTAATCGATCAG
>NTHP01000555.1:258617-278733 GCA_003416845.1 Oplegnathus fasciatus | reverse complement strand
CCCAAAGATATTCAGTTTACTGTCACAGAGGACTGAAGAAACCAGAAAATATTCACATTTGAGAAGCTGAAATCAGAGAATTTGAACACTTTTTCTTAAAAAATGACTCAAAAAGATTAATCCATTATCAAAATAGTTGGCGATTAATTTAATAGTTGACAACTAACCGATTAATCGACTAATCGTTGCAGCTCTATAGTTTTGTACTTTTACTTAAATTAAAATTTGAATGCAGGACTTTTACTTGTAACAGAGTATTTTTACACTGTAGTATTATTACTTCTTCTGAATACATCTTCCACCATTGAGTATATTATATAATAAAACATCTCTCTGGAAGGGAGCACATAATAAGTACTTTTGATTCATTATTTTACCTGATGCTTTTTTTACATTTTAAATGCAGACCTTCCACTGTCAGTGAGGTTATTTTGTGATATTTTACTGGTACTTGTACTTGAATAAAACACCCTCCTGGCAGCTGTAGTGAGTGTTTGATGTGTGGTGAAAACTTCCTGTGAGGAGACTGTGCTGAGCTCCTGCAGAGAGTCTGTTATTGTTTACGGTCACACTAATGTAAAGTAGGTCATGGAAAAAGGGAAGCGTAGCTAGCTGCTCATTCAGCTTTCGTGCATTAATTCTCTAAAAAAAACAGGTGTCTTTAAGGAACACCGTCTCCGTGGTGCTGTCGGTGTTTTTCCGTGAATGCGGGCTGTGAACAACAGGCAGGTAACGTTAACGCTGTCGTTTTATCCGGTGCTGATAGCAGCTAACGGAAGCTAACTAGCTAGTTCATGCTAGGTCTGAACCTGCATCAACAGCCGAGCTACTCCGCCTCCGGTCACCCTTTTCTTATTAAATGACTAATAAACGATGGAGACACGGTAGTCAACGACGTCTACAAGCGCCCTAAGCTTTAAACACACGAATAACGAGCAGTCTGGCTTGAATTACGATGCCTCTGACCTTGTTATAGCCTGCTAACACGTTAATATGCGCGGTTAGACGGGCTGCTGACTAGCTATGGGGCTCCTGTTAGCTAGGCTAGGTGGCTAACTAAAGCTAGTTAGGACGTCAAAGAATAATAATGATTTTACTGATGATAGCAACGATCTGCGGACCGGGACAAGACTGCTAATAAGTAGTTAATAAGTTAAGTAGTTAGGGTGATGTGTTTGTAGCTGTTATCCTACAGAGAGTCGATGTCGGGGGGTGGGGTGGGGGTGGTGTTGCGGTTAACGTTGCCCCACCAAGTGTCTCACAGTGGGCTAAATATTATTTTATAAGGTTGCTTATAAAATAACATCTGTGGAGAAACATAGCAGTTAAAATAGTAAAAAGCTACATTATCATAAAGGTGTAGTAAATGTTACAGGTGAAATAAGACACCAGGATAATATGTAAAAATCAATAGATTATGTCAGATGGGGTATGTAAGTGTGAGACAGATTCAGAGGACATCAAGCTACTCAGGTGAACTGCCACATTAAGTCCTCGGTGTGTGTGCCTGTCAAGGTAATCATGTTGTGTCTTTCAGCAGCTGGACTGATGCTGTTCTTCCAGCATCTGGACTGAACCTGAACTGACTTCCTCTGGTGAGACTCTGGTGTTGCTGCCATGTCCAGGCGAAGCAGGAACAGTCGTGCATGGCGATATGTTTGGGGTGGGATACGGCGGGATGCTGATGCCCGGGCGCTTGTGTTGGCCTCTGAAGGTGAAGAGTGGAACTATGACCGCCTAGAGGTAAGCGTACAAGGCCTGCTGTTTTCCCCCTTAAAGCTTTGAACAGATATGAAGTGTCAGTTTTTGTTTGCGTCATGTGATGCCACTTGTTTACTCTCTCGAGGCAGGAGATAGGATGTGTCAACATGAGAAGACAAAATTCACCTCAGGGATCCCTGTCAAACTAAAAGCTTCTGATTTGCCTTTGGCCATTATCAACAGTATGTGTTTGTTGATGCTTAAGTTTCAGTTGCGTGCATGCTTTGTATCAGAACTAATCATTTTTCCACAGAAAGGAGTGCAACATGCAATTTTGGCTTTGTAGCAGCCCAACAACAAAACAGTGCTGTGTTGTTGAATAAGCAGTGCTGCTGACATTTGAATTAGTTCTTTCTTTCTACATTGTTGCTCCCCAGTACAGTGATTCAGACTCTGAGGCGGACTTTTCAGCAGTGATGGTCCCTCCTGTCCCCAGTGCAGTGCCTGTCACCGGAGAGTCCTACTGTGGCTGCGATTCCCAGGCTGAGACCAACTACAACCCTCGTCTGCGAGGTTTTCACCAAGTGAAAGACTGCCACTGTGGAGAGGATGACCAAGGTACAAGACAGCTGCTGCATTTCAAGGGCTAACTCATACATGTAGAGGGCGCTAACATTTTATATATTACAGGTTGTTTAAGTGATGTGAGTTACACCGTTGTAGCCAATCATGTTATCTTTTATTGAGCTCTGATTTGTTCACATATTTGTGTGTAACAAACAGAAAATATTTAATTTCTTGAATCATTGGCCGTGAATGACTGAATGACTTCTGATGTTTCAGAGTTTGACTGGGTTTGGGATGCCAACAGCCGATCGACAGCCACATTACTGAGCTGCGACAATCGCAAAGTGAACTTCCACTCTGAATACAGCTGCGGCACAGCAGCGATCCGTGGCTCCAAGGAGCTGGCTGAAGGGCAGCACTTCTGGGAGATCAAGATGACATCCCCAGTGTATGGAACAGACATGGTAAACCTCGTACTCCTTACCTCCGAACATTGACGGTTTTGTCTGAGCTTAATTCTTGCTGAGAAGTTGTTGTGGAAGTTTATTTGTCTCTAAATTGTTCATTATTTCTGTACAGATGGTTGGCATCGGAACCTCTGATGTCAATCTCGACAAATACAGACACACGTTCTGCAGCCTGTTGGGAAAAGATACAGACAGCTGGGGTCTTTCTTACACTGGTAAGATTAACACAACATGCTATGACGTAGCAGTAACTGCTCACAATGGTTATTGTATCAGTTAGATATCAGTGGTTGTCTTCCTTTTGTCAGGCTTGTTGCACCATAAAGGAGACAAGATGAACTTCTCCTCCCGGTTTGGACAGGGGTCCATCATTGGAGTCCATCTGGACACGTGGCACGGCACACTCACTTTCTTCAAGAATCGCAAGTGTATAGGTTAGTACTGACGAGCAAAGTCCACTATTGACCACAGCGCTGGTGGTTTGATTCCTTTTTTGATGATTTGTGAGGATGCACCGAGCAAACTTTTTCTTTTTTCCGAGTCCAGTTCTAACAAGAGTACTCTACTGTGTACTACAACCCAGCAGACACTGAATTTTTGAGGCCGATACCGATATCGATATTTATTTAAATAATCCAACAACAATATGTTGGCCAATAGAATTTTTTTAACATAAACACATAACAAACAATCAATCTTGATACGGATCCCTTAGATTTGTATTCTTAACTGAGACACATACTAAACGGGACGTTTTACAGTTAATAAATCTACTTGTCAGTGCTCTCTGGTGGCCAAACTACTGTATATAACGGAGACACTGTTTTTAAATTCCTCAAACCTAGTTTGGCATTTCTGTACTGCAATTGTTACATATCTGTCTATCAGCAGACATATACTGTATACTGATACTGATCTGCAATAAGCTAATATTTGATATATTGGCTTGGTTGATTTATCGGTCTACCTCTACTGTATATCTCACTGTCAATTGTTTTTATTTGTAACTCAATGAATGGAACTCATAGCAGAAATGCTAAAGTTTTTGACATTGACAAAGAAACTGTATTTAATGTGAATCTGTCACAGCTGGTCAACACCGATATGCCATATCAGATCGATGCATCCCCAGTGATTTGTGTACACATTTGTGCAAATTCACACACCTTAGTAATTGCATCTGAAGCATCTCTATAATATATATTTTGTAAAAGTGAAATGGAGAACCTTAACCACATGTATGAAACATACCTGTGTACACATCTGTTTAGTGCAAACTTCAATACATACATATACATTGTGGAATTGTAACAAGATTTCACACATGAACATAAAAAGTTTTGTCACCATTCTCGATCTAGGTGTTGCTGCCACAGAGCTACAAAATAAGAGGTTTTATCCGATGGCGTGCTCCACCGCAGCGAAGAGCAGCATGAAGGTGATCAGATCCTGCTCTGCGCCCACCTCCCTGCTCTACCTGTGCTGTGCTCGCCTTCGCCAGCTGCTGCCGGACTGTATAGACACCCTGGACGTGTTGCCGCTGCCGCCGGGCCTTCGTCAGTTGCTCCACAACAAACTGGGTTGGGTGCTCAGTCTCAATAGTGGCACCACAGAAGAAACCCCAGATGGGCCTGAGCGCCCCTCACGCTTGCCTGCCCCTGCCCTGGCTGGACCATCCTCCTCTGAGAGTGACTCAGAGGGTTGCACGTCCGACCCTGAAGCCTGCCAGAGGAAGAGATGCCGCTGGACATGACTGGACGGCTCGAATCCTACCTCCTCTTAAACACTGGTAGACGTTACTGTTCTATGGCATCTAATCTAGTGTTTCCTACCTGCCTCAAGCTTTCCTCAACATCGATGTTGTCCAGTAGTGAAGAAAATAACCAGGACCAGAGCGGTACGTAGGTGGAGAACTGTGACGGCAGCATTACTGCCTGCACGTTTTTACTGTGATCTTCTCTCATGCCATTCAGACATCATCACGCTCATGCATCCGATATCCAGACCAGCTTCAGTAATAAGTGAAAAGATGTGGTGTTACTTTGTTAGCTAGCACAACTTGTTGCCATGCGTGTGTGGGGATGAGTGAGATGGTGCAGGAATGGACTGTACAGTGTAACACTGAAGTCAAGTATGGCCAAATTTTGGTGGTCGTCATGGTTTATTTGCAAAAAGGGGGGTTTAAAAAACAAGACTGTATATTTTCTGTGTTTTCATCTTGTATGCAAATAATGTATATTGCAGCCTAAATGCTATCAGTGCATTATCAAAGTGATCTGTTACCTGTTTCAGTGGCATCTGCAATTCTCTATTAGGTTGCCAAAGTGAGAATTGGTGGATGCATGAGTGGATCAGACAGGAAGTGACACGCCATCGGTCATTGAGTATTCCTTTATTTCCTACCAACAGGTTACAGCTCGAAAAGCGGAAACTTCCAACTGTCAGAAATATTTAGAAATGTTAGAAGGAGGGGGAATGAACCTGAATGTACTTTGCAGCTTTTAGTCCTCGAAGAATGAAAATATTCCTTTTCGTCTTTCATGGAGCAGCCATCATCAGACAACACCTATAATTCTTGTTCCTTGAGAAACTTGAGGAAAAAAAGAGATACAAGTCAAATATTTGTAACATTACAAGCGTCTGTCTGGCTTTTGAAAGTCTGCTGTCGAAACCGTACGCTACTTGTTTGTAGAAACTATGGATTTCCTCTTTTCTAAAATATGTAAGCAGTATACATTATTTAGTGTAGCTCTTTTAAATCTGATCATATGTCACTCAGAAGAGACTGCCACACATTATGAGTAAGTTTTCATCGCTGTTACACCTTTATCAATTTTTAGAACTTTTTAAAAAGTTAGTTTCTTCGATTGACAAAATACGAGATTATGAGCAGTTTTAATGTTAAACTTTTTTGTACTTTATGTAAGGGTTTTCTTTTGGTTTTCCCAAAGCCTTGTTCCACCACTTCTTTTACTAACTCCTTTTGACTGTAATTCAGTAAGGTCGTACTCTATTTTAAATCCTTTTAGTATCAAACACAGTGTAAACGGCCCCTGTTGGCCTTAAAGGTGGCTGTAAAAAAGTTCCTTGTTTCCCCGTTAAAGGAGAACACCGGGCTGTGGTCACTCAGATGAGTTCTCACAGCTGAAAATGAGTTTCAATATGGTTATAAAAAGTCTGCCTCTCTGCTTTCTGTGTTTATGCTTAATGTGTTTCTAACAATAATAACTTTTAAAATGTGGCTAAAAACACAGTTTACATGTTGCGCTACTGTCTGGTGACAATCCCAGTTCCGACTGAAGCTGTGGATTTAGTCTTATTTTGTCATAACTACGTCTTTTACCACATAATGAGCACATGAGAGTAGAGAGGTCGGTTATGCTTCAGTTTCTATGGATGTTTTGATCCTCATTTTTCTCCAGGAAAACTTATTGTAAACATTTTACAGCCACCTTTCTGCTGAATAGTGTTAACATCAATTTAAGTATTAATTGATGAGTGATGAGGAGGGGAACGTCACCCGTGGGTCAGATGTGTAAATAATTCTTATTTGTAGTTTCTTTGGAGTATCAAACCATAACAATTATTAAAATAGTGTTTGAGCCAGGTGTTGACGCTGCACAGCACGCCAGCTGCTGCCTCAGTCACCGATCATGTTCACTCCTCAACGCCTTGGTTTAAAGTAGACGCACACAAAGACTTAAGGTACTATGCAATACAAGCGTCTTGTGTGGTAATGGTTTTCAGAAGGAATGGATGTTTTAGGGCGTCATGGTGAAGGCACAGACACGACGACAGTGGTGAAGGTGACGGAGGTTCTCATTAGTCATGAGTAGTGTGACACGACGCTCTTAATTCTGTCCAGCTGTGTGATGATTCATCAGATTCCTCCCTGTAGATCTTGTAATGTAAACACCACGAGGTTAGTTGTAGTCCAGCAGATGTATTTTTTGTCTCATTTCACAGTATTTGTCTTCACATTGATGCATCCAAGCACTTTTTCTTACTGTTGTACTGTAAATAGGGAAATTCTAAGTGTTTCTTCTATAACATGTCATATTAATAATACTGTATGTGAAGGCCTTTACTCGCCTTTTTCTGTATAACTTATCAGCATGATTTTCAGCTGAAAATAAAATGAATGCTAAATATGCACAGAGACCTGGATGTGTTTATTAATTATCAAGGAAATTTCAACTTCATGATGTCAAATTCTTCTGATTGACTAAAATGCTTTAAGTTTGGATTGATTTTCTCTTTTATTTTACATAAAATATTGCAATAACACTTAAATTCAGTAGAAAAAAAAAAGGCTCGGAATTGAATCATTTTGCTTTATGAACACAACATTTCCAGAGTGAAATAAACTGAATTACAAATAATATTCTTTTATTGATCAAAATATAACGAAACATGGAAACAGTTCTGTTTTACAACATTCCAAAGTGTCCAGGCCAAAAAGTTCACGCCTGTAATCATTTTAAATCTTTGAAGTAAAAAAACCAAACAACTAATCGATTAATCAAGAAAATGGTCGACAGATCAATCGATAATGAAAATAATCGTTAGTTGCAGCCCTACACTATTTTTACTTGACCTCTGTCCAAAATCCTGACTAATAATTTAAATCAGTACGAAGACCAACACCATATTTTGTTAACGTAATTAGATAGTTTAGGAGGCTGCACCAAACACAACAGCACACTCCTTTAGTTTAACTGGTATAAATTATGTGGAACATCTTTACGGGTCATTAAATATCCATCCTTATCTAATAACTGTACTCGATTTACCTCATGCGGAACAAAAGTGAACTGGCGTGTTCTCAGGGAAGTCTTTGCGGTCGGACCAAGTGAGCGGAAGTTGTGTGCCTTGCTTGCGGAGGTCAAGTGAAATTGGTGCTGCTCATCAGAGACATTAAGGTATTATTAATTCTAGTTTAAAACAGTATCGATAGTTCAGTAACTCAGATGTCCATAAATCAATAATTTAATCTCTTGCAGGATAATCTCTGACCCGCGTGCAACTGCTGAACATCGGGCAGTCATGGCGAAGAAGAAGAGACTTCGCCTCATCGCAGAAATGGCTCGGAAGATCCGGGCGTACCGAGAGCTGAAGTCCCGGCCGCAGGAGTCCCAGAAGTACGCACTGGACTATGAGACGATGAGGCGGCCTCTCACGGGGAAGATGCTGCCTGTGCTGGCCTGGCAGGACGTCCGCAGGGAGAGCCGCCTCTTCTCCCTGCTGGCAGGCATGAGGATGTTCGGAGTGGGCCGCCTCTTCACCCGCAAGTCCTGGCTGGAGGACCACACCGAGCCCAGCTACTGGCAGGTCACCAAGGTCAAGGTGGACTACACATCTGAGGTGAAAGCTGCGGGTCAAGTCTGCATGTTGTCAGTCTGGAAACCCAGTTTGGTTTGGGATGAGGTCTGACAGGATACCTGTAACCTACTTACACCTGATTCTTGTGTTTTCCAGAACATGGATCATGGCAGAGCATGGGGGATCCTCACCTACAAAGGTAAGACCGGACCCTGTTTATTTGATCTGAAATCAGGGATCAATCAATATATAAACATTTATCTTATTTGTGTCTGCAATCTGAAACTGTAGCTACCATTGATGTCATGTCATTTAAGGGTTACACTATAAAATAAAAAATAAAATGTAATACATGGTGGATGTTTAACAGGCTAATTCAAGTATTTTTAGACTTAAGACTTAGATAATTAAAGTAGACTACATTTTTTAGACAATTTTATGTTGTCCACCACTTGTTTTTTATTCATTTATCAGTATTTTTATTTGATCTCAGTGTTTCTAGAATCCTGACTGTCCCTGATTTTGTTTGTGTTGTGTTATTTGTTTTATGTTTGTTGCCTAAAATTAGGCCACAAAGCAGTTACTACTTAAAGGTGGAGTTTACCATTCTGGAGAGCCCTGATCAATCCAGACTTCATTCAGAAAACAAGCATTTTAAAACTTGTTTGTTTGTCGTCTTACGGACAGACCTGACAAAGCATGAATTCAGACTTTTTACAAGTCAGCATCATGATGTAGTTATTTCGGCATCCTTTTGATCAGTTTATTGCAATCGAATCACAGCAAAATCTGTTTATTTTGGGATCATACAGCTGTAGTAGGCCAGATTAATTCAGCTGACGTGTGACTTGCTAGATACAGTGAATATTTATTAATTTTGACACACAAATTATGAAACTGCCAGTCACCAGAGACAGATGGAGAGGCAAATATTCACAATAAACACAAATGATCCCATGGTCAAACTTGCTGTTGTCCAAACTCTTGTCCTGTGCACAAGTACGAGTTGTGTCCGAGCCACTCTGTTTGTTTCCCATTGACAGAGCATGGGCTGTGTATGAACACCAGATTTTTTTTTTCAGTGCACACAGAATGGACAGCTAGTGGATCTTGAGGAAATATTTGTTGAATTTGACAAAAAGTGTGTTGGATTAGAATAGCAGACTACACCTTTAAGATTTGTTCATGACTTATTTCTGAAAAGTGGAAAAGGACTGCTCTAGTTTGACTTCCCATTATCGTACGGTGCAATCAGCTAGACCACTTTGGAATTTCTGCGTTCACTGAGATGTTTTGAATTGTACTGCTGTATAAAGACAAAAGCATATATAATGGTAAACAGTAAGTGATAATTATAAACAAACTGCATGTAGTAACTTGTTGCATTTTGTGCTTGGCAGGAAAACAGGAGAGCGAGGTCAAGGAGGTGGACAAGGTGATGTACCACGACTGGCGTCTGGTTCCCAAACACATGGAGCAGCAGTTGAAGGACTTTGAGCCACTCCCTGAGCCGCCCGTGCGATATGTCCCCTACCCTCCCCTGGTCCGCGCCATGCTGCTGGCCCAGCATAAGAAAGCAGGCGGCGTAGTGACAGAGGAGCCGGCCTTGCCTTTAAAGAGGGACGTCCTGCTCAACAAAGACTATTTCCGCAGGCAGGAACAAGAGAGACAGAAGTCAGAGGGGACAGCGGTGTGATACTGGTGGTTCTGAAGCTGAAGGGTCACTAATCTTGGACATTTTGGACCAAATCAGTGTTGACAGAAGTCATAACTTCTTCTGTCCAAGTACACTGGAAGCACTCGCCTCAATGTCCCTAAATCCTGGACTCAAATGAGTTCTCTGCTATGTTGATCTGAAACAGACCTCTCTGTATGTAATATGTGTCTGTGTGATGTGGTAAATATTAAATTTAAGATAAAATATAGCTGCTATCAGGAGTTTTTGATGTTTTTGTGCCTGCATTACAGAGTACTTCATAGACTACTTCATTAATGTAATTACAGTCTTATAGCAGTGAGAATGCACAGTAAACTCTCAACGTAGATATGACTGGGGAGATGTGACAGGGCACTGATACTTTAACACCTTGAAATCACCTTTTTTGTACCATCAGAGAAAAGGGAGTGGCAGCCGATTCGACCACAGACCACAAAAGAGTTTAATTTGATGTTAAAGGACAGTAATGGTCCACTGACACTGGTGTTTTCACTTATTTTGCCTGATTAGACCTTCTCTCATGCTGCGTTTGTCATATTTATGTCATATTATCGTAATTACGAGTTAATGACTTGTAAATAGTGTTCACGTCAACTTCCAAGGTGTAATTATGACTGGTGAACTCTAACTTGGCTCTTAATAATGTGGAGATACCTGAAACCCAAACAAATATGGACGCTTCTCCATATTAACAGTAATGTCGGCCCGTTGACAGTTATCTACTTCTGAGAAAATATCAGCTAAACAACAAAGGAAACGCACAAGCAAAGGGAAATATTTGAAATGTGTTTGATAGTTGAGTGGTCAACATGTAGTCTTAACATGGCTCGTTGGTAAATCAACTAAAAGTAGGAAAATATGAACCTCAATTCAGAAACAGCAACCGGGAGAGGAGCAGCAGGTACTTCTGACAGACCTGATGTGCAACAAGGTAAGCTCACTTAATTCTCTCGAGTCGTCACGAAATGAAAGATGAAGGGATCAACACGTTAAACCTGAATATGCAGTTAGGCTACTACCACTTATATTTAGGTGAGTAGGCTAGGCTGGACAGACGGAGACAGGTTTTATAAAACCTTTGCTTGAGAGGGGAGGGGGAAATGCATGCAGCCTGGGCAATAATCAGTAGCCTAAACAAAAATAGAGTTTTGATCGCAACAAAGTCTTTATGAATAGTTAAGTAAAATAATAAAACATGTAATCCTTAATGAATGTCTTACAACAAAAACGGTTAAAAGAATCAAAAGAAAAAAAAAGATTGAGGCGGTGGAGGGGGCCCTCAGAGACTGCCTGTGTACAGGGCCCATCATTTCGTGCTACGCCCCTGGTCATATACCACTTCCATTATAACACACCCTTATTATGTGCCGCACAGCAGTGGGATATGTCAGTAAGAATCGTCATAAGCCAGTAAGGAGTGTGATATGCCAGTTGAACAGCAGCGACATACTGCAAGTCAAAGTGGCAAATCACAAAGAATCTGAAAAATAAGTAAGTCAAAACTTTGACTTAACTACTCAAATTCTGAGATAGTAAAGTCAAAATTACAGTTTTAAAGCCCCCAGTGAAACAGTTATTTTCCTTTTTTGATGCCCACTTAAAAAATTCTGATCCGTTTTTTGTTTTTCAGATTGAATGAAATAATTGAATGAACGGATGATAGGTTATCTACGGAGTCCCAAAAGGTGATATTTTTTTGTGTGAACAAGTTATTATCTTGTGAACAAGATAAAACACATCACCTTACCCACTGAGCAATCTGATGTTGAAAAGAAGTTTAATAGATGTCTATTATACATCTATTTGTCTGTAGAAGTTTAATTTAGATTAAGGTTATTCAAGGTTGAAATGTTAAAGTTTAGTAGACGTCTAGGGATACGAGTAAACAGAATCTGTGTATATGACATAAACAGTTATACTGTAAATGCGGGGGTGTGCAGTGCTTATGTTAAATATTTACAGGTTTTTATGCATTTTTAAAATATGTAATGATGTTTTTAAAATATGGTCTAAAACCAGGCTATACATAACCAATAAATCCTGGTCAATATCAGAGCTAAAGCATAGAGGCGATGTTGAAATGACGTCTATTGCTCAGTAGATTCAAAGAGCAGAAAGAATTTAATTGTAAACATACCAAGATGAAAATAAAACTTTATTGGCTGAGTTCTCTCCATTATATGGTGGCTGTGTGCATCTGAAGTCGTTAGATGTGAATTTATAGTAAATGTAGTTGTTCCCACAAGATAATAACTTGTGTGCACAAGATAAAAAAATATAACTTTTCAGGACTTTAGGGGCTGCGTAATACATCGGCCATTTTGACTTACCATATTTTTTTTTCATTTTCTCATTTATAACTTTTTGTCTTTTCTCGGCAGAAATGGGCTTCCATAGCTTTCGCATACGATTTGCAGTTTCGGCCGATCCTCGTGAGCCTCCGAACAACCACGTGCCCGCGGTTTGGAGAACTTGTGTGTGCGTGCGCATGTCCTCCATCCGTCTCCCAGTGTGCACCGTCCACAATGATCTGCCTGTTTCTGTCCATATTCGCCTACATCTTCCAGTCAGGTTGGTGCCACAGCTGTTTATACTTCATGTAACGTTCACTGCCCTTCACTTTGATCCTCTCTCTGGATAAAGAGCTCACACTTTTCCACCGTGTGTGTGTGAGCAGGAGACGCCGACTCACCGGACGACGGCTAGCTACAAGAGGAGCGCGGTTAACCGGTGAAACTGTGGTGTCATGGAGGTGTTCATAACCTTGATAGAGCTTCTTGTAACTAATTTTATGTTTGAAGTGAGGCTTTTAATACCCAGACTGTCTGTTACATTAACAGATAACAGTAAAAGTCGTGTTAGCATGCGCGTGGCATAAACAAATATAACAGCATGACGGTTAGCTAGCTACGTTAGCTTACTAATCTAACGGTCCACTTCTATTGGCTACTTAGTGCAGCTGCCAGCAGTCCATGTGTCCTCCTCACTGTAAAATAAGTTGATTTATCATCCTATTTATAGCTCCTGTGTTAGTGCGCTGCCATTGGTGCCTTCAGGGTTCATGTGGAGCCTGTGCGGGCTGATAGGCGGCCGCAGGAGGAGCGCTGCTGCAATGGGGCCGAAAAAAAGGTCACAGCGAGACCTACATGAACTTGAAGATTTGGTGGTGAAACATGCACGGATTGAAGAATCTGGTGAGGTGCACGGTAGGCTAAATAAGATGGAGATTGAGCCTGCTGTGACTGACAGGGTTGTTGCAGAAACTGTTTCCAAAGTGCAGGGTTCAGAGGTCTGTTCATTTTCAGATTAGTAAAATACCCTAAAGTGGGTTCGTGCAAAGTCTTGAAAGTTTGGAAAATGCTTAATTTTGTTTCGTTTTGTTATGTTTTCAAGGTTAGGAATATGCTAGTGTTTCATCTACACAATCACTGATGTTAACCAAAAATCTTAGCTAGTCCTCTGTTGATCCCTTACTCTGGAAATTAGCAAGCATTAAATAATCAAGATCAAAACATACAATCAAAGTCAGTATGAACAGCTGGTAAATAAACAAAGTGACAATATACATTGATTGCTGTGGGTATAAAGGAGTTCTGTAGACGTTATTTTTCGCAATTGCATTTCTAGTAACAATTTAGATGTGATGAGAAAGGCTTCGATAGTCTTGACATTTTTGGTTTAGGTACCTTGAAAGTGCTTGAATTTTACTCTTGAAAAGCTGTATGAACCCTGTATTTGTGAATCCAACAGTGGCTTTTAAAACTGACAAATAACAGATAAAATTTGTGGAGATGCATGTTGTTTTTGTGAAGTTCAAACCTGTGTGTGCACTGCTGCATGGGAGGGTTTTTAATGTGTGTATCCACAGGGTGCAGAGGCTGCCTTTCAACATGGATTAGACACTGTGCAAAAGTAAACTCACTAATGTCACCAATGTCTAGATTTTGTGAATGAATGATGCTGCCTCTTCTGGTCTGTACCAAGGTGCTTGCAGGCAGCTCTAGCTTGTGTGTGGTGGCCACCGCTCTTCACTTTAAGCACTTGTTGGTTGTACCTTCATTTTGCCGCATGTTATCTCTGGGTCTAGGCTGGACTGGTGTGAATGAGCGCACCTTCATTGCCGTGAAGCCAGATGGCGTGCAGCGAAAACTGGTGGGCGAAATCATGCGTCGCTTTGAGAAGAGAGGGTTCAAACTGGTGGGCCTCAAACTGGTGCAGGTATTTGGGTTATAGGCCTTTTTATTCTTCCTTGAGACTCATATTTTCAAAATGGCTTAATTCATGCTCCAAATAAACGATCATGGCTAATATAATAAGAGTTAAATATGTGTCTGTCTTGTGTGTCAGGCATCTGAGGATCTTCTTAGGGAACACTACTGGGACCTGAGGGGTAAGCCTTTCTTCAGAGGACTGATCAGCTACATGAGCTCTGGACCAATCGTAGCAATGGTGAGATTCCCCCACACACTGCACACGTGTCCACAGGATACTAAAGGCTTTCAGAAATTCAGAGGGCTTTTGGTTTGCCTAATAACCATCATAATAAGTCATAGTTTACAGTCCTACTACAGTGGGAAACAAGCTGTTGTGTTTGATGGTTCTCTACATGAAAAGACTGAAGAGAAGCAGCTCATTTTGAGCTCTCAGCTTTTGTCTCATCAGTCTCCATACATGATTACATTAAAGGTGCGTTTCAGCACAGAACATACCACAATAAGAACATATTTGACTTAAATATGCTCTTTTATATGTTCCAACTCTGTCAGCTTTTGATTTGATGAGGTCCGTGGAGGCAG
The DNA here is from genome assembly GCA_003416845.1 of Oplegnathus fasciatus. Classification (NCBI taxonomy): domain Eukaryota; kingdom Metazoa; phylum Chordata; class Actinopteri; order Centrarchiformes; family Oplegnathidae; genus Oplegnathus; species Oplegnathus fasciatus. Next base: position 264,163 of record NTHP01000555.1, on the reverse strand, counting down.
AACTGTTCACATCAAGTAGTCATGAATGTAGAGGCGTGCTGATCAGATACGACACAAAGGAGTCACACTGTCTGTTAACATTGTTCTGCATGCTGTGGTCGCATGTACATGTCTGTGTTTGTTCAGGTGTGGGAGGGTTTGGATGTGGTCAAGACGGCACGTAAGATGTTGGGAGAGACCAACCCTGCAGAGTCGCTGCCCGGAACCATCCGGGGAGATTACTGCGTGGAGGTGGGCAGGTAAGATCACCTGATGGTTCACTTCTCCTCCTCTGTTAAGGAGAACAGGACCTTTTTCACGGCAGACATTTTGACTTGTCATAGCAGGAAAAGCACAGCTGTTAGTAACAACATTAAAGATGGCTCTGTTCTATTCAAGTGTCAAGTGAACGAAACCAGGACCCTGAATGGAGTTCAGCCATTATTAATGTCATTATTTAGATACAGTTTCTGGCGTCTGTGTGTGTCCTCATGTCCTGAACATGTTTGTGTCGGCTCCGTGTCGCAGGAACGTGATCCACGGCAGCGACTCAGTGGAGAGTGCCCAGAAGGAAATCTCTCTGTGGTTTCGCCAGAACGAGCTCCACTGCTGGGAGGACGGCAGCAGCCACTGGATCTACAACTGATGGTCTGCATGTGCTCTGTGTACACCGTCCTGTAGGTAAAGTGTCACTACAAGACGGATCACATCATACCTCAGATGAATATTTTTTTGGCTTTAGTAGCTTGTAGCTACATGGAAGAAGAGGAGTCATCGCTGCTTCTTTTTTTTTTAAATCTATTTGACGTCCATTTCTGAGGTGAAATGACTTTACAAAGCAAACGTGCACTAAGTGAGCAATAACTTGATCAGTAACTCGGCATCTGCCTCTGTTACAGTTTCCATTGTAGTTTTGTTTAGTCCAGATCACTAACTCATGTTTACAGTTTTAAAGCAATACGTTTGGAATGTGGAGCAATAAAAGGTCATGATTAATATTGGACGTCATGGAGTAGCGCATCAGGGAATGGCAAATAAATAGCTGCATTTAAATCTACCCTAAAGGTTAATTTCTATTCAAAGTACAGGAAACACAAATCATCAAATAACAGATATTCATCTGTTATTTGTTTAGCAGCTCAATTTGTTTTCGATCCAGTTCTGCACACGAACATCCTTTTTCTTTGTCACTTGGAAAGGTTTTATGGTGAAAAATTAGCCAAAATATACATGTTTCTCCTGTAATAGTCCTTTCAATGAAAACCCAACAACATGGGAGCAATTAACCAACACACTTGCCTTTTACACATTCATGATTTTCAGTTTCCTGTACCTTTTTTGTTGTTAATTCAAAAGGGTATAAAAGAGATTGTCACACTACTTGGGACTACTTGAATGTAAAGGGTAGAAGTTTTAAAATATGATGCTTACCAGATTTAGAGCTGCACAAAGCTCTGATCATGGTCAGGGCTCAGTTTCCAGATTAAGATGAACTGCACTGAATGAAGTGTGCTAATATATTTTTGTTCTGTAAAAGTCATTTTTCCAGCTGCTGTCCACGATGCTGTATGAAATGTATTTGAGTTGTCAAAAACAATAAATCTCATCAGGAAATGCTTTTTAAAAATGTGTAGTCAGCTCTTATGTGTCTGTGTTGTGTAAAGTAAGACGTCCACACATCAACCGTACGTTATTGTTTTTTTCAGCACACAAATATGTTTAATATTTAATCCACACAGATAGAGATCGATGCATGAATTTCCATACTGAACAAAGAGGATGGGCTTCAGTGTGTCTGGAGATTTACAGTTATCCCTGTACACATAATGACAACACACCACTGCTCACCTGCTTTACACCGAACCGTCTGATCAACAGCCAGCCACGCGAGAGGAACGAGTCTCGGACTGAAGCCTCGACGCATTACGCTCGACCCCCTTCAACTGGTTTAATAACCTCGTTCACGCGACTCCAGCACAACTCTTTTGATTTACATCAGCTGCGCCGGAGGCTTCTTGTCATTATCTCCTCTTTTTCAATCAGGGTAGAAAATGAGCAAACGTCATTAATCGAGACTCTTCAAATAGACGTGACTGCAAGACTGGATGCAAAATATTTTAGGAAACAGCCAAAAAATATCCCAGACTTCTGTGCTGAATTATTCGACGTGTCGTCATTTTGACTTTCCGTTTGCTCCATGCCGTCGTACCTTCACTTACCCTCACATGTTGCAACAAAGCCAAACTCGCTTACCATCCACTACAATCTTAAAGCCAAAACAAGACTTCTGTACGCCGTCTCACTGGATTTGATTTCACTCACAAACACGGTCAGAGACTGCGATCCGTAAACACCTGACATCTGCATCCATCAGCTCCATTTAAACAGGGTCCATATCATAAATCATGGTTATGGATTGGCTGTTGTTAGAAATATCAGATTTCTGGTGGAAATGCAAGTCAGTGTTGCCATTCACATTGCTGTACCTTTTTTGTTTTTTTGGTACAATTGATGCATGTTGGGGCTCTGGGCTTTGCTTTAAGACGAAGGTGGAGGTTTCACAGATGACAAACTAAGTGGAGGAAGAGGAGGGGTAACTCTGGGGCAGATGCAGGACAATTGAGGTAAATATAGGAGGAGATACAGTGTGCTTACAGGGTGAATATAAGATCGATACAGAGGAGGGAGGTAGTTATGAGGCTGGGTTACAAGGCTCATGAAGAGAGTTACAATGCCCTGGGTGGGACAGAAACGGGATGGCAGGCAGATTACTAGATCAGAGGAGGTACTTACAAGGCATTAAAGTTACAAGTTGACGGGGCAGGAGGGGATATAATAGTTACAAGGGACGATACACGGCTTGGAGGGTCGTTTTAGAGCCAAGGGGGAACTTTTACATGACCGGGGATAATTACAAGGTTTGGGTGGCTGGAAGCTTTTCAGGGGAGGAGGAGATTTCTTTAAGGAGATGAGTGGGTGAGGTGTTAAAGCAGATCCAGGCGTCACTCCGGTATGTAAGACACCTGCCAGACGATGATGTGGCTCCGCTCAGCTTTGCACAAAGCAGGTTTCATCTGCGAAGCTCCACCGCTCTCTCCTTCCTCCTCCACATCGTCCTCTCCGTCTCCTGATGAACAGATAAACACAGAACGTAAGAGCTGTAATTCCACAATGAACACATGCTAAACTTTTTTGTGCTGATGATATGTTAAAGTCTATTTATTTCCTCATTTATTTCTGTATTCTCAAAACCAACATGTCAACATACAGGCATTGCATTTATATTAAACGTCAGAAAATAATCAAAGCTGAAAAGGAGTTTCCTTTAAAAACTTACATTTGTATATAAAAACTGGTGATTATTACTGGTACAGTATAGTAGTATATAATAGTATAATATAATAGTTGAAGCTGTGGAGACTTATGTATTACCAACTGCAAAGTGTTAAACTCATTAAAAACAGCAGCAACATCAGCACTGGTGATGATATAAAAAAAACCCCAGCTGTCTGGTTTGATTATTTTATTTTGAAATTTTACAGAAGTCTTAATATGGTGTTTTGGCTGCATAGAGATGACAAAACACCTCTGCTGACGCTGCTGCTGATTATTCGGCATAATCACATTAATAATGAGTTGTACGTCGTATTAATATTAACGATTATAGGAGTATCAATACTGTGGTTAGCCATTAATTTAATGTAGTGTTGCAGTTCCTCACGGCGACCACTGGAGGGCCGTGAACATGATAATCGCACTAAAAATTAGTTATAAATAAGGAAATGATTACATAAATAAATGAATAAATACATTCTTATTTATTTATTCCCTTCTAACTGTGACTATTTTACGTTTTTTTGTTTGCAAATTATACATTTATTTATTTATTCAATTTATATCCTGTGTCCCTTATAGGACCCCTTATAAGACAATATATTGGTAAAATATCAACATGCAGCAACACCATTTAAGCATTTCTTTCATAGCTCAGCTGTCACACAGCTACACCTAGTATATGTGTGTGTGGCGTCAGGTTTATGTGCAGGTGTGACTGCTCACCTATGCGGAAGTCGATGTAGCCCTCTCCTCCACTCAGCACCAACACATTGTGGACACTCTGGGCCTCCGTCTCTTGGGGCGCCGTTGACCCCTGCCCCTCCGATGGACTGTCCAGCACACTGCCGTTTAGGGTGGCCAGAACATTACCTGTCACGCACACACACAAGAAAAAATCAAAACCAGGTTCAAGAGTCGGGAATGTAGTCAGTTACAGAACGTCTAATGTATGTATTATATATTATTATTATTAGTATTACTGATATACTGATACTGATATTATCTCGGCTGAACTGGATAATCCCAAACTGAGTTCCTTCATTCTTTTCCAGATTTAATGTTGTAGTGCAGGTTTTTTTAGTCTGATATTGAGACTTTTAGGCCCTTTGTCTGTGTATGTGTTGAGACAGATGTTACCTGCTTTAAAGTACAAATTCCACTATATAAATTAAACATGGCTGACAAGAAAGTGCACTGAATTGAGAGCACAAGCCGGACATGATCATCTGTTGCATCAGCAGACAGACGGGCTCTGATGCCTACCAGGTACAGAGACGAAGAACTTGACGGCATCGCGGTGTCCATGGAAACAGAGCTGGGCCTGTGCCATGGAGCAGTAGGGGATGAAGCTGCCGCTGCTCTTCTCAGAGCCGTCATCGCTGTACACGTGGATCACTCCACTGGACGATGTAGGAGACACCTTATTGGCTGAGGGATGAGGAACCCAGAAGTTAGACACTAACCAATCAGAAAGGTTTACTAACAAATCATACGTGGCAGCATGACACAGGCAAAGAAAAACACCCACAAAATCCACATATTTCCACAGATTAACTGAAAATAAAATGTTTTTAGAATATTTAAACAAAGGTTTAAGAAAGTTAAAACACATCTCTTGCATGCAGTGGATCTGGTACACACAAACGTCTCTTTTAGTCATTGATGCAATAAATCACAATGATAAATAGCATGCAAAGCAACCAATGAGCAAAAGCACTGTTCTGATCGACAGTAACAAGTAAAATCATCACACACAGAATGTTTTTGGTGACCTTTCAGCCAAATGTTCACAGATAAAAGGACTAATTGAGCGCCTGATATGCGTCTTCATTCAGTGGTGTTCGAAAGAAACATGAAGCTTTAGTCTGCAGACGGGACACTGCTTCAGGGGACATGAAGGTTTGAGTGGGCGAGAAAAGGTAGAGCACAATAGCAGGAGGGAGGGAGCGCTCCCACTTACCCCTCACACCAAGGAGCTGTCCCCGGTGAAGGACCACCGCTACAGGAGGCGGAGGAGGAGGAGGAGGAGGAGGAGGAGGGTGGGAGGAGAGCAGAGGAGAAAGAGGACAGTAACAGTAACAGTTATGACCAAGACTGTCTGCGAAAGAGGTGAAACCAGTGAGGGGAGGCGGGAAAACAGAAGGTGGAAATAAAGACGGGGAGTTCGTGGGGAGAAGAGGGAGTAAGCTAAAGGAGAACACAGATAAACAGCTCTCAGTATGTGGGGGGGG
>NTHP01000555.1:240575-257226 GCA_003416845.1 Oplegnathus fasciatus | reverse complement strand
GGGGGGTTGATAGAAAACTGCTTTAGATTTGATACAATTTGATTTGATTATGAAGCTGCTGTTAGTTCCTGCAGAGTCATGTACACCCCATTAGCTGAATTTCAGATCTTCGAGCATTTGCACAGGCATGGCCTATGTGCCTCAAACTAAAGAATCCAGGAATAAAATTTCCTCAATAGGTAAAGAATCAGAAGAATTCAGATCAACACCAAAAACTACTCGCTTGTTCCTTTACTCATGGTCTAATTTTCCTCCAAATGCCACTAAAACTTGTTGACGAGTTTTTGAGATGTTCTGCAAAGTAACATCAAGACAGACAAACAAAGCGGACCACAAAAAAACCTCCTTAGCAGACGTAGCTAACTGTCTCAAGAGGATTTTAAGATGAGAATCACACTGCTGATCACTCCCCAAAAAACTCAAATGTGGATTCAAATTTTATGGTTTTAGCAGACAAAAAAGGTCTTTCTTCTTCCATTAGGCAGGCACTGTTTGCACTGTTTGGATTTTTAATTGAAACAGAGCTCATGACACACTTCTGTCCACATGTTGCAAGCTGTATATAAATGAAACTCACTCTCTGTCAGTGGGATGGAGATGATCACACCGTTTCCAGTTCCTACCCAGAGACGATTTCCACCAATCAGAAGTGCTGTGATTCGCACAAAAGAGAAGCCCAGCTTGCCAGTACCTGTGAATTACAACCGGAGTCCGCAGAGAACAACTTAGGACTCATTTGGCTGCATGTGAGCGAGAATGTAACGGACTACAAAAACCAGCATTGGTCACATTTTGCAGTAAAGGTAAAGTGTGAGAACGCTTCCCTCTCTCTCTAAAACAAGCCAACATACTCTCACCCAGCATCTTGCTGACGTATGGCTCGATGTCCACATCCTGGAGGTGCTGGTGTGTGTGCGCATGGTAGAGGCGCAGGGTCGAGTCTAGCCGGATCGACACCCACACGCCGTCGCCGATCCACGCTAGCTGCCGGACCTGACTCTCCCTGCGAGGGTGGGCGTCGAAAGACTTCTACAGAACGATGACAGAATCAACTCATTATTACAGTTTTATTACACAAACACTGATTGTTGGACCCTTGACGTGACAGCGGATTCATAACTCGCCTCGATCTGCATGCTCTTGGGCTGGATGACATGGATCTTGTTCTTGTAGCCGCACCAAACCTTATCATGGACCACAGCCATGCAGCGGATGGAGTGATGAGGCCGACCGAGGTCCATTAAGTGATAGTTGGACAAATCCCACTGGCCATCTGTCGACACAGGATGCAAAGTTATAACTAATTAATAACAGCTCCTTGATGTCTACACACAAACACAGTAAAAGCATGAATTCACAGCCCAAATACCCTCTGATCTGTGGAATATGGCGAGCGTCCCGTCCGCGAGGGCTACCAGCACGCGACCTTTCACATGTCTGCAATAAATGCAATAAAGGAGGAGAGAGAAACTGTTGGAGCAACAGAAATTCATAAAAAAAGTTTCCAACTTCTGATTCTAAAATCCCAACTTCACAACATTTGCCTACAATTTACACAGTTTTAACTGAGAGTTGAACTGTCACCACCACTTACACCAGACTGAGCACTGAGTCTTTGAGTTTGATGGAGTGGAGACACTTCTTCCAGTTTCCAACTGCTGAGTGGACGTAGAGCCTTGAGGGAGAACAGAGGCAAGATACTCCAGAGCAAAACCAAACTGCATATAGAGTTCAAAAGAAGCATGTCATGATATTTAAATTTATATATATGTGTGTCTTGGATGGAAGATACAAGCACTCTTTTGGGGATCTGATCTTTTCTTGCAAAAGTAAAGAGGTAACAATAAAAGTATAAGCTTGTATATGATCAGGGTGAAGAAATGATTGTAGTGTGTGTTTTTAGATTTCAGCAGAAGTCGTGAACGGTTCTGCGGAGTGACTTACCAGCCGTTCTGGGCCCCGAGCCACATAGTGGGGGCCACGCTGGTGTAGTTCTTGGCCTCTTCACCTCCGTCCTCTGACTCTGGAGGCTGAGAGGTTTCCTCTTTGGACTGACCTCCGTTCCTGTGTGGACAGACGACACACACATAGTTATGTGGATCTTTTCGTAGTCTACCAAAGGTTATAAGTTTCATCCTGAACTTTGAGCTCCCACCTGTCAGAGGAGTCTGCAGGACGGGGCTGGGGGTCGGTGAAGACGTGCTCAGTGAATGGTCCCGGAGGTCCCAGCTCTGTGTGGCTGGCCGTTGACTCGGGGACCTCGGTGGCCTCCGTGGCCTCCTCAGCCGACTGGGCGGGGTGAATCTTCCCATTCATGGGGGGAGCAGTGGGGGCTAAAGCACAACACCATCAAAATGAATAGACAAAGTGATGGGCTCAACACTTTTCTATGATAGTAAAAAGATGCAGGATGTGCCCACCTTGTCCTTTGTCCATTATGGGCGTGTCAGTGCGCGAGGAGCAGTTGCTACGTGCGACGCTGCAGTTGGTGGCACAGCCGACAAGAGTGATACCAGCCAACATGCCCTCCACGCTGCCGGTGTCCTCGCCTCCTCCGGCTCCACCGTCACCTGGATCCAACACGATCTCTCCTGCTGGGTAGTCGCTCTCACTGGCAGCTGTAACACAAACATTAACACATGTAAACACACACGGCCACACTGCAGCTGCATCTTTCTTCTTTTGCCCCCCCAAAACAACATTTTTATAAAAGCCCCTTCAACATACCAGATGTATAAAAATGGGACTGTGGGGGGTTTAAAGAAGAACTTTGCGTCTCACCCGGCACACTGGAGATGCAGAGCACGTGGGCGTTGCAGACGTTGAACTGGTCAACCAGTGAGCCCGGCTGGTTGGCATCGATGATGACCACCTTGCTGGCAGAGTGGGTGCTGGTGAGGATCCACACTCGACTGCTCATGGTGTCTGTTTCCTGGAGCTCCTTCGACTGGGCGGGCAAGAGGAGGGAGAGGGAGAGAGGACAGGGTTTTAACACAATAAAGACGAGTTACTGAAAAAGGACAGATGTGGGTCATGTGCGAGCAATTTAATGCATCATGCACTTAATGCAGCCCTAAAATGTGTTTCACAGTCTACCTTCCTCTTCTCTGGGGAGCTGTGGCTGTTCTTCTTGTCTCCTCCGTCCTCCTCAGCGTGCAGGGGGTCGCTGCCGCCTGACGGTGCTTTGGCCGGTACCGACTCCTGGCTGCTGGCCCTCCACCCGCTCAGGTCCACCCCAGCTGCACACCACAACTACACATAATAGGAGAATATGTAAATGCTCAGAGATTGAAGTGACACCTGAACTCTTGAGAGTGAGTTACATGACCGCCACAGTGCCCAGAATCACGCATCGTTCTAAACCAGTTTCCCCAACAGGTGGGACGATGAAGCATGAGGCCTCATCGAGATGTTGCCCCCACCCTAGTCCCACTACCTGTGTTCCTTGCCACAACACCCCTCCGGCCTACGCCCATCATCAATCCACATTTGACCCTCTGGTCATCCCTTTGTGTTCAACCTTATTTGGGACACATTTATGCTTCACTTGCGGCCTAAAGTCACCCCAAAGCAGCCCAACTGACCCTCTGGTTGCCCCAGCTGTCCCTTAAAGTGCCCTTTGATGCCCTATTTGCACCTATGGTTGCCTTAAAATTCTGAGCATGGAAGAGGTGCCCCTTCAGAGGGTCTGTGTACGCCGCTGCTCCATCCCGTTGTTCCAGCTCAATGTGGCTCAAAGAGAAGTATTTCTCTATGACATCAAATATTCATGACTAAATAAGCGACAGTTAAAAATAACATATTTTAACTGCTGAGCACAAGATGTGAAGTTGTGAAAACAGTTGTCTAGTGTCAAACTCTGCACATACAGTGAGGATCAAGCATCCATTTTTGAGTAGAAGAACTGCAGAGCTACGGTGGTTCATATCACAGAAAACTCCTCACCTTCCTGTTGGGGTCCTTCTCGACCAGAGGACGACAGTACACCGGGACGGGCACATTCTTCATGCGGTTGTCCTCTTTCTCATTAGTGGCCTAAAAGCAGAGGTGATGAGAGGTCAGGGGACAAGCAAAGTATTTAAGATTTATCTCTGCTGGTTGCTGCAGTACATATCGCTACAAAATGATGCTTTTAGAAAGAATCCACTCTTTGATTGTGGCACCAAAACATGATCTTTATATCAGATTTTTCACCTGTTAAACTCCTTTGTAGCTGTACTGGAAATATCCTGGTGCGATGTCATGTTGTCACCAGAAATAAGAAAACCCAAACAAAACCTTTACTGCTATTACTTAGTTAACTTGGAAGTATTTGAAAGTAGATTTTTCCTTTAAAGAAGAACACTAAGGTCAAAGCAGGAGTAAGTAAGTTGGGCAGGTTGAGACAGACAGAGGTTAAAAGGTTAAAAGGTCTACAAAGACAGAGGTTAAAGGTTAAAATCTACAAAGATCAGAGAGATGCAGTCATCAGGTGTGTGTCTGTGTACTGTATTTGTGTGTCTTTTGTTGTATCATGCCTCAAAATGAACATTTTTCCTCATTTTTTGTGCATTTCCAGAGTTGCACTTCATGGCAAAGTTGTCTCTTGTTTTTTCTGGCATAAGCCATCCGCTACTACCTGGGGGAAGGTTAAAGGGAGGGGAAGCCGTAAAGACGCATGCTGGCACTCTGTCGGTCTCACTTGCCTGTTGTCTCTTCAGCGGGCTGTCCTGAGCGCTGTCCGTCTGACCACCAGTCTGTGGGAGACCAGAGTTAGAGCCACCTGCCTACCAACACACTCTGCCCTCTGGCCTGTGAGCCAATTTAAAATACACTTCCATGCTATGAAATCATTTTATGCTGGAAACCAAAGTGGAAAAGACTTTCTACTATTCTTACAGATGTTGGTTTAGTTTGAAGTGTATATATATATTACACATGTTTTTCTTACTGTCAATAAATCCCATAAAACCAAATGACCTAGCAGGTACAGTCGGAACAAACTCCATAGAAGTGCCACAATTACCAGCTTAGGCCAAAAAAAACAGCAGCCAGCATCAATCAACAGTCTGATAGGAGTGCTGACCCACAATCAGTTTCAGCTGCCATATCAATATTTAATCCTGCAAGTCTTCTCACAACATAAACAGCACAAGAAAAGGAAAGGTCACAAACATCATGAGTATTTGAAAAAGGAGCTCACAGAGAAGGGCAGCTTGGTACTTTTTAGGATATTGTTTCCTCCCTTTATTTTCACATGTGAGAATGGAAACAGAGTTTTTATGATCTCAAACAAGAGTCAATAAGATTAGGAGCTTGGGAAATGATGTTCAGAAACAATTTGGTCGTATATCACACTTTGTAAACCTGTGAAAAAGTCAGCATGAGAAATTGAAGTTTATAAATGTTTGAAAAAGATTTATGGCCCCAGAAAATTTGTACCTGTAACTTAAATGTGTGTTTGCACGTGTAACTTCAGTGTCGCGTACAGCGTAGGAGATTTGAGTGCTGAGTTATCTCAAGGAAATTGAATCGAACGCAACTGGATTTTTGGTTTTGTCTGTGAAGACGTTTCACCTCTCATCCAAGAGGCTTCATCAGTTCGTGCTTGTTTAACCAGGCTAGACTGGTCGGACCAGTCTGTCTTCACAGACAAAACCAAAAATCCAGTTGCGTTCGATTCAATTTCCTTGAGATAACTATGACCTGGATGAATGATAATATTCACAGGAGTGCTGAGTTTCAACTTTTTAAATTTAAATCTGTGGTCAAATGTGACCTCACCGTTGGGATAATCTGTGCCCAAATTTTATTTAGACATTCTCTATCCTTTTCTACACCTACAGATACTTTTCTATACATTTATAAACTTGAATTTCTCAAGCAAGTTTACAACCACAGGCCTTGAAATTATTTCTGAACATCATTTCACAAACTTAAAATCTTATTGACCTTCATTTGTCAATGCTAATTTATTACAATCAGTCAAACAACTGTGATGTTATTGTGCAAACTGAGTTATTTGTGTTTTTATTGTGTATGTGGAGGCCCAGAGGGGTCTCTGACCATGTAAGGTGGGGTTGTGTGTGTGTACCTGTTTGAAGCGAGACGGCAAACTCCAGCCACAGGCCTGCATGATGCCGTCATCGCGGCGCATGTGCTCGCGGACCTGCCGGTACTGTTCGCGTCGCTGCTCTCGGCGGGCCAACAGTGCCGAGTCGCTGAGGAGAGACGCAACACCGTTACTGGCCAGTCTAGAAGCAACGGGAGGGAAGGGAAGGGAAGAGAGAAAGAGCGAAGCGTTAGCAGCCTGGCCAGCCAGCAGCGAGAGATAGAGATGGAGAGATGAAGAGGAGAGGACGGAAATAAAGCAACAGCAGTTGTTACCAGCAGAAGTTAAAGTAAGCCTGCAGGTTGTAAGATGTACAAGAGAAGCAAAAGATGGACAAAAACACACAGTTTGTGCAGTTTCCTTCATGTCTATGTGTGTCTGTGTGTGAGTGATGTATTTATGTGCGTCTGTGTCGCTTTACATTCAAGACAGGAAGGTATAAGAAATGTTTAACCATGTTGGAGGTCATGTTCATTATCACCTAAAACTGAACAGTTACTTGTGCAACTTTAAATGTTCTACCATTAAAAACCCTTATATTTAAATATATATATATATATATATGTTTAGAATATTTCCTTTAGTCATGCATGAGGAGATTAGTCTGAATGGGATATAAACCCAAATGTTGAACACTCAAGAACCTGCTGGAAGCTTTCTACACCCCAAGCTGCCACAAGCGAGCAAGCAACAAGGCGCTCAGACCAAAGTGAGAAGCAGGTAAAGACAGAGGGTTTAGTGTGAAGTGAAGGTATCTAGCTGGTTGCTGCTCACTCTTCGGGGAAGAACTCCAGCGTGCGGTTGGAGGTGGAGATCTGACACATGGTGTGGCTGCGTCGCTGAGAGAAACCGGCCGGCGAGGGTGACTTGTAGTGGATGTTGACGCTGTAGTACGGCCGCTTGACAGGCGGAGGGCTGGACGATGAGCTGAAGAGACGCGCAAAGCTGGTGGATGGAGGGAGAAAGAGACAGAGAGGTTTCACTTTTGATGGTTTTGTTTTACCAAATCATTCGTTCGGGGTGTTTCTGATTGTGCTGCGGTAAATAAGTTTAATAAAAGCAGAATCTCACAACTGCCAGATGGTGGACTTCTTTTTCTCTTGGATAGGAGGACTCTCCCGGGACGCCCTGAGAAGGAAAGAGAGGCGTGAGTTGAGTTGAGTACATTTTCAGTTTAGCCTCCATCTCAGGCATTTCTGTGCAATTACACTGCAAAGTTACATTTTTCTGATGCTGCACAAGCACAGACAAAAAATGAGGACATTGAAATAACATTTTTAAATAAACATGTGGCTCAATGCAACAATAAATGTCACACTACATTATTATTTGTTAAACATTCTAGTATAAGTTTAAGTTTAAACTTCCTGTGCTCATCCAAGTTCTTCATCTCTAGTTGAAAGCAGCATCTTCCTGTCGTCTACCTGATCATCTCTGTCCACCGGACGGCCTCCTGCAGCTCCATCAGTCTCTCTTTGTACTGATTCCTCTCCATCAGCACGCGGGCCATCTCCACCCGGGTGAACCGCCGCCGCTGCGTCATCGTCATGTCACCATCCTGCATGGGTGATGAAAACTGGGCACGAGAGCATAGTGCCGGTTTTTAATTAAACAAGGTCTAAAAAACACACATTTACAAGCAAAGACATACAGCATACTGATTGTAGTTATGTCATGTTTTAATGTATTTTTTCACATCAACCAAATGACTGAAAATCTCACGCTACAGTGTAAGATTCTCATCATACTAGTGATAAAGAAAATAACACTGATATCTCAAAAGAGTGATGCAGACGGGGACAGAAGCAGTTTTACTCACATCATCACCTCCTTCATCCTTGGAGTCCCGAGACGCACCGAGAGCCTCTGCCCTTAGCCTGCAGCACAGAAGCAGAAACAGCGTTACACAAACTTTATTTCTACTTGTGGCTTGTGAACTTCTGGACAGGAAGGGAAGGAGTTGATGCCACAAGTCCACTGAGACTGGAAGTCACTGAGGGACCTTTTAGTGGGACTTAAGTCTTTGTTGACAAGGCTTCTGGAGCTGCTGTGGGCCTTCTTCTCAGCAGACATTTTGACTTGTCATAGCAGGAAAAGCACAGGTGTAAATAATAACATTAACCATGGCTCCATTCTATTTCAAGTGTCCCAGTAAACCATGACATTGTGACAACGAACCAGCATCCACAGTACCAGGACCCTGAAACTGAGGCAGCTAAACGGAATTCAACCTTCATTAATTGTATTTAAACCAGTGCTTTTCCTCCTGAGACATGTCAAAATGTCTTTCTTGAAAAAGTCCTTTAGTGCTTTAACTGCAGGTAAAAGGCTTCCTCTTCCCATGTGAGCAACTTCGTCCATAAACACAAATAAGCTGCCATGCTGACATATGATTATACCGTGAAATCTTTTGCTCAGATGTATTACACTAAGAGTTCAAGAGGCACATTTGAACTGCAGGCAAACGTGGCTGAATTAAAGAAGAAACTAAGGAAAAAAGAGAGCTAATTTAAGATTCATTCTTCTTCTGCCACTGACTCGACTACGAATACTGATCAATACAGGAAATTACAGAGTTTGAAGTGGCCAAGATGCTGTCTACAACTCAGAAAAACTGAGATCTGTATTCAGACATTTTGTCCTCTGGTTCTCATACTCGAACACCAGTGACTATCATGTTACTCTTCCTCTGGGTCTGTTGCCAGGAAGGGTTCATTTGGTCACTAAGGTTTGAATTACAGCTCAACAGTTGAAGCCATTATATTCAAGGGACAAAGTTATTGTCCTTATTGTCTTCTAACTGCTGTGCTGTGTATTTAACTTGCATGTGGTCTGTTTATTGTCGTCTGTAGCGTCTCCAAATGTCTTTCTCTTTACTTTACCGGTTTAAGTTTGGTTATTTTCACCTCTTGAGTTCTTCTTCCAGCTCCTTCACTCGGGCGTCCACCTTGTTCTTGGACTGCCTCACCGCCTCCAGCTCCTCCCTCAGCACCTCCTGCTCCCCCGACAGCTCGTCCACTTTGGCAATAAGGTCATTTTTCACAATGTTGAGAGCATTTCTGTCAAGCAAAGAGCAGGAAAAGAGCAGGGAGTAAGACATCAACACCAGCTCCGGGAAACTACAAGTCAGGCTTTCATGTCTGTGCACACACATGCACACACACATACACACTCGGTCTAAACTGAAAACATGGGTGAGAAAAAAAGAAAGACGGCCAGAAAACCTTCTGAATCCAGAAGAGGTGCCGATTATTGAACATCATGAACCAACCAGAGGAATGTCACACTTATTTAAACATATTTTTAGAGTACAAACACATCTTTCGGTTGGTATAAAAGACTTTTTTTGCCTTTGAATGAAAGGATGAAGATTAACACACACACATGAATCTTCTTGGTGGCTCTTACTTGGTCTCCAGGAGCTGTTTGTTCTCCGTCAGCAGGTTCTCCACCTCCTTGCCCATCCCTGAAACAGTCATATTCACGTCTCTGTTACTCATCACGCGCAATACACAACATCCATTAATCGCTAAACCAAGCAAAATGCATTTCCCAGACTTCCTGTGGCGACTCGGACCAGCCAAGGTAAGTGCCTGTTGTGGAACAAATGGTGGGAAACCTCCACAAAAGGCAAAGGTTTAATATTTCAATGAAATGAGAATTAATGGGCAGATTATTGATTTAAGCACTTGTGTCAACAAGGAAGCTAAATCAGCTTGAAAAGGAAGTTAAATATCGGGAGAAAAATTAAAAGTAAAAAGTAAACACTCATGAAACTAAAGTTATTTAAGAAAAATAGTTGACTCCTTTTAATATTTTTGTGTCGAGAGAGACAGCTGGGAGGAGTCCTGGAGCATCTGTAACTGCTACAGCATCACTGGGCAACATTTTAACTTATAGCAGGTTGCCAACTAGTGAGAACAGATTGTCACAGTGCAACCATAACTCAAAATATCATGTCAATATCAATATCAATCAATATCCAGCTCCATGAGTGCACACATATTCAGATTTCGGGGTTAATCCCTTATTAAATCTTAATTATCTTGATTACTGCCAGACATTAATTGAAATGTTTACGTGCAAGCAGCAAGCACTGTGCAACATAAGCCAAGCACACAAACTTTGAGCAGAAATTTCAACACAGAGAAAGTTCTGGACATGAGAACATGTCAAAAACAAACAAACAAAACAAAACAAAACAAGAGGTTTTTATATACCAGGTGTCAAAAGACTGGGGATGGTTTGAGGGGTTTTTTTTACAGAGAGAGAATGGTTCCTGCTGGATACTGGATTAGAAAACTCAGATCACTTATCACAACATAAACCTTACAGAGGCAAAAAATAAATCAATAAATAAGTGCACATCTTTCTGGGTTCAACATGTGTCTGCTTAAGGCAGCTCAGACTGTTTTAACTGCAACGCTCCAGATAAAAAATGAACAATTTCCGGCTGTTGCCTGAAATTAGTCCCTCAATGTAAATTAAGGTAAAGTAGGGCAGTCTGAACATTTATTTTTTGATGAATATATGTTTTATTCTTTACAAAAGTGGAGCTATAATACACATCTTACTGGAATGAAACAACTGAGGTTGTCTCCTGTTGGATGGTGTTCACCACACAGCCTGTTTATCTTCTCTTTCACTCTTTACTGTTAGATTATTCTCTAGTAGTGTTTTCTTTCCGAACAAAAAGGGTAGTCTTATTTTAAGGTTCTATAAATGCTCTTTATTGGAAAATATTTTTTAAAACGAGGTATGTGAGATGCAAAGGTGGCACAAAATGTAATTATAAAGCCACACAAAAAGCGGACACAAAGAAGGAACCAGAAGGATGTGAAAGCTGGAGGCCGGGGGGAATGACATAACAAGCAAATGTGACCATGAGCGTAGGCAAGGTGCGCCTTACCGAAGAAATCATCGCGGACTGGAGGCAAAAGAAGAAGGAGAGAGAGAGGGAGAAAAGAGAGAAAGGCCGCAGATCGGAGAAGAAAAAGAGATGGACGGGAAGGGAAGAGAGGAGAGAGAGATGATGCTGATAAGCATTTATTAATTTGGATTTGAAGAAGAGCAGCAGGGATAAAGAACTAGAACACAAAAGCTGCTTTATGGCCCTCACAAGGACAGAGAGTATTTCTGTGACCCAACACATGATTTATTCATCAGATTTATTTTAAAGTCCCAGTGAAACAGACTTTCAAGAGCATCTGTGAAATTATGTATTTCCTATTTGAACAGGCTGGGAGGGTCATTCTGAACCAATGGGATTTCTGGGAGGGGTTTTCAAAAATCTTTTATTATACAATTGGCTGAAAAGTTAAGGTGTGCAGACTGATGTAGCTTCTTGTAATCACTAAAGATGAAAATAATTTCACTGTGACTTTAAAGGGAAAAAATGTTTCACTACATGTGTATAGATATTGTGCATCTACCGTATCACTAACATTTCCAGAGTTCCAAGCAATAAATTATTAATGATATATTAATGATTAAAACTATAGTAATGTGCCTTTTTCTGATTTGTACACACTGATTGTTATTTACTCTTAGCTGTGGAGATTGGAGAGGAGAGAGGAGTCGAGAGAGTAAAAGAAAAAAACAATGCATGCTCAGATACACACCTGAGAACTCGCCTATGGGTGTCACCAGCAGAAGCACATAAAAGGGGAAAAAAAGGAAACGGGTGAGAGGTTAACAGATGGACAAGAAGATGGGTCAAATCTCCCTTTCTGTTTCAAAACAAAAACAACCCGGTTCCACAAACAGAAATTAAGATAAATAAAATCCACCCGAATCCCTCAAAGTGTACTGGCCAAAAGAGATTGAAAAATGGACATCTAAGATAAATAATGAGCATAAAACATGAAATAAAGTGCAATGAAATCTGATAAATATAACAAACTCAACTTAAATATAAGATCTGTTTAAACCTTTGAAATGGGCTGCATTAAACGTGCCTCTACCCCATAAGAACAGAGAGAGAAAATAAATAAATAAATAAATAAATAAAAGTAACACTGCATGAATGGGCAGCTGGGGTTGAGGGTGCAGCCAGTGAGGGATTGTATGGTTTTTTTTTCAGGATGTGACGCAGGGATGAGCTGCTGGCATGGAGTGTATTCCAGCCTCAGCCATGCAAGGTACAGAGTCAGAGTCAGTGCGGTGGCACATTCACACAGCCTCACATGGAGCTCCTGCATTACTGAGCAACATCACACATCGGCAGTAGAAGCAGTAGAAGAAGTCTCAAGCTTCACTTTCACCAGCTCATGGTGAGATCGCCTCAGGAGGAGCTGAAGGAGGCAGCACTGAGCTGTAACCAGCAACATCTGCTTTAGTTTTACTGCCAAGCTCGAGGGCTCCAAGATAAGAATCTTAACTAATGAACGTATCACCGCAGCAAAAGTCCTGTTCGTACCTAGCAGCTCGGCGCCTGCATCGACATCTCCGATGATGTCCGACTTGGCGTCTTTGATCTCGTGGTAGAGAGAGTCGGTGTTGATGCCGAAGGCCTCGTTCACTATGCCCTGAGAGGGGCTGAAACACACATTAGATTTCATCAGACAACAGCAGTGAAAGAAGCAAAAAAATATCACTCACCATCGATCACTTGTACTCCATTAAATCACGACATTTCAGCCCACAGACAGCACAAAGCCTTAAATATGTAAACACAACTGGGGAAAAACCCACCGACGAAGGAGCCAGCAGTACCTCTCAGCATCTTATTAAAAACAAACACTGAGAGTGAAATCTATTTTTATTCATTTTAATCAATCAATGACACTTTGCCATGCCACTCCTGCATACAAGTAACACATGTTATCCATCAAAAGTCTGGCAGCTGCAGCCATCGTCATTTTAACTAAAAGATTCAAGGTTCGCCTGTGGGTTGAGAAACTGCTACTGGCTTTGTTTGGATGAAAAACTTCATGTTTGAGCCAACTGACTATAAACCTGCACACAACAAAAGCCAAACATAACTTCAACAGAGAATAACTGCAGACATGATGTTCACTGTGTTGAATTACCTAACTGAAGCGAGCAAGTCTTTGCAAGCTGTAAGGCAGCAATTGTCTTAAAAATAGTCATGTACTGCAGCCACAGTGTGTTTGTACCTGTTTCCTCCTCCGTACACGCGGGGGTCCACACACATGTCCAGCTCAGGGGTTGAATCGATGATCTCCTGAAACTCGGACCACTCATCGCTGCTTCCCATTCCTGGAAAAACACAACGGAGACACAACAGAATTACATCTCAGCTGCAGCTTTAGAAGACTTTCTGTGATATTTTTTGTTGCACTTCACTCCAAACTTGGGGAGGGAACACAGGTTGAGAGTCATCATCTCAGACACCACATCCTCTTACCTATGCTGACATTCCTGGTTTCCTGGGAAACCTGCACCTCCATATTCCGGCTGAGCCGCTTGGCACTTTTCCTGCGGTTCCCGGCCCGCATCGCATCGAACTCGGAGTGCGGGAGGAAGCCCTCGTTGATGGGGGTGACGGTGGCGGAGGGGACGGAAGAGGTGGGTGTGTTGGACTTGCTTCCCGTGCTGCTGGGTGTGGCCGCCACTGAGTCGGACTCTGACCCGTCCTCCTTGGTGTACAGCGGTGGTATGAGACGATGACATGGGAGCAAGAGATAAACAGCAATAAATGAGCATCGTATAGTGGAGGCAGGATCAGGCACCAACTGTAACACAACTCATTTGATTTCTGCTGGCTGAATGATACCAAAGTCAATTATGACTTCACTTTCTTGTAAGCAGCTCCAACATGTTTTGTTGTACATGTTGTCTTTATGAATGAAATAATAGATTTAAAGCACATACTGTATTATTACTTAATTTTTTGGCTGTTTTGGAAAAGTTTCGATCATGGATTCCCCTTTTGCTCTCCTAATGTTAAAGGTGATTGGGCAATTTCGATGTGATGTCAAAAAAATGTTTAATTCTTGATGTTTTTTGTGGAAAAGTGTCCTTTTTGAATTGTTTAGGGGAGTTAACAGGTCAAGCAGGTAACACACATATTTAATGTGATGACTGTGCTGCATACTGCCTCTGATTCTTTGAGTCCTGGATTAATTCTCAGCGAAAGCCTTTAAAAACAATGTTGAACGTTAAAGGCTGTCCAGCATCTTAAAGTCACTGTCACAGTCATTTTACATACAACTAATGAAAGCTTAAAATAAGGGCATCGAACTCCTAAAATGTGCACTTTAACCTGCTCATACTGTAAGCTTGCAGGATGTTTTCATAGCTAAATATCAGCAGGAGCCACAACAACTTTTTTTTCTTACCTTGGCTGTCTCTCACAAATAAAGCACAATATGCCATCAGATTGTATGAGTAGCATAGCTTTAAAAAACAAGGGAAACATTTGGAAACACTTAAACTTAATGAGTGTAAACTAAAACATGAGGACGCATGGTAGAAGCTCCATGATCACACGGTAAAATAATCACAGTTATAAAGAAACTAAATGGGAAAATAAACATGGACCCCTGCTTGCTTGAGTCAACATATATATACCTAACAAATCTGACTTTAAAGGGTGGATTTCCAAGTGAATAAAATAGTTTCCTTAAAAGTGACACAAGCAGGCGTGGGAGGGGAGGTGGTCCGTGTGGGTGTGGCTAGCAGGACGGGCAGCAGTAAGGCTGTCCCCTCCCCTTTCCACTCCCCAGGCTGCGGCTGTGGCCGTAGAGGAGGACAGGGCCGCTGTCTGTCCCACCTGATAGGCAGAGCAGAAGGTAGACTGGCCGAGCTCGCTGACCTGCCAGATGTCTTTCCCGGGCATCATCCTAGCCCCCCCGAGACCCCCACGTACCATGCCCTCGCCGCTGGGGTACAGGCTCAATGAAGGCGGGCGCTCCGCTTTGCTGCTGGCAGAGGAGACACAGAGAGGGGTGGAGACTAACGTGAGACTGACTATTGATTACTCATTTATCATATTTAATCACTCTCTCCTCTCCGGGGCTGGATCCTGGCATGCATTAGATGCAAGGTGCAAAACAACCCGGACAACATTTTCCAAAATGTTGAAACACAGTTCAACATTTTAAGAAATATGCTTATTCGCTTACTTGCCGAGAGTGAGATGAGAAGATTCATACCCCTCTCATATCTGCACGGTAAATATGAAGCTACAACCAGCAGCCGGCTAGCTTATCCCTAAGATATAGTGTGTTCATTGGTGAGCTTAAGAGGTGCTGGTAGGTGGATTTGTGACCTTCAGACAGAGCTAGGCTAGCTGTTTCCACCTGTTTCCAGTCTTTATGCTAAGCTAAGCTAACCTGTTGCTGGCTGAAGCTTCATATTCACCGTACAGACACGAGAGTAGTGTCAATCTTCTCATCTAACTCTCTGCAAGAATGTGAATAAGTGTAGTTTAACTGTATGTTTTTGGAGAAAACCTGAGCAACCAGAAGAAAACACACACAAACATGAGGAACTCCACATAGAAACAGCAAACGCCTGCAATCAAACCCACGTCCTGATGTGTTAATCATGAGTAATGTGCAAATAGAGCACGACAGGGATAGAGATTGTAGGGGAGAGGCTCTGAGGGCATGCAGTCCAGTCCACCAGGCCAAACACATTTGCCTCAGAGCTTTCTTACTGGGGATACAGATGCAAGTCATTCAAACAGACAGAGCCATCAACACAGGCAACTACGGTAGTTTGTGGAAAACTCAACGCAGGTACAAATCATATAGAACCCTACAACTGTAGGATCAAATGTAAGTTTAAAAATATTCCTATAAATGTACCGTAAACGAATTAGTTCCTTGTATGACGTATGATGTTGAATGATGCCTGAACAAAACTGCTGCTCTGCTCTGCTACTCTACAAAACATCAGACATGCACAGCTCAACTTCCTACTGTTTGTGTAATGTGTTCCCACTAAAAAGTACAAGAACTGCAGAAGATACCTGTTTCTTCTTTGCTTAATATTAGTACATATCAGGCAGGCAGACAGACACGTGGACGGACTGACTTTCAACTCATGAGGGAGGAAGAGGAGAAGGTAGATGGAGAAAACAGGAAAATATGGGTTGCATTGCTTATCATGACCTCTGAACCATTCCTTATGTCATTATTTGTTATCAAAATGCATTATTGATACATTCACAATGACAAATTGTTGTCACAAGCATCCATAACTAATAAAAGCAAACGCATACGGGGTAACTTCTTTACACGAGTTGTTGAGGCACGGCAAAAACATGAGGAGGGGCGTCGGCAATGCTTAGGTCACATTATAAGTCAGAGCAGGCTGGTTTAGAAGGCGGAGCTGAGGGAGGAGGTGTGAAGGCAGTTGTGGGGCCATGTTGGATTTACCTTTTCCTCCATGTGTGGCGTTGACTGTGCAAACAGCAGCACAGAGAGCAAGCCAGCAAGACAAACAGACAGACAGACAGACAGACAGACTCCAATTAGAGAAAGACAGGAGACAGGAACATGCCATGACACATGAAAACACACACACACACACACCCACACACACTTTTTCGCCTTTATAAGCTGACTGCAATTCTGTACTTTTTTTTTT
>NTHP01000555.1:225866-238522 GCA_003416845.1 Oplegnathus fasciatus | reverse complement strand
TTTGCTGTTGTTCTTCGGATAATCAGCGTTTTTTTAAGAAGTAATGCATCTTTTCAGCCTTATCAGTCTTTATAATGCAATCATCCTGACAACTATCCTAAAAATCACAACACAAACCATCACGAGCAAACATCAGCCTCCTCCAGCGCTCTGTTTCTCACAGCTGATGAAGATTTGTAGGGATTAGGATGCCTTTGAATAGACAGCATAGCTGAATAAATACTGAAAAAATAAATGCTGAAAAAAGATACTTTGTGTGTAGCGAACATGTTGCAGGAGGCGACTAATCTGCAGTTCGGCTACAGAAGCCGCACCAGATGTCCCGCTCCTCGTCTTGCTTCACGCTCACATATATATTCAGGACTCATGGGTTGGCCACTCGCTGAACAAATTAACTCCAAACTTTCTTTTTTTTATCTAATTATCTCCCACAAGGCTCATAATGGCTGCCAGGTTCCTTTGTACACTTCCTCTCCTCTCTGTCAGTGGGAAGTGCCAGCTGTTCATCACGGCTCCTGACAAACAAACGCCGGCATCAACACAAAGAGCGTGTTGACACGTGAAAAGCCTGATGCATTCAGGACAAGACACGAAACATCAGCAACAAGACGATGGGTGAAAGTTACGATTCAAATCCACACAAAGATCGACTTTTACACCCCCGACACACACGCACACGTGTGAAACAACTCACGTTCGTCCACAGCCGGGGCCTTCTGATTGGCTGTTGCTCCCTGCCTGCTGCATTTTGGACCGCTCTATGTGCTCGACGTACGTCTGAATCATCTGTGAAGATGTGAGAAAAGAGGGAGAGGAGAATGACATGTTTAAGGTCGAGCATGAGAGGTACCTCTGGACTGGTGAGTAAAGGAGCTGCATGTTAAAGGATTACAGTGATTTAATTACAAGATCTATAATCTACTAAATGTTGGATGACTCGGAAATATTTTGCGAATCAAAAGGATGATCAGATTGTGAGATTATAGAGCTCATACAAGAGCTGTTGCATATTGCTGTTTATTTACTACAAATCACATAAGACTTATTCTAATGCTGACCAGTTTTAAAATTGTGTTTCTCTACTTTCCAGGCAGCCATCATTTTTCTTCGCTGAACCCAATGGCTGCCTGGAAAGTAGGAAAAAACATTAAAATGTATAACAGTATAACATTGTTTTAAAGAAATGGTTGATATAAAGCGTCTGATTTGTAGAGAATGGCACCTTTACCGCATTCCTACTGCCACCTAAAGTCTTTTTTTTGCACCAAGTCACATGTTACAATGATACTGTACATATTTTTTGTATATGTATATACATAACTGTATATTTTCCTTGTAAATATAGTTTTTCTTTTTTATTTCTTCCTTTAGTGCTACTTTTATATGCTTTCTTCTATTTTATGGTTTTATTCTGTTCTGTTTAAATACCTGTTTTGTATTTTCTGTGTGTGTAGCATGGAGGAGGCTACTTTCATTGTGCACTCCTGTATTGTATGATGAAAAAAAGGCTAAACCTTGAACCTTAAACCTTGAATATTTTGCCCTATTAAAATAATGGCTGGAACATTTGAGGAATTACCATTATCTAACAGGCATGTTTGGTGGGTTTTTGAAAATTTAGAAATGGAAATGCTAGAAAAGAAAGGTCTGGGGACTCCAGCTGAAAAGTTGAATGTTTGCTCTCACCTCAGTGTGGCGCTGGTGCAGAGCGTTGTACTCTTTCTTCATGTCTGATTCTCGCTCCTCCAGCCGAGTGACTGAGAGACAGAGAGAGAGGAAACAGTTTAACAGCGAAAAACACCAGGAGGGCAAGTAGAAAACAAAATAATGGATTCAGCTCTGACCCTAATCCTCTCTGGTTGACCAGTTCACTTTATAATTTGTCACCAATTAAATGTGAGGGTTTGGACAATGAAATACAACTTCATGATAATTGCATGAGCCTAAGGTCGTTTTTGTTTACTAACGTTCAATAGTGTTTGCCAGTATTTGAGTTATTTAGCTATTTGGGTCTAAACTTCACTGAAAATCCAAACAAAGAAAACAAAACTAAACAGCCAGTCGTAAATGTATTCCAGCGTTTCAGTTCAAAAGCATCATAATCTAAAAATACAACATCCTACAACAGTGTGTCTACTTCCCTTTCCACCTTCCCATTAGAGCTACAGTGCTATTCCTGAGCTTTAATTTTTCTTTTATTTGTGTATCTGCTTGACTCAATCAATTTCCAGGTAATGGGACCAGGCCTAAAGTCCGCGTCTCAACGCCAGTCTCTCATGTTTTGACCTTCTTTTGCCTTTTCTTGTTCAGAGTCATGACTGGATGTCAATTCAAACATGTTCCTTTGTCATCTAAATTACTTTTTTAATGGATGTTGTTTGTTTATTTTCTCTTGGTCTTGACTTACAATCTAGACATGGTGTTGGGATTAACTTCAGCTCTGCCTGGGACATTCATCAACAGCAGCCAGATGTGCACGTGCAGTATATTAAGTTTGTCCACTCACTCTGGTCAGAATAGTTCTTTGTCTTGAGCTCCAGCTGTTTCCCCTGCAGCTCCAGGAACTCCACCTGCACCTGCAGGTCCTTCTTCTCAGCTTCCAACGCATCCTCGAACTCAATGAATTTCTGATGGAAGACACATGAGCAAAAATCAGGCCTTTACACAGCTGGAAATACATTCACAAACTGCACTACAACTGACAAATTCTATAATTTTGTAACGACTGCATACGGATTGGATTTGTGTAATTAATATAGAAAGAAGCACTTTACACTAGCATTACTATGCTTGTGGTCAACACACAGCGTCGTCCTGTAATCATGACATTGTTCACGGCAGCAATCATCTTTCAGGACAGTTCAGTGACTCTAACTGTGCAACCTGTCCTGCATGAGTCAAACACTAAGTGTGAGTGCAGGTTTCAGCATGACATCAAAAACAGTGTTTGGGTGAGAAACATGTTATTTCTTTAGGCCTCTGTCTCTCACAGAAAGGCTCGATAAAATACCTCCATTGGTCCCACAGTGTACACACAAACTCAGTGACGGAGGAACCAGAACAGGCAAACACAGAGCTGCCTCCACTTCCCTTTCACATTGCCTGTTTGTTTTTGTTTTTTTATATAAAGCTGTTCACAATGACGTCCTTTTTTCAGTGCTGCAAGTCCACCAAGTCTTAATACTGTAATCCTCTGACTGCAGTGAGACCATGGAGCCAGGAATATGCAGCACACAAAGAGGAAGTTGCTACAATACAATGACCTACAGTATGATACAACTACTACTACTGATATCCACAATAACAACCCCTACTTGTTTGTCACATGCAGAGTGGATTTTAGCAGGAAAATGAAACAGATTAATCCTTTCAGCGACTGACTGTCTCCACCTCTGAAGACAAGAGGCCGCTGAAATATCACAGAGTAGTTACTCTTCTTGTTGACTCATTTACACGTTTCTTTAGCAAAGCAACTTAATGACAAAAAATGTGACTCAGTAAAAGGGGAATTTGTATCTTATTATTAACTCCCAAGCTGAATGTTATACCTCACACATTAGGCCTTACAAAGAGAATAACTTCTCTAAATCATTAAAAGCAGAGATGTTTTTGTCTTTTTTTAATTAAAAATGTAATGTATTATGCTGTACAATAGTACACAGCTTCACGACATAATATCCTTCATCTTGGGCTGGGAACATGTCCTACGGTAACGTCCTTCAAATGCACGGCTCTATCCACCACTTTTACCTGCATCCGACCCCTAATCTCTCCAGTCTCCAGAGTATTAAAACGTTAAGGAGGTACATTATACAGTGTGTAGTGGTTTGGTGACTGGAGACTTAAAAAACAAAGCGCTGCATTTACAAAAGGACATTTGATTTATGCAAACAATAGTTACACAGGTAGAATGACACAGTGTATTGATTTATGGGCTGGAATATTGTGCTATTCTGTCCAATACGAATAATTCATTAGTGTGCTTCCCTGACAAACTGTAGCTGAGTGCATTTGGCTGCAGTGTGGTCACACTTCCATCTATTTACACCGTGTACTGAGAGTGAACAGACAATAGCATCAAAACAATGACACGCAGTATAATATGAAGTCTGTATTTATTTGTTTTTAGTCTAAAACCTGGAGGAAAAGTTGTTGTTTGGATCGTGGTTTTAGGAAAACTAATGTGTGTCCATGTAAAAGCTGGTGAGCTAAATCAGTTTCAAATCAAAATCAAGACAGAAGGTGATAAGAGCGTGATCTGATAAAGCAGAGAAGATCAATCTTTTACTGTCATCACACTTTGAGCGGTTTGAAGGAGTGATACAAAGTGATGGACCAGTCCAGCAGGCGGCCTCATTAACAAGACAGAAAACAACAAGGATGCTGCAAAATGGCTGAATACGTTCACCTCACTTCAATAACTGTAATCCTGGATATCTTGGTGAAGGTTGCACGAGCAGACAGGGAGTTGTGGCTTTGTTTACCATTAGCTGGAGCCTAATAACCTTGTAATCTGAGCTGCTTTTTGCTCGTTGCTGCCTGCGTCTTGCGAGAGGCCGGTTTTATTGTTATTCTCTCTCCCTCCTCTCTGACGTTGGCCTTTTCTTCTTAACAGCCTCTGTCCGATCTGGCCCGTGCATTTACTCGCTCACGCTGCAGCTTTTAAAACCTCGGCCTATCTCTTTCTCTCTCCGCTTTTGTTGTTCTGTCTCTGCTCCTCATAAGCACAAATCAGGTTACAGTGCCAGGCTCCCTCAGTGTGCACTATTGATTTCCTATGATTCCCCCACCCCTCGCACGGCGTCCCATCCCCCATCACTCTGATAGTCAGACAAAACTGTCTCTCTGTTTATTTGCTCCATTCAAATTTGTCACTTAATTTGAGCAGAGATCTGAATCGACTTCTCTCGCAGGCCGCCAACGCCAAAGAAAATCAAGAAACATCAAATACACTTCACCATAAAAGATGACTGCACTATATTAAAGTCTGAATCTTTCTTTATACTTAAGATATAAAAAAAGGCTTAAGCTTCACATTTAATAAGCGTGGGAACAATATGAAAACCAGCTTTTGCTGGAAGGATCCAGACAAAGAAAGTGAAAGAAGACAACTATAATGCTCATTTAAACTACTGAGCAAGGCACTGCTTCAGTGGACTGTTTGGCAGACAGCAGCTCCTCTGCGTCAGTGTGCCGATACACTCACCAAAACCTTCCCTGGATACAGAAAATAAAGATTATAGACCTAATTGATATCGCAAGGCTGGTTAATATGATAAAAGGGGAATATAACTACAACTGTGGACATGTGTATGCCATATATGAAGTTTTAAATCTGTCGTCTGGTGAGCCAAACTGTATCATTAGCCGAAAAAGAGCAGCAGGATCGGACGATTAAACGTGTTCCAGCTTTTAAATGGAATGAACAATGTGGAAAGATTTAATGGGAAGATAAAGTCTGCTTTTAAAGCATGTTTTATCATTTTGGTATATTGAGCTACATTGGCATGAAGTCTTATCTTATTCTCAAAAACGTATAACAGGCCCTCCACCAGCTCAATCCAAAGGGAAACCCAGTTACTGTTTTCTCTTCTTAAGCAAGTTATCAAATACTTTTAGTTTCAGTTTTGGTATCAAACGTGTTGCCATCTTTCAATTAAAACAGTACCTGTTGGTTTTCAAGTATTAATACCTACAATACAACCACATTTTTACGCTATTTTTTTCTGTCATAGCTTTAAAAGGAGCTTAAATATGCCAACACTGACATTTTAATATGAACCAGCAAGTCTTCTCTCAATTAACAGCTTAAAGTGAAAACAAACCAGATAACCGACACAGGGAGGAAACACAGTGGGGAGAACAGATGATGACACAGGCTAAAAGCTGAGCTAAGCTGATACAAGCAGGGCTGCCAGTGATATGAGGCTGAGGCCTCTTTGGATGGGAGGAGGATTAAAGTTGCTTTATGGTGCCTGCTGGATCCCACGGCTGCTGTGACACCGCTCAGAGAAAGACAGAAAAGATTTGCCGGAGGTGGAGTTTGGGCCAGTAATGTGATATCTCCATATTGATGTCCACTCTTGTTGTTTGTGTCCCCCTGTTCTCGCTGCGCATTGAAGTGTAAACGCCCACTGAGAGTCGTGCTTACACCCTTCAAAGCTTTGCTGACTGTGCCTGTGTCACCACAGACTGTATGTGCACTATCGTGTCCTTACTGTGTGTTTGCATGTTGTCTGCTGCTGTATTTGCATGCGAGACTTCAGCTGTGGCAGCTCAGGTATAATAAGAGAGCATTAAAAATGAAGCTAATGTCTGTTATTTATTGTAAAAACAGACATTAGTCACTGCTGTTAGTTGTAGCATTAGTATTTATAGTGGTGGGAGCACTGTTAGTGGTTGTAGTTGTGGTAATAATAGTGGAGGTGGTATTAGTAGCAGAAGTGTTTGTGACAGTAACACATGTAATGGTAAAAATGGAGGTATGAGTTGTATTAAAAGTGACATTTTGGACTGAGCACGAACTATTACAAGTATAACTGTATATGTTTAACCTCTGAGTACTGTTTACTTGCATGTGCTTGTATACAGCAGCCCACATACTGTGCATATTTACTCTGCTACAACCATTTCCTACAGAAACATTCCTATTTCTGTGATATAGTGACTGTG
The DNA here is from genome assembly GCA_003416845.1 of Oplegnathus fasciatus. Taxonomy (NCBI): domain Eukaryota; kingdom Metazoa; phylum Chordata; class Actinopteri; order Centrarchiformes; family Oplegnathidae; genus Oplegnathus; species Oplegnathus fasciatus. The sequence goes on along the minus strand of NTHP01000555.1, from coordinate 231,850 downwards.
TATTGACCTCATCTTAACTGGCTTAACTGGTATGGTATCACTTCAATATCCCTGGAAAGCAGATTTAAATTAAAAACTATACGGTTCCTTGAACTGTGAGGTATTTTATATTTTAGTATTTCTGTTTTGCAAGACTTTTCTTCACTACACTTCAAACCTTGCACTGATTTATTGACCAGCTGAGTAAAAACATACTTATAAAACATACTTTATACCTAAATATTCTCCTGTAAATGTAATTTCTTTATACTTAAATAACATTTTGATTTCATTTTCACTTCAGTAATGTAGTAAAGGTATTTCTTTCTGCTATAAAACATGTATGATAGCTTTTAAGTGTTATTACAGGGTGACTTTCTTTCTAACAGCCCGACAGAAGACAATGCAGATGTGTCAGCAGTATCTGCACTGAGACTAAAAATAAGCTCCACAGTCTCATGTCAGAGGCCTAAACATGAGTCACATGTCTGACGAACCCTCTCAGTTCAGACCATGAAGGAAGGAGCGTGAACCTGGATGTGTTGATGCGGGCACAGAGGCCCAAACACAGCCAAGGGGGGGTTACTCACCTCCTCCGCCTGCTTGCGCAGCGCTTTCTCCCTTTCATACTGGGTGATGAGCTGCTCGTTGTCCTCCTTCAGCAGCTCCAGCTCCACTTCGTGCTCCTGGTTCTCGGTCAGCACCGCGTCCAGGTTTTCCAGGACGTTCACCACCAGTGGCATCAGCTCCTTCACCACCTCCTCGTCGTAGCTGCGGATCAGCCGCTCGAACTCCCGGTAGATGCTGTTGGCCAAGCCCGACACCCGCTCCGACATCACGGAGCCGGAGCCGTAGTCGTCCTGGTAGACCACCTCGTCTATCTGCAGCTCCATCATCTTGGCAGCTGGAGCCGGCTTCTGTTTTCCAGATGAGGAGGCTGCGCTCAAACAGTTTTTCAGGCCTGCGAGGCGAGACTGTCACAAGGTTTGGATCCGCTCAGCGCAGAAAAAGGGGGACATTCAATCACAGTCTTTGCTCCAGAAAAAAGAAATTATGCCATTTTGCAGCAGCGCAGATCCACAGAGCGAAGACTGCCTGTTGTTGTGTGTAACCTTGAGCTCGGTGCTGCAAATACTGGCTCTAATATTTGGATGTAAAGAGGGCCCCCTCCTCTTCCACCACCAGCCCGTTGTATCGCCTCCAGACGCGGCCCAGCTATTGCTCTCCTCCCGCGGAGAGCATCTGATCCGGGGAGCAGTGGATGCGGAGTGGGCCGGCCTGTGGATCGGCCCTCGTTGAGTCCATGCCGGGGAGCGAAATGCCTTCGTCGATGATATTGCACCTGCCTCTCAGCAGCCGCAGCCATGGACCCCAGCCATTACAGGCAGGGGAAATAAATAAATTAATAAATAGGTAAATAAATAATCTATCACTCCCGATCCCCGCCGACGCCCGATCCGCCTCTATAATATCGTTTCCTCCATGTTTGTCCCCCTTGCAGCGGGCCGCCGATGCTGCTGGCCAGGCTCGGGCGTTGATGGTGATGTCTCCCTATGGGAGAGGCTCTCCCTGCTGTTCAGATGGAGGAGCCAGCTGACCGAGTCCGGCTGACGTCACACCGTCTGCATTGAGCGAGCGCACTCACCGCGTCAAGTCGGCACCGCCACACCGGAAGTCCGCTGCAAGATTTCAAAATAAAGCTGCAAGAGCTGACGAGTTAAATTATGATGACGTTAAATAATGCTCAGCTTTTCAGTGATGTCAGAGTGACACATTCATTTGATCTCAAAGCTTAAAGGGACAGTTTTACACACTAAAGGTCAGTTTACTACTCATCATGTGAAAATAGTTGTGGCTCTGGTGGGAGCTCTCTAAAGTCTGAAATCTTCATCATGTTCATCTCTGTTTGGGTTTGGGGATTACAAATTTATAATGAATCCTGCGCTACAAACTGAGGTGGACATTTGCCAGGCAGAGAGGGTCAAACAAAACAATGCTTTTGGCTGCATTATGGGAAATGTAGGATTCAGTGTTTCTGAAGCTTGAGCCATACTAGGAACTTAAAATCTGGATATCGCCGCCTCTGCTGCTTCAATTTTGACCATTCTTTATGTAATCTGTCTCTTTGTGTCCCCAAACTTAATTGAAGTGCAGAGCTTAATTGCTGGAGTACTCCTTTAATATGCACAGGCCATTTGAATGTTTAAAATAATAGTTTTATGTTGCAAGCTCTCTATCATTAAACACTACTCCATTCTTAGTGAGCTCATTAATGAAATCTGATAATCTGTTAGACATTAACATTCTTTTTAAATTAAGATTTTATTTGATTTTCCTAATATATTTTGACGCACATCATAAACACATATCAACAAAACAGAAACACAATCCAAACAAGCTCAACCTCATTATCTTGGTATCTTGCTGGCCTACTTGATGCACATGAAACACAAAATTGTTCAGAGCTCAGTGGCCTCATTAATATCATCCAATCCTACATCCTAAATTCAGATTACTAATTTAAACTCTGGGATTTTATGGACTCACAGTTTGTACTATTTGCCCCCATATGGTTTCGAATTGGGTTAGTTTCTTCTTCTCTAAAGCAACTATCTGAAAAATATTCTGAAGCGAAAGTAACATCTCCTTTATCAGAGACATATCCAGGATTTTAAAATGACTGAGGTCATGCATCCAAATTACCCCTAAAAATATACTAGATTTAAATGTATTTTTCACATTATATTTCTTAATTCATTTGTTCAGTTATATTCCATGTAAATGTCATCGCCCTAAATGGTGATCTAAACGATATTGACATGACCTCACTGGTAGCTACGGCTCTGTCTTTTGTACTTTGGTTTATGGCGTGACATGCTTGCCATTAGTTTTATTTTGGAAGTTGAAACCGGAAGTCGTATCTATCTTCGTAGCCCACTTGACCAAAGTCCACAACAGGATCTGGTGCTTGAATTTAATAATAATGACAATGCACTCTGCAAAAATGAATAAAATACTCAACAATCCAGACAAACAACAGAAATTATACAAGACTAGACCTTAAAAAACCTTATTGATAGATTATTTTAAAGTTTAATGTTAAAATTTGGTGGTCCGTTGTAATAAATAATATTCCCCACTTGACAGAATTAAAGTACCCAAAACATTTTTGTTTAACTAGCAGCTCCTGAGAGAGCAGCTCAAACTGTCTGAACACTGGAAACAGGTCTGATTTAATCTGTACTGTAGATTTGATCTACTGTGCACATCAAAGCCTCGTCTGAAGGGGTCTGAAGGGGTCAGCGTATGATAACTAGCTATGGGCACATGTTGCTTTATACCACAGAGGAAACTGAGTCAACAGTTCTGTTCCTGAAAAAAGTCATTACTCAGTTTGTGCAGCTCAGGAGGGAGAATCAACCATCAAGAGGCTGCAAAATGGCATCAGGTGCATTAGAATAATTATTGAACCTACTGAAATGATCCTTTACTAACTACAGTGAAACAATCAGGAGCATTAAGAGAAGAATCTGGATGATCTTAGAGGGAATATACAGCTCATTTTTTCAATAGGTGTTGTTTACATTTCCAAATCATTGTCTTGAAATCCTAAAATCAGCACAGCAGTCAACAGCAACAGCAGTTTGTTGTTGACGTTCTGTTTGCTCAATTAAAATAAATGATAGCTTGGATCAATAGTGGCATAAACATACCAGCAGCTCCACACTGAAAACAAATGCATGAATAGTTACAGTTACAGTTAAACTCAAGACGAGAATAGACTACATTTCTATTTTTTTGCCCCCTGGATGCAATTTACAATATGATCAGAAAAGGGATTTACCTCATTTGATCAAGAGTGGGGGGAATTACTCTTTCCATGGTCAGACTTTTATCAGCTGCACTTGACTCTGCAAAAGACATGAACAGAGGTGGAACAGTGGACGTTCCTGAGTAGCATAAAGGAGGAACATCTCCAACTTTTGTACACATTAAGATAAAGTTGATGTTAAAATAAACCAAAAAACATTGCTGGATTAATTAGATGAAATATATATATATATGTTGTTGTTGTTGTTGTTGTGTTGGTCCTGTGTTATATTTATTCCCTGCCTTTAAGAAAATGTAAAGCATGTCTAAGATTAATAACATTAACAGGTTAAAAATTAATGCTCGACAAGAGTAATGCCTTAACATAACACTGAAGGGTGGTTACAGCCTCCAGACCCCACAGATAGGACAGCAAACCACATATGAAAATCACTTCCACACAATAAAAAAAAGAAGGGAAGGAGTTGGGAGCAAACATCTTTCACTTTAACTTTCTTTCAGTCAGACAAGTGTAGCTTGGGCTATTGTTTGCTGTGGTGGGGATTAACAATAGAGACAAAAACTGGTCAATGAAGCATAAAAAGTGGGTGGATAAAGGGCCCACAGCTCCAAAGCCAAATGAATCTTAATGTACAATATCAGCAGGCCGACTGCAGCAGTGAATCAAGATAATTCAAGTCAGACAAACCTCAAAAAATATAATATAAACCTTAAAGTGAAATAAACTTTTAAATCAACCGTAATGAATATTTACATGTTCAAATGTCAGCTGGAATAGTTTCATCAGCGTGAAGCTTCACTTGTTCTTCTTATTTCTTTCAGTAGGTGGCAGTGAAATACTGACAATATTTACATTTCACACCATTCATCAGTTTCCTTCACAGACTCACAGCAGAAGGGGGGTGGTCCTTTGAAGGTCCTCCCTCGGTGTGAGGTTTCAGCTTCATATGGCACCAAAGGTGGACAAAGCAGACTTACATGAACTTGGATAAACCCGGTTTGAGTTGTGAAGCATAAATAAGCTTGTTTATTTTGTTTGTTGTTATTTGGTTCTTAACTAAACACCTTATTTAAAACATTAACTTGCAATCGATTATTACTGAGTTAATAAGTTACAATAAGCAGAGAAAAAAACAATTAATACAATATAAAGCAGATAGTTTTAAGTTTAATACAGTAAGTGGCTTCACACTGAACTTTTTCAGAGATTCTGGACAGAAGCTTGACTCACTGGAGTAACTTTTCTCAGCTCCTGTTATGTTTTCCTCCTGAGTCACAGGATGCTCAACATCAAGGAGGTGGTGCAAAAATAATATAAACATCTTGATCTATTAGTATAATACGGAATTAGATGAACTCAGCAACTGCCAACCGGACAAGAGGTCTGCCCAATCAGCCAGAATAACTGAAAACACATATGTGTGCGTAGTATTGATCATTTGTCCCATGTTATTATTGCCTAAAATGCCCCATATGCCATTCTGTACTATCAAGTGAGACACGAGTTGCTTGTCTGTTTGCTCTCATATCACACACAAGTGCACAGTAATCACGGTTGAGGAGTTTACGTGTAGTTTTCCTTATTTATTGTTCCTCATCAAACATTAGTTGAAATCTTTCTTACAGACAAGCTGCATGTGAAAGAGGCTTTGGTTACTCAAGATGTTGGTCATAAAAGGTCCAAGCAATCTGCCAGAACTCATTCTACACCAACGCCAAGTCATTTTTACCCACAATGGTCAGCACAATAGGATGCTGAGCGTGAAATTTTAATGTTATGGCTGACATGTACATGGAATAGCTTTTTTAGGCTTTTATCAAATTGTACACGTCCAGTCCTGCCTGCTGTCTCGGTTTCGTCTTTAGAAACTGTATGCTTAAGTATCATATGTTTCTTTTTAAGCTATAAAATGTTCATCAATACTTAAATGTGAATTATAAAGAGACCTAGTTTTGTGGGATCCCTGGTATCATATAAACAGGACTCAGTATCTGTGTATACTCACATGTACAAACATTATTTTGTCTGCTCTTTTAGACCGTTGCTTAAAGGAGAAAAACAATACCACAGATTCCAAAGCTAAAACTACATTTTCCTCCGAGGCACAAAGTGGCCATTTTGTGTTTAGAACAAGCAGCTTGCACAGAGTGCTGCCAAAGGGTAAATCTGGACA
>NTHP01000555.1:201950-224340 GCA_003416845.1 Oplegnathus fasciatus | reverse complement strand
AGCAACAAAGACTTAGTTTGTATGTCACATTAACGCTGATCCAGACAAACATTTAACAAGTTATGCATGGTATTTATATTTTTGAAAAGTAAACAAGTATTTCACTTACTACACCCCTTTTAATCAGTAATCACTGAAGTGTTATTTCTGTGTTTCTGGAAAGTAAACAAAATAAGCAAACTCTAAATGCAAAACAACAGTTTTATTGCAATACACAGGATTTCTTTCTTCTGCTGCACTCATTGCCTGCCAGGCACATCAACACACGGGGGACAGGCTGGCACCAGAATACCATGAATGTGCGTCATGAAGTGGGTGAAAAGGTGATTATCAATGAGCCCACCTGGACTCAGGTAGGCCGCACGCATGTCCAGAGTTCATTTGTCTTCAGCCGTTTTAATTTAAAACATAAACAGAGGCCTACCCCAAGCAAANAAAAAAAAAAAAAAAAAAAAGGCATGTTCTCAGATAAAGCAAGCAATGAGGACAAAGCAGAAAAGTACCTGCACAATACAATCGCATAAAATCAAAATGGAATTTCTTTAAGGAAGCAGAAACATTTGGGAGTAAACAATCGCATTTATCTTTGTTTGGAAGTCAATTTTTGGCATCTAGAGAAGAAAACCATGAAGGAACAATTCATGAGAAGGCAAGAAAGATGCTGAGGTGATATAAGGCTTCTGATTATACAGTAATTAGTTGTCTAACACATTATTATTTTTATTTGAAAATAATAATAATAATAATAATAATAATAATAATAATAATACTTAGCAAAACGGCCAAACGAAAAGTTTTATGTAATCATCCAATAAGGATCTGGCAATGGATAAAAAGGTGGCACTAGTGGAACTCCCTGAAACATTTTACATTGGTGAGAAAATCTATTCACCCCCTCCTGACTGTACGCTGAAATTTGAGCAAATGTCTGCCATGAATTTATATGCCAGGATTTTAGTTACGCCAAATAAATCTAGGACTGTTTAAAGCTGAACATTGTACGAGCACTCCAACGTCTGAACCACTCATGAGATGCAAAAACGTTTTCAAAATGACAAATAATTGTGCCTTAAACCAAACTACATTTACACACGCTCAAACACAGAAACAGTGAAAACAGTAATAGTAAGATTGAACCGTGTCACAGTTAAAGTTATCAGGTGATAGCTAGCCTGTTGATTGATTGGTTGGTGATTGTATGATTGCAGGTTTCAGTGAAGAAGAATATGAAGAATTGGACAAAAGAGCGGAGAGCCGGAAACAGGGCTGAAAGTGCAAGAAGTTGAGGGACAACATGTTTGACCAGGAATCTGGTGTGAAGAACAAAAACTCCTGGTGTTTAGATGTACAGGTGAAATAACCGTGGGGAGGGGGGAGGTTGGAATGAGAGAAGATTAACAGGGGAGCAGACAGGGAGTGTATGGACACAAACAGGGAGGAGAGGCGTGTTCAGCTGATCAGTAGAATACCACACTAGACTTTCCTCCAGGGGGGTTGAGGACCCTGTTGTGAGAGCGAGGCTTGGGTCCCAGGTGAGGCTCGTGCTTCTTCAGCTCACTAGTCTCATCTCTCTCATCAGGAGGTGAGGAAGAGGAAGAGGTGGGCTCAGGCTCTGGAGTGGCCGGGACAGCAACAGGCTCTTCCTTGGCTGGCACGGGAGCTGGGGGGGCAGCTTCCTCCTTCACTTCAGGTGGGCTGACCTTGGCTTCGGGTGCTCGGAGAGGAAAAAGAGAAATGTCTTACAGAAATGTCAGAGCAGAATAATATCGGAAAAATATAAAACACCCATTTCCACTTGTGATACATAACAGAAGTCACATCTTTCCAGAGTCACAGGTGAGATCTCAGCGAGCCTGCACCTACTGAAAAACTGTCTTTAATAAGCACTGTCTTATTTTATTTATTTCAAACTTAAGGGAACAGTTTGTATATTTGTTTGTTAGTATAACCAATGGTTGCAAAACTCAAAATTTCATTAACAATACGAAGCGGACCGGAAGATCAAGATTGTCCAAATTGGTTTAACCAGTTCATTAAAATTCAATGAATATAAAACTAAGCTCCCAAAATGAGTTCACATGGAGATTTTCCTTCATGTAACAAACTCACCTGGTGATTCAGGTTCAGGTCCCACACTTAGATTGTCCTGTAAAAAATAAAAGATAAGAGATTTATCACTGTGTCATCAATGAAAGGACTTAAAACAGCCTCTTCTTCATCTTTTATGCTGGGCCAGTACATAAACACAAACAGAGGCTGTAACATACAATATGTAGGAATAGACGGAGACGGGAATATAGACAGAACAAAAAATATGTAAAAAAAAATAAAAATAGATATAACAAAAGTGGTTGTTATTAAGGGTGGTTATGCAGGGTCCACGTCTGTATGTGTATGAGGGGGAGACAGCAAATAACGGTTATAACAACACTGAAGTTGAGGTTGTCACCTCTGGGCATCATCCATGGCTCCATGGAGGTACCAGGGCTCTGGCGGGGGTCAGCTGGGCTGAGCCTGCTAATCGCTCATTTGTTTTGCTGCTCCGAGCCGCACCCAGACCCTTAGGAGGACGCTGGCCCGTTGCAGAGCCTGCCCTCAATCCCTTCGGAGAGGGAAAGCTCCATCGGGGAAGAAGGTATTTTTGAGTGTGTTTAGAATAGAGTATTTGTTCATATTTTCTCTCACCCTGTCCCGTACTCCCCTCGAGACTACCACAGCCCCAAGTAAAGGCCACGGCTTCTCTTCAGGCTCTCTTCGTCACGCTACGTGAATAAAGCTAAAACAGCTGCTCCAATTCTGTAAAGCAGTGCAACGTCCATGACCAAGAGTTGTCTCTAAGGCATCTTGAAGTGAACGTATTTGGCCAGGTCTCTCTTGAAAATGAGATTTTAATCTCAACAAGACTTTTACCTGGTTACGTAAAGGTAAATGAAAATACTAAAGCTGCATGTTTATAGTCAGTACATCCTGTAATATGGCTAGACACAATATTTTCCTCTATGATCATACACAAGTCTATCACATGTGCTCTGTGTAAAAGGATCAAACGAGTCATAGTTACCAAGTGACCATTACCTAGGACCTTATGATATCTGCTTGAATTTTTTCCAGGTTCCGTGTTTTCCGTTTTAATTTTTCTGAATTCTGTGTTTTACGATTTAAGCACATTTTGTCATCAGAAAGAGTGTCTAATCAAACACTACACTGTATAAGAGTGAAGTTATTGAATATTTTTGTAGTATCTCTATTCAGTGTTGCACTTTTAGACAGTCCCTGCGCACTCATCTCACAGCCGTCTGTACATAGAGACCAGTGTTATTTGTCCAGCTCGGACGACGGCTCGTTTTGATTGTTGTCTACCCTACTACGACTGGAAAGAGGATTCGTTTGTGTTTTAACAAGTTTCGCTTCTGAGAAATTGATTCGGGAAGTTCAAATCTGAATATTTCCAACTTTACCGAACTCGCAGAGAGCAGAGGACAAAAGCAGTGTACCCGTAAATGACACCAAAATATCACAGCATAGTTTTTTTCTGTTCATTCGGCTCAGGCGCTGTGAATTTTTTTTATAACAGCAGCGAAAACCCTGATTTTTATAAATTGCATCCACATTTTGGCAAATTCCATGATATTCCACGTTGATTCCATTTTTCTCATCAAATTCCACGATTCTGTCCATGTTTTCCGCATTGTGGAAATCATAGGACCCCATAATGCCATTGCCCAAGCTGTGAGTGGTTTGACTGAGTTTACAGCTCCAAAATCTCCCTATGATGCAATAACTTGAAGACAGGATAATATGGCATAGGATGGCAGCATTTTTTAGGTCATACTAACAGGCTTTCAAAAAAGTCAAAGGTGACACCCCATCATCATTTTGAGTCCCTGTGATGAGGAAATTATCATAAATACTGTTGATAAAGGTAAGTTTCCATAGTCTGCCAGCAAATAAATAAAGCCCTTCCCAAGCACAGCAACGTGTAGCTGCAAAAAGCTTTTCCAAAATCTTGAAAACACTCCACTTTCCAAAGCATGATAAACACCTGAGCATGTTTACATGCCTTTCCTGCATTATCCAGGGCTGCAAGCAAGCAGCTGAATGGAACAAACACCATCACAAACCTCAACACTAGTTTACAGAAAACGGGTAAATTTACTGATTTCTTAAAAAGTGGCTGCTTTGAATTCATTTGTGTCACTGCTGAGATTGTTGCAATAGACTCAGCAGTCTCAGCTAACAATGCTCTGGTTGCACAAACACTATTGACCCATGGAGAAGGCTGACTGACACACTAGGGTATGCGACACAGCTGCTGTGCTCTTCAATTCTAACAGGATAAAATGAAGATCGAATAAAGGACAAATGAGGTAACTAGTGGACTTTTGAACCCTAAAAAAAGTCCCACACAGTGGGAAGTAGACAACAAATACATTTTTAATTTGGGGTGAACGATTCCTTTAAAAGCTCACTTGCTGGTCTGTTTATTATCATCAAGAGTCAGGGTTAAAAAAGAATGAGATGCAAAATAAACAAAGAAATGAAATTTAAGTCAAAATATAGTCAAAGCAAAATATATCATTTAGGTGCATGCCCTACCTTTGGCTTATTTGGGTGGCTTCTGCTTGGGCTTTGGACAGGTGCACTTTCTGCAGCCCCGAATATGTTGCTGGTTGGTCCACCTGGAGGTATGGGTCTCTGTGGCTGAGCTGGAGGTTCAGGTTCCCCAAATATTCCACTACTCTTCCCACCTAATTCAAATATTACCAAGATATGTGTTAGGTTTCACTGTCACAGTCAGTTTTTTTGACATCTGAAATGAGCTTCTTCATGACCCCTCACCCTCCAGCATCACACCATGTGCATAAGCAAATTATAGCGTCATATACTACACATACTACACTACAGATAAGGCAGTCAGGGTGACCCAGCAGTCCCTGTCTGAAACTCAGACCATTTTCCAAGAGTAGACTGGACTGAAAACATACTTTACTGTACCACAAACTCTGGAGGTGGATTACATTCAGGCACAGAGACCAGTCCAAGTGTTTATATTGGAATTATCACATTACAGTAACAGCTTTCACACCCTGGACATTGACAGGTGCTTTGGCTGGCCTGCCTCTGCACATCCATTAGCCCTGACAAGCCAGTCTGACCTGGAGGATTGGAGCGTTTGGGTACACTCTGGGGCTCCTCTGGCGGAGCAAAAACTTTAGAGGCCATCTTATGAGGTCTTCTTGATGCAGCAGAATCGTCTTCATAGCCACCAAACAGGTTACTGGAGCCACCTCCAGGAGGCTGCAACACCCTGCAGGAGACCAGAGAAAATAGCACCACTTTTATAGGATACTGTCCAAGTCTCATGTAGATCGATTGCGACCCGGCAAAGAGAGACTTCAAACAGCTTACAGATTGTACATACTGTTACATGTTAATCCTTGCCAAATGAAAGAGAGGATACTGGTGTTCTCAGGATTTCTTTGAGTCATGTTTGCTGATTAGTTAGAAACATGATGTCATGTTTTTGCACTGATACATAAAGAGGACAAATAGGAAACATTAGGTAAGCTGGCTATAAATATGTTACAGTACAGCCGGCAGCTTAACCAACGCAGCCAAATAACAGGTTATCAGATTATATAGCAGGAATGGCGCCACACGCCTGAAAAGCCTTTAGTTTGTTAGACTTTCTCGCGTTATTGGAAGCTACAACATGCGTGAACTATTTTAAAAGGAGGTGACCCAAGAACCGACCGCTTTCGAGTCAGTAAGAGGAAACTGAAGCTCCTTTAAACAAGAACAATGTGGCCACACGGCCGACAAAGAAGAGCAGCCCTGGAGTGGCTTTCACACTTCCGCAGGCGCAGCAAGACAACGCCTGGTCGGCTAGCTTAAAGGCTAATTCTTCATTCTTAACTAACGCAAGACAACTCGAACCAAGCTAGCTCACACTGAGCGGCGACGCAGATATTTTGGTTTAACTTATTTATAACATCTCTGGGTTGTGTTTGGAGGCATTAGCAGAGAAAGTGATGGTGCAAAAAGCTGCGAAGAGCTCCTGTCATATAACCTACGTTGAGACACTAGTTAGCTGACCGACCCGCTACTTCACTCGATATAAGACGTTGTAGGCCGTTTCTTACACACATATTCAGGCTACGCGGCTATATATTCTTCACCTTGAACTTGGTTTGGCAGCACTGTCCAACCCCTGAAACATGTTCGTCGAAGTCATAGTGGTTTTGTTTTGAGCCTTCAAGTTTCCGAAGACAACTTCGTCTGTTTGCCAACTGGACGACCAGCAAGTTCCCCTCCTGCCTGCGCGTGCCCAACCAGACTCCGGAGTGAGGAATTTCAGCCCACCCAACGGTGACACCGAGGAATATAACTGGTCCACTGCCAGTCTGCTGAGTGATGCGGTGCGCTCGATTCAGGGCACCGAGCATCCCTCCATAAGACATGGGCTAACCAATCCAGTGCGTCGAACTCTTTAGAGATAAAACTATTATTTGGTCACAATAGAACTGAAGCCACTATCTATTACATATGATTTGTACATCTGTTAAATACACGTCTTACATAAAAAAGTGGGAAACACCGCCCTGCTAGTCTGTCGAAGAGCAATTAAACAACCGAACCCGTGCTTTAAGCTCCATATGTGCCGCTTGTTTTTATCGCCGGGGCGCCTGGCCTGAACAAAGGCAACGTGGGCTGAATCTGAGATAGCAACTAAAATAAAGTGCAGATAATATTGAAGCAGAACCCCTTGTGTTATATTTTATGTGCTTTCTAGCTGGCTAGCTGTAACCATGGTTATAGTTTGTGTTTTGTTGCCGGCTGTTGTAAATACCCAATTCTGATTCAGTTTAGCCGGGTGATTTTCGGCGTACGCCAGGATTCAATTCGAGTGCATACTCTGAGTTCCGCCTGTTGATTTGATCTTGAAAATGTCAATCACTTTCTGGGCGGAACTTATTTTTAGAGCGCCAAAAACCTCCATTGCGGTCATCCAATTTCGTTGAAATAGCGCTTAATTACTGACAAAAAAGATTAGATTATTTAAAAGTCAAACTGGATTTGAACTTTGAAAATACAAAAAGAGAAACTTTTACGGGCATGACAGGAAGAGAATGGCAATTGGTCCTTCGCAGAGCCTCTCTCACTAACCATTGGCGGAGCCTTCTGTCAATCAAATTTTAACCGTCGTCCTCGTGTATTTCTGACCAATCACAGGGTTTGTTTTCGAGTTGTAGTGGGCGTGCCTAAGCGCGTGGACAATCGAACCTCAGGAACTGTCATCGGTAACAAGCTGGACGGCTGCCGTCAGCTAGCAATGCTAGCCTGTGTCTCGATTGGGAATACCACCAACAGGCTTCCACTTCAGGTAATTCCTAAACTTTCATAGTGTTATCCATCTAACAAACTGTTTGCGGCTCTGTATAAAACAACCATTATGTTTACGAGCAGTTTTTGTAACGTTATGGCTTGTTTTGAGTGCTGGAGCGTTGACGTTAGCTAGCCAACAACAGCTGCCGTGCTAGGCACCACGTTAAGTATGGAGACGACTCTTGTACACATGTAATACGGCTTATTACAACATAGTTAACGACAACTGTTAGTTTAAATAACTTCAGCTATCACCACATTGCACTTTTAGAGTAACGTCAGCATTTTAATATAATACCAGACCAGTGTTTAGACTACTATAATCAATCGGCTGCTAGGACTGTAACATTGCAACTGGAATATGCAGTGTAACTGTAAAATGGATTTCAGTGTGTTGCTGTAAGATTTTAGATTAATCTGAAGTTACACTGAATCGATATTTTGACGCTGAGTGCAAGTTAAATTATAGTTACATCCATCTATTAACATTACAATTACTTGAAGTTGTAAGATTGCAAGGAGCAAAAGTAAATATTGTATTAGTAGTTTGGGGCTCTCTCTGCTGTTAGATCAGTTGTATTATGTGTCTGAAGGAATTTGTCTGAGATTTAGCGTTTAAATGACACAACACATGAATTTGAAGGCTGTGTGGGGATGTAGAAAAGGGGGGCATCCCTCGTCATTTTCATACACAAGCTACTCATGTCCAATTAATCTTTCTTTGTTTAGCTTTCTCTCGCTGTCACCCCTCTGCGCTGCCGTCCTCCTCATTACTCACACATAAATAGCTGGTGGATAACAATGGAGCAAACTAATATTATAAATCCTGCGTTGTTTACACATTATAACAGTTTTACACATGTAATACACCAGGTGTTGGTGTGCACGGGGCACATAAAGCCTGGTCCTGATTGAGACTGTGTGATTAATTATTTGTATGAGGCTATAATAATAGCCAATAAGAGTTTTGTCACAAAGCTTTACAATTTCAGGATGCATAAGAAATGAATTTATTTGCAGAGATAATTTCTGGAGGCGATGGTGACGTAGTGACAAGCAAAGTCCACTTGCACACAGGTTAATAAAACTATCTATGCTTATCAATTCAGATGAGCTCAACTGGCATGCTGTGGCTAAAAATATTCTTCAGTACATGCAGGAAATATGTGGTATTTGTGAGTGGGTTTTATAGTTTTATTTCTTGTTGCAAAGAAGCATTGAGTAATGTTGTTGCTGATAGAAAACAGTTGAACTGCGCAGAGAGTTCAGCTCAGTCGAAGCAAGAGCAAGGAGAGGGCAGAAAGCGGAGAGATCGGTCTCGGTTTTATTATGCTCAAATTGATCAATATTTGCCAGTATAACCGGTCGGACTCATGGTGAAGAGAAAGAAGACGTCGCCTACTACCGAAGAGCACGAAAATGGGTAAAATAATGTTTGAAATAAACACTTTATTTAGAGGTCGAATGCAGCGAAGGGTTTCGTTGTCGTTTCTGCAGGGCGCTAAACTGAAAAGCGCTCGCATTTGAATTTAGTTGAAATTTAACCCAAAATATTGTCACTTTGAGCCGAAAGACACTTGGTAAAACACTACCGGCAGTTACTGAACTATTTTGGTTGTTGAATATAATTTATCTCAAGACGTTAAATGAATATATTTGGTGTTGTTTTGTCGGGACTGGAGAGGGGATTTGAAACAAACAGCGGCGGCCATGTTGAGAGACAGTGAACGTCGTCTTTAGAAGTTAATTTTGCACAACGCTTTGCTCCCAATGTGACAAATTTTCCCTGAATGTGTTTTGACAGCATGACACCGGGCTCCAGGGAGGGGATCGGTGTCGATGGGAGGAGGAATCCGTCCAGAAAGCCCGAAGGTTGCGACGAGGAGGAGAGCGGAGAGCAGGCGAGCGAGGAGCGCAGTACAAAGGGAGACGACGGAGTGGAAATTCTTAATCCATCAGCCACGGGTCTCAGCCCCGGTTCAGCTCCGGTCCTCCCCGCCTCTCCGCCGAACCGAACCGGGCTAGGCTCAAACCAGCATCCCCAGACCTCAGCGGAGCCCGCCCCTCCGTGTCACGACCAGCATCATTTTCTCCGATCAAGCGTTCGACCTCCGAGCAAACGGATCCGGAAGGATTCAATCGGCTCGACCATCAATGGACATGGCGGGGCAAAATCGAAAGGTACTGGAGGTGACCGGCTTACAGAAAAGTGTGCATAGGTGGGATTAGCAGGGGGTCTGCTCTCAGCTGTAACTGTGTCTACAGTTTGTTTATCAGTGATGGCTACACTGATGCTGTTATTGTTGCTGTGTACCCCTTCTGGGCCACTGCTTTGGTTGTACTCTGGGTACATTTGTGGCTGCTCCAACCTAAGTTGCAACACCATCCTGTGCACCATTTCTGAGAAAAGGTGGAGAGCCACTGGCCACAACTTAAATCTAAATTAGGATGTCATTTGAGTATTTGCAGTTACAATTTGTAGCCATCATGGCTTTAAAAACACGGGGCTGTTATGACTGTTGTTATCAAGTGAGTGTAGGAAGAATAAATCACAGGTTTAAGACCTCAGTATTTCTGCATGGAAATGAGAACAGGAAAGTGAGAGTTACTCGCACTTTATTTTATTTTTATGTTTTTATTTTTTTAGAGAATATAAAATAAAAACAGGGTGACCTTATTGCCCTCAGCAAACAATTTTATTGATCCACTGCTCCAACCAATTGATCTATTAACATTTTGTGTTTTTGTCAGAATAATAAAAAAAAATTATCCATACATGTCACAAGCTCTCCAAACACACTGACTTTGCCTTTTATCTTTGTCACCCAAAAGTAGGTGGGACCTTACTGGGTCTCAGTGAAAGTTGGAAGGTAGAATGATATTTATTTTTGAGAGTTGGAGCTCCACATGTAACATTTACAATATTAACATGCGCCATCTCATCTTGTCTTACTTATCTTGTTATGTCCATTAGATCTGTCAGAAAATGTATGTGTCGGATGTATATAGGGGTTGAAAGTTGAAAGAGGCTTTATTTTATATTATTCACTCGGTATGTCATGACGAGAATGCACATTTGGTTTATTTCATACAGCAAGGAGAAGGTGTAGTTGTTTGAATCTAATCTGTCAGTACAAATATGGCCTTGTGGATTTGTTTAAACGGTGCCTCTTAAAACAGTCATTGTCATGGCGGAAAAAAAATAACACATCAAATCAAATCAAAATGGTGTTAATCAAGAGAATATGAATAGCAATTTCTGTCACCACAAACAACAACAAACAACTAAAAAGGCCTTATTTTAGCAAATCTGAGACACTGTTATTGATGAATTAAAATAGAGAGCGTTGGAGCAACAAAAACTAAAGCTAGAGATCATTTAAGGCTCTCAGGCTTTACTGACTTTTGAACACACTGAAGGATTGCCTCGTTGATTACTGACCATAAACAATGATAAACACTAACGGACACCTGGATTTATTCAATGTATCCATGAAAATGAGGCGTCTCCTCTTGCGTCTCCGTACCACCAGTCTGACAAGAGGCCAAAAAAACAGGAGGGGCAGCAGCATTAATATCCAGTATGTTTGAAATTTACAGCCACTGAGGTGGCTTCTGCTCATTTGGGAGCATGACGTGGTACACCACCAACCAGAAACCTGTTCCTCACTCAAGGATTTTGTTTTTTCTCACAGATTTATTGAGTAATTACCACTGACTTGTTTAAATGTGTGTAATTATGCTGCTCTGCAATGACAATATGTCAGTTTAATTTTCCTTAAAATGCCTTTTATAAATGAATTGGACTTAGTTCAGTCAGAAGTAAACATTTCCAGCATAGTGATGAATTAGTGTTCCTGACAGGTATGACTGGTGTATTTCTTTTGTTGTTGTTGGAAAGAGACTGCGATTGTTTCATGAAGTTTATATTTAGATTACCCAGGTGTTGACCAGTTGACCAAGGAAGTCCTACATATTTTGATATGATGCTATATTGGTCCACATCTATTTTGAAAGAGACACTTCTAGGTTAGTGCCTATGAGCCACACATATTTGCATTTGTAAATGAACACCCATTTTGGCAGAAAATATACAGTTGCCTTAACGTAATGCAGTGCTGCAACAGCTACTGCCTCTGTGCTTGTGTTAATGCCTCCTGGCATTGTGTTGTGTGCTTGGCCATTGGAGCCCACCACGAGTTGGTTTTGGACCCGTGTACTGTGGACCTGGCCGAAGGGACTGATTGCTTTTCCTGCCTCCTTGCCAGAGCTGAACCACAGCGGGGGAAGCTTTGCAGGTTTTGCAGTGTAATGGCAGTGGGTGGCTTTGTGTGCATGTATTTTAACATCTCCCAAACCACGCACCTCAGAACTACAATTGAATCTTTTATTTCCATGCTATACAAAACAACCAGGGCGGTCAACCAAAACATTTGGCTTAGTCCGTGCATTTTTTACTCTGATATTTAAGTTGCGTTTTTTTCTCTGAATGTTTCATGACTGATGGATTTGTGGGCTCCCTTTTCTCTGTGTAACACAGGCGCAGAGAATGGCTCTTCCTCCCAGGGGACAGTGGGACAGTCGGGACCTGTGGCCGGCTCCACAGGGGGAGTGTCCAAGGCATCCAAGGGCCAAGGGTCTGCTGAGAAGGAGGAGCAAGCTGGTAACCAGAAGAGGGCCCGTCGGCAGTGGGAGTCTTGGAGCGCAGAGGACAAAAACAGCTTTTTTGAGGGGCTCTATGAGGTAAAGGGTAGAACCAAATAGATTGTCATAGGTTAGAAATGGACACTACCTTATGTGGCACAAACTTTATGTTTATGCTATGTATCACAGGACACTTAAAACCTAGTTAAAATGTCTCCTCATATGTATCTTTTTTTACTACTCTGGTCTCCAGCATGGAAAGGATTTTGAGGCTATCCAGAACAACATTGCAATGAAGTACAAGAAAAGAGGCAAGCCAGCCAACATGGTGAAGAACAAGGAGCAGGTCCGCCACTTTTACTACCGGACCTGGCACAAGATCTCCAAACACATTGACTTTGCCAACGGTGAGCCGCCTTTTATCGTTGTCACCCAACAGCAGGTGGGACTTTACTGAGTCTCAGTGAAAGTTGGAGGGTAGAACAATATTTATTTCTGAGAGTTGGAGCTCCACATCTCAGTCTTTTTTTCTTTTTTTTTACAATATTAACGTGCGACTTATACCATCTCATCTTGTCTCACTTATCCTGTTTTGTCCATTAGAGCTGTCAGAAAAGTTAACATGGCAGTCGTGTGTGTCCGGGGGTGGAAAGAGGCTTTAGTTCATATTATTGACTCAGTATGTCATGACAGGAAGACAAATTTGGTTTGTTTCATACAACAAGGAGAAGGCCTAGTTGTTCAATCCATCAGTACAAATATGGCCTTGTGGACTGTTTTAATGGTGTCTCTTAAAACATTCATTGTCATGGCGAAAAAAATAACATGTCGGAATCAAAATGGTGTTAATGAAGAGAATACGACATCAATTTCTTTCTAGCTAGTCGTGTATATATATTCCAGGTCAATTTTCTCAACAATTCCCACACTGATGTTTATGTTGCACAATGAGCGCAGGGAGACTTTGTCCCAAAACATATGTTAAAAAACCTCTCCAGATAAGCTGGAGACCCTTTCCAGTGCAAAAAGCCCTCAGTGTCACTTTCGTGTTATCTTTATGTAGCATACACATGCCTCCTGTGTTGCTGCTTACAGCAGTGTTGTGACTTGTGCCACCTTTCCTTCTCAGTGTACTCCAGAGTGCTGAAGAAATCCTCTCAAGAACTGTACGGTCTCATCTGCTATGCCGAGCTCCGCAAAAAAGTTGGAGGATGTAAGTGAAGGCTGTACATGTGTTTTGAATGCGTGCCTTCTTAATGCTGTTTTGTGTGCGGGTGTTTTTCTGCTGTTAGTTTGGGACACGAGGGATGTGATTAAACACTGCATGCTCCCAGTCATGGGGGACAGCTGCTCTTCAGGGACGATGTCGTAAACGGCTCTCTGGCTTTGTGTTTTGTCTCTGACAGTAATGGATGATAAGAACGTGGCAAAGCTGAACGAACTCATCCAGCAAGGGTAAGTCGGTAGTAGAATTGAAAAAATGCAAAGCCCACTCGCACATCTGGGCTTGTCAAGAATGCAGTTTTTGATTTTTAAGTACTACATCTCATCTACATAAACACAGATAAGCTTTCACCTTCAATATGAGAGACTAAAGCAGTCTGAGGTCGTGATGATGAATGCTAAATACAAGAAAAGTGCATTAGCAGCAGGAACATTATCACAAGTACACTGCTAATATCACTGACTGATACTTAAAGGGCAAAATACTGTATGATATGGTATATTAAATGTGGTGTAATATTACTTACAGCATGGCTACTGTAATGTAAAATGTTTTTGTTATCTTGTCTACTACTTTCTGTTCAGCTTATTCTGTACAAGTCTGCATTCATGTGACTTCTTAGCTTACTTCGTCTGTGAAAAATGCAGCGTGACAATGAGGCTCCACCGAAAGGTGTGATGAGGTCCAGAAAAGTTGTCCTTAAGATTTCATTTCTGTCTGCCTGACCAGGGCCACCACTGTGCGCTCCAAGGGGAGGAACTTGCGAATCAAAGCACCCATGTGCCGCGCACTGAAGAAACTCTGTGACCCAGATGGTGAGCATGTGCACACACAGACAGCCAACACGTACTATACATATAAAGTAAACAAACATCAGTGCTGAAAATATAAACCTTGGTGATGGCGAGGCACAGGGTTTGTGGGGGCGGGGTTTTGGCAATAACAATGGCAGCGTGTGGGCTAGTGGCGTTTCCATGGTAACTCTGTGGGAGCAAAGTGAGGAGGAGGAGCAGGAGGGAGATGATGGAGATGAGTGGTCTGACCTGCTGTCATCTACCCCTCTGTTCAATAACAGCCACTCACCAAACTTTTTGAAGAAAACATTTGCTTTGACCATGGATGGAAAATTAGAATCCCACCGCTTGCATCTGCCATCTTTCTCACATAGTCAGTGTTTATTTTCAGTATCAGTGTCTTGCAAAACATCTTGGCAAATGGCCTCGTCCTGGTTAGTTCAGTTTCCTCCTCAGTACTACTGAGTTTGGTTACCGTCTTTTTGTTGCCAATACTAATCCGTTAAGCATGAAAGTTTGCAAGAGTACTTTTGTGGCTCTCTAAGTTCAGTATTTTGTTGTGCAGTTGTGGCGTTTCTCTCTGCTTAGTTTTGGATTTTTTGATTTAGATTTATTGTCCCTTAGGGAGATTTGTTTCCACAGCCAGTACAACATAGGAACATACAGGTATACACACAGCAACAAACAGATATAGACGGTACATAAAGTCTTCATGTCTACATTCATCCCAGCTCACAACAGTGTCAGCAAGGCAGATTGTTCAGGGCTGCTATGGCAGAAGGGACAAACATCCTGCTGAAGCGAGCTCTCCTCCATTTTAAAGTCCTGTAAGCGACAGGCTGTGACGTTGCAGCTGAGCATGCGCCGAAAAAAGGTGTTAGTTGGTGTTTCTCAGTCAGTCTTGATGTGTCTCTCCGTGTCCCTGCAGGAGTGAGTGACGAGGAGGACCAGAAGCCGGTGCGTCTACCCTTGAAGGTGGCAGTGGAGCTCCAACCACGCAGTAACCACTCCTGGGCCCGTGTTCAGAGTCTAGCCCACAACCCTCGCCTCAGGTTAGGCACGCCTGTTAACTAATGTCTGAGAGGAGTTAGTTTTCAAAAGCATACCTTACCATAAAGCAGACATTTGCATTTATTTAAGTACGGCATGAGAATTAGTTTGCAGCAATGAATGAATGCATCATCAAGCAGTTTTGAAAATGGTGTTTGCAACTGAAGCACCACAAGACTATAACATAAGATTGACCACAAAAAACCTATTTAAAAACATATGTGTGCTTTGGAAAATGGCCAGCAGAAATCCTAAGTATACATGTGTAATATATCTGTAGTTAATGGGTTAAAATGTGAAAAAGGTAATGTTCTCATATGTGTATGTTTTTAGTGTGAGACCTAGAAGTGCTGTATAAAAGCTAAACTACCCAGCCTGGTGCTGTTCTGCACCATCTTATCACAGCAGCTTGTAAATTAACAATTATCTCTTTTTGTGTCTTCTCCAACCCAGGATGGTGGTGGAGCTCCACAGGAAAGTCTCCAGCCTCATTGAGTATCTGAAACAGAAGTGGGCGTACCATGACCAGCGGATTGTATCCTTTAAAACATCATTTGGTTAACATCTTCCTAAAGCAGCAAGCCTTTGGTGCAAAGTCCATGCGACAGTGGAGCCATGAAAAAATGTTCTTTATAAACAGTCCATTTTATCAGTTAATGGTGGAATAAGATGATAAACATAAAATAAAATGTTTGTGTTTTACACCATTCACTTACACAGTATCTGTTTTATACAGCCAGCTGCTAATAACACGCTACAGTGTGTTGCACAGTACAATATTTTTTATCATCTTTGTTAGAGTTAGAGCAGGGATATTGCACTTCAGCTGTAAACATTTGGGGAGTCCTTGACACTGATGCTTCAGCTTAAGAGTCTCATGGAGAGGGAGGCTCTGGAGGGCGGCCAGTCCAGCACAGCCTCTCCCAGCAAATCCCAGCGGGAGGAGCTCTTTCTTTTCCCAGCTGAGAGCAGCACCTTGACCACACTGCCTGGTGTGGCGCGTGTGGTTCACTCCAAGGCCTCCTGCACTGTACACTGGCTAGAGAGCGGCAAGAATCGTCCTAACGCCAAGGAATTGCCAGCTGCCCAGATTCTGGGTATTCATGCGGCTCCACCACTTCGGACTGGCAACAAATCTGGACGAGGAGGCGCCGCTGCTGGTGGTGCTTCAGCGACTGTATTGGGTGACAGTCGTCGAACTGAGCCCCTTAACCCTGAGCCTTCACAAGACAGTTCTACAAAGGTAGAGGAGAAGAGACCTCAGTCTGTTTCTGTCCCTGCTTCCTCTCAGCAGGCTGTGGCTCCTAGGGAAGAGGGGATGGGACCCTCTGAGGGGAGCAAGACCTGTACAGGTGTGGAGGTCAGTGGTGGTCTAGCAGTGACCAAAAGCATGGACAAGTTGTGTAGTGCTACAGAAAGTTCATCGGAGCAGTGCAGAGAGGAGCAGAACACCAGCACCTCTTCCCCAGAGGCCAACCAGACTCCTCCAGCCAAACCTCCAGTGACTGGCTCAGAGGACGGGATGTCGCAGGGCTCCGCACCAGCAGCCAAAGAGCGGGCTGTTGAGCAGATCAGAGAGGATGGCTGGAGCGCCCGTGACGCAGAGAACGTCACCCTGGCTGAGCTCTACCTGATGTTTGGGAAGCCTGGCAAGCTGCAGCTGGAGTATGAGTGGCAGCCCATTGTAGTTCCCTCCAACAACCAAGAGAACGGACAAGTCTCGGCACAGCCAAAGCCCAACAGGACACACCATGTTTTGCGCTGCCTGCTCAAGCTGGTTGCCACTGAGGTCAATCCTAAACCTTTGGTAGGGATTAACAGTTACTTCTCACAATGTTGTAGCTGGTTGCCAGATACCCATTTTAACTTGAATGTGTGGACAAAACTTCTGAATGTCATGATTATTTGTGCAGACTTGTTACAAATTAATCAGTTTAACAATAATTTTTGCATCCCAGTGAATGAAGAATGCAACTTAAAATGAATATTTTTTTAACGTGGTCCTTAATCACATGCCACAGTGGGACAGCAGTGTGTAGGGTGCATATTTCTGTGGATTCACAAAACTGCATTGCTAAGTGACTTCAGCACTAGGAATGGGCTGTGAATTGTGCTCTAGTGACAGCATTATTTAGAAACGTACATGTAGAGCAGATGGCGTCAATAATGTGTCTTCTCCTCCAGGCTCCCGAGCTGTGCTCCACTGCCACATCACCACTCAAGACCCATCAAGAGGAGCAAAACCAGGCCCTCACACCTCCAGGGAAGGGTCTCATAGCAGGTGTTCGCAGCCCCAGCTGTGGCCGGCAGCAGGCCTCTGTCCGAGGGGCCAGGTTACACTTGCCAAGCGCTGGAGCCTCAGGTATTTGTGGGTCTTTCTCACGTACTGTACAGCCGCTATTACAGGCACTAAATGTGCATTCGCCTAAAGTGTATATTCCCTACAAAGATTGTAACTGCGGCTTTAAGCACTGCATAACAAAATCTTGTATGGGTTTAAATTGATTTGAGATCAATAAGATGCCAAAGACTGATTAGGATGCTTTATGATGAATCATAGCATAATCATATCCAACATATCAGCTTTGTTTCTGCTGATATTTCTAATAATGTGTGTTTGTGCTGATGGTGCTGTAGTTGATTTTATTTGACAATGGAAATTAATTATGCAGCAACTCCTTCCTGCCTCAAAGGTGATTTTGTGAATACTTATTTTGTGTACCATATTTTCCAGTATTGTTAGAGAAGCCCGGTATAAATGAACTAGTTGCTTCACCGTGTGCTGTTCAATGGCTTTATACATTATTCTCAAATAAGTGCCCTCCTCACATGGCTTATCTTACTCGTTCTTCCCCTCTTCAGGTGGACGCAACCTCCCCCGCTCTCTGCTGGGGTCGACGGCGGGCAGCGATTCAGAGGGTGGTGTGTTTGCTGTACCCACCACGCTGCCTCCCAACAGCTCGCGGCACAACAAAATGTTTTCCCCCAACAAGGAAGCAGAGCTGGCCTTCAGACAGCAGCTCGACTCTATCAGTGTAAGACAGAGCAGTGTGTTACTTTTTACACCAATTGTACAAAGACTAAACTGTATCATCCGCAGGAATATACACAAGTGTTAATATGCTTGGTTTTTTGGGGGTTTTTTTTGTTTTTTGCAGATGCAGTCAGATCTTTTCCTTCCTAGACATAGAAAACCTCGAAACAGACAACTTCGGAAACCACTTGTAGTTCAGGTAAGAGAAGAACTTCAGGGTGTTTCACTTTATCCACTCTGTGGTATCACATTGAACACATTTCAGTTGATTTGCACAGTAATATAAACTGTCCCATTAGAGGGCTGAGATAAAGAATATGGAGGAAACATAGCTCCTTCAGGTGTTGAACATAAAGAGAGTCTGTAACAGTGTATACAAACTCCACAGTCCGCACAGTTGGCCCTGGTGGGGCTTAGGTTGGGGGAATTGGTTGAATGCTTGTACTGTAAATGTCTTTATAGTGCATCTCTGCCATGTTGGTAGTTCACAGTGGGCTAAAAGATAAACTGTGCATGTAGTTGAGTTGCTTCTGTCTTGTCCACAGCGAACACTCCTACCCCGAACTACAGGAGACACTCCCCAGCATGTCTGCTCCTTCTCCATCCTCTCCAACTCCTCTGCCACAGGTACTCTCAGACACCAGGATCCTACAGTACAATCTGTTGTCAGCAGAAGATGGAAACATTTAAATGAGTGTACTTGTCCTTATAGTGTAGCTTAAAACTGTTACTTTTATTACGTCGCACTTACTTTCTTGAAAGTAGATCCTGGAATTGGTTTATTTATGTGTTAACGTTGGTAATACACTCAGCTAATGTGCTCTTTGTACATAACTATATGTCATTTCTCTTTTTCAACAACAACTCTGCTAATCTCTCGCTCTCTCACTTCCTGTTTCTTCCCTCAGGAACTGGATCTTTCCGGCCAATCCATACTCGCCTGGCTCCCTCCTCCCGCCCCCTCCTGTCCAAAGCCTCCCCTGCAGCGTCCAGCTCTGCAGCAGCCAGCCAGCTCTCCAGTATGTACTGCTTCTATTCACTGATCTAGTTTTATTAAAGCTCTGTTAAATTTAGTATAATTTAATTTAGAGTATATTTCATGTTGTTCTGTTAACTGTAACTTCCGTAAACACAACAGGAAGACTACATAAACATCAAAATAAAACCACTTAAAGAGAGTTCTACAATATTGACCTCTCAAATTAAAAATAACCCTCTACATTACAAATCACTTGACTTATTTACAGTTGGTAGAGTCCTAGTTAAGGGCTTCTTACACACTACCAATAATGTTCTTTGTTTCATCTGTTTTAAATCAAGCTTTTGTAAAATTTATGTTATTTTTATATAAGACACTGTTCCCTGGATTCTCTGGATTTTTATCCAAAATCGAGTTCAAGTGTCAAAATATAGGAAAATGATTAAAATGGCATCTTTACTCCCACATGATCTCCGACAGTATTTGAACAAGTAGTCTTTTGTGCAGGGTAAAAAGACAAAAGAACATTCTTCCAGCTACACTCTCCTAGAGAAATTGTTTTTTCTTTTCCATTGTCCCTGCTTTCAATTTTTATATTCAGACTGTTGCTGAGTTTAACTGTTGCTGAAGTTAAGGTTTTTTGTTAAGGTTTTTTGTTAAGGTCCGTCCTCACATGCTAGTCTCTGTTACTGTTAATGCTCATCAGGCATGTGCTGATGTGACAAATCCCTTGTGTTTCTAAACTGTTAATACTCTTTCAGGTGCCATTGACCTGGCAGCTAAGTCTGCAGGTATCATCCCTGGCAGTCCCTGTCGGGAGCTGAATTCTCCCGCTGTTGACAACAGCACCCTGCTCGCAACCACACCCATTGTTGATGCTGAACCAGACTCTCAACTCCTCCAGCACAATGTCCCAGAGGTCGGCAGCACACACTTACATAGACACTTAACACTAAGCCTTTTATGCGTACTCTTATTAACCAGAGCAAGTATTCCACTTATTAATAGTTTCATGATTTAACTGACTTATCATACTTGTTTAATTGGAATAAGTGTAACTTAATTAACAGAGCTGGTTCTCTCCTCACTCTAGTGAATTACTCTGGTGTTGTATACAGTGTAGTCCAGGTTTTATTTAGTGATTTTTAAAATACAGAGCAGCAGTGGTAGAAAACAACAAAATGGTTTTAATATTACAACTAATACTGCAAGCATTAAAGTGTTATTTTAGATGCTCCCCCGAGCCCCTCCATTTTCTTATCATATATCTATTTTTATCCAGCAGGATACCACAAATCCTTCCAGACCATAATTTTAAAATTTTTAATTAAACTCTTTGAGATGTTCAGTTACAACATTTAACAATTTAATCAAACTATTGCCTTCTTCTGGGGATTCTCAGTGGTTATTTGTGTAAATATTAGTTTCTGATTACATACCACTAGATCAGACATGTCACTGAACACCAGATAGAAGCTGGTTGAACTTGGGGCTGAATATCTGCGGTTCAACATGAATGCAGGTCACATCTTGGTAGGATATACAGTAACCCTACAGGGCTGTGGTGTTTGAGAAGCAAGATGAAGAATCCCTGCTTTACTCTGAGGGTGAAGTGGGACTTCATTGGGAAATGCCACAGTAAATACTCATCTGTTGAGGAAATAAAACCTTAGAAAAATCTAACAAAACGTCCCCAATTAAGCATTCACCTTGTTCTTTTCATAGAATGGTGTGCCTCCGCCGTCTCCTGGAGTGACCGGTGGTGGGGACTCTCTCCTCTCTCCGCCCAGTGTAGCCTCGCTCCTGGACATCTCTCTCCCTGGCCCCCCTGAAGAGGCTCTCGCCCCCGGAGAAACTCAGACACACATCAGTGACTCCATCATCGAGCTCGCCATCAACTCTGCCCATTATGGTGTGTGTGTGTGCATGTGTGTGTGTTTCTATCCTACATGCTAACATTTACTCAGAAACCTAAAGTGAGGTATATTTATTTCTGTAAAAATGACAAATTGCAGACGGGTATTAGCTTTAAATTTTGTGTTCCCATGAGAGGTTGTGTTGTATGTAGGACAGATTGACCAACTAAACTCCTGAGACATCGGGCTTATTGAGCGTTGTGTGTGTAATCTAACGGCTGTTTGCCTGTTCTGCTGCAGGTGAGGAGACCGCTCTCTCTTCAGCCAAGCTGAGCAACAACGACAGCTCCAAACTGTTAACCTCGTCTCCCTCTGTCAGCCCGTCCAGAGGCTGGATCCCATCGCCCAGCCACGACCCCCAGTGGTACCCCAGCGACTCATCAGACTCCACACTGGGATGCCTCCTCTGTAAGTCTTTTTCTCTCTTAAACATAAACAAGCAGGTACAATTACAGATTCTTCTTTCATACAAATTATTCATTGTAGCTCTACTGAACATTACTGTGTGTTTCCTGTCCAAAGAGTTCATACTGGGAATGAAAGTCAAAGCCTGAGACGAACAAGCTTACATTGAAAATTTTAAAAACTACAAACTGAAGGTCTCTGCTCCCTTTGTGTCAATTAAAACGTATTGATATATGATTGGTTTTGCAGAAAAGTCAAAGCTTTGCCTAATTGACTGTAAAACAACACATACTAGCTTTAAATACGTGTCAGACTATTTGATAAAGGCACTAATAAAGTAACACATTTTATTTTGAGTTAACCTTGACAAAGAACTCTTTGTGCTTTCAGATATTCATTCCCTTATTAATGCAAAATAACACTGACACAGCTGCCGACTTCCTCTTCCAGTGACTTCCCATGAAGACGACTTTGTTTCCACTCTTCATGTGTGCTGTCCCTTGTATTCACTGTTTGTCTCCTTCCTCCGTCCTTCCAGCCAGCATGGTGTCTCCTGATAAGGGCAGACGGACCACCCTAACCCCCGCTGGCCCCTCCAGCGGCACGGCTTTGCTTGGTCCTAGCCTCCTGGACTGCAACTCCCATGATTCCTTTCAGTCCCGTGGCCTTCCTGATGTGGCAGAAGTAAGTTGAGCCTTTGCTCATTAAGGGATATGTAAATGAAAACAATGTTTGTATGTCTACAAATTATTTAATTTTTTTAGTTGTACACTCTGCCAGTCTAAGAATTTTTTTTTAAAGGAATAATTCAACATTTTGGGAAACGCACTTAATCACTTTCTTGTTAAATTAGATGAGATAATTTATATCACTCATGTCTGTACAGTTAGCTTATCTTAGCACAAAGACTATATTTAACTGACAGATATGAGAGTAGTATCAATATTCTCATCTAAC
>NTHP01000555.1:153763-201296 GCA_003416845.1 Oplegnathus fasciatus | reverse complement strand
CTTTAAATTCCAGAGCTCCCTGGAAAAAAGGGGATTCTCTTTTTTTCAGTCGTCTTTGCTGTTGTATATTGAAAGCTCTTTGGTCGTGCTTGCAGATGGACTCTCAGCTTGCTTGTATGATGAGCGAGAGCAGCGTGGACTACATCGCTCGCTTCAATGACCTGGCTCAGGAGCTGGCTGTGACCGAGCCCTCCATCCCACCGCCCTGAGGAAGAGAGGACCTGGCTCCATCTGGAGGACATGAGTTGCTGAGTGACCGGGGGAGAGGTTTCTCCTCTCTGTCTAGACTGTTGCCACGCTGTCCCTTCCACTCTGGAGAAAAGGCGGCTGTGGAGAAAGACCAACCCCCTAAAGCCATCCCTGCCCTGTTTGTAAAAGTGCAATAATAATGGTGAACCTTGACCATTGTTCAAAGTGAGTTCGAAACCAGTTGGTTTTGCTGAACTGTTCTAAAAGGTGAAAAGCCCTTTAAAAACACTCTAGAAAAACAAATGCGTTTACAAAACACAACCTCATGTACAGGAAAATACTATGCCATATCTGAACAAACTATTTTCATTGATCTTTTATGTCTCTTCCTGCTCTTTATGTGTGTGTGTCTGTCTTCTACTCTCTCAGATCGACTCCCAAAATGTGTAAATCCACCAAAATGTGCAGTTCAGATCCCAGCTGGTGGCAAACAGCTGCTGGAGGGTGATTTTGACAATAATGGCAGTGAGAAAGAGGTTGAATGTGGTGGTGAGATACTTGTCATGGTTGTTTCTGTTCAGTTGTTGCTGTGACCTCAGTTGCAAAAGTAGAGCACAACACAGCAGGGCAGGTAGAAGACAAATCATTTGACACTGCCCTCCATTTCATGTGCTCTTAATCAGTTCAGGTTTTATAGGTTGCATCGTAGGAACATAACCTGCCATGTGTGTTTGGAATCAGGTTTGTCATTTCTTGCGGTCAAATGCTGAATGGCAGCTTTTGTTGGTTGACTACATTTGGTAGTCGCTCTTCAGATGTGATCATCTGCAGCTACTGCCCTTAAATTTTGTGCTGAAATTATATCAGCGTCCATCGCCAGTCGCCTCATGCAATTTATCACTTTTAATGTATGTTGAGATGCAGTGGTCTTCAGGTTGTTTGTTGCATAAACAGGTCGAGAAGAAACATGAACTTTCTTCTTCCACGTACTTATTTTTCATTCGCTGTTTCTCTTTTTTACTTGTTAAACATTTAATTTTGGCCTAGTTTTTAAATAACCGTGTCACGGTAGTTTGGAGTCTTCCTACTGAACTACGAGGACAAATGACATTGCTAATTTACCTTCGCTCTCTTGCTTGTATCTTGCACTTCAAAACAAAGAAGCCGGTCGAGCTGTTTTCAGTCAAACCCATAATGTGACCAACCACTTATTCATTTTCATCGACAGACTGAAATTAAACACGTCTTGGGTAACGTTAAAAGTTCCTGGTAGTGTTGCACTCCGTTTAAACTCCACAGGAGCGAGCAGTCAGAAGTACATAATGAAATCAAACACTAAAGCCATAGTTGACGCTCCACTTCTTTTAAGTGTAGTCGTTCTCTAATCACTAGTAAAACCTTCTGATTGGTTGTGCTCAAAACATTAATTCTCCATTGACTAGTACTGATACTGGATGCTAACAAAACACTATGGCTAATGCTAACATGATTGGCTTCAACATCGGCCCACTTTGTATGTGATGACGTTAAAAGGTAAATGGATGCTTCTAAGTACTTTCTCTAACTTTCCCCATTGCGACGTACTGTTGTTCACAGCAAATACACACCATGTACCATGTAAAGTCCAGTCTCATTGCATCCAGGTGTTCTCCAAATTTCAATTAACCAGCATCATCAATATGCAGTATTGTGATCATTTTGTCTTGTCAACATGTTTAACTTCATCTCTGAGTGTAAATTGTAGGAGAGCTCTTGTTGTCATTCCACAAATGGGATTTAAAGCATTTGGGTCTCCTTTAAGCACCTTGGGGGGCTTTTGACTCTACAGTGTAAAAGCTCTTGTGATGATTATTCATTTGTGAAAGACGTCTGAAAAGGCCTCATCTTCTCACACTAGATAAGAAACAACGAAGATGATTCTTAATAAGGAATAAACAGCAGGTTTTGTCTTTGAATCTGGCATGTTTTTTTTTCCTTTTTCCTGTTGAAGGATTTATTTGTACAAATGTCAATTCCAGTATTCACTGCGCTTTTGTAACATAATGTAAATTGTTATTTGGACTATTTATTGTTAACATTTCAGAAAGTGTTTTCTGTTTAACTTAATATTAAGATGACATCTAAAAAGGAAAAACCTGTTTAAAGTTTTCAGTTTGTAAAAGGTGTTTTTATTCTGTGTATAAAGATAGTTAAAAAAAAACAACAACTTGTTTTTTGTATTCATTGTGTGCACTCTGTGGTAAAACCAGTCCCAATGCAATCATACAGGGATAGCGTGTGGCCTTTGGGTTATACAGTCTATGGTAATTACCAAGAGTTTAAGGTTTGTAACTGTCTGTAACTGACAACTGATTTGATTAACTTAACAGGATGTGATGTGGCTCATCTGGACTGAAATGAAGTGATAAAACTGGTTGAACACTCAAACAGGAAATCAAACTGACAACTATAAAAACTGCCTCCGCAATCTTTTTTCTGGACAGAGAAAAGCAGGATTTCCTTCCTCTACGCATATTAAAAACACTTTGTGTTGAGAATCATTTTCAGTGCTGTGCTCTGCATGTCATACGGTACAGATGACCCAGAAACAACACGTCAGGTGCTGTGCCACATCTCAAAGAGAGACACAAGAACGTTGACAAAGTGTGCTTTCTTTAAACCACAGTATATGGTGTAGCCAGACTGCAACTGTTGTGGGTAGAAAACACCATACACGTTACCTTCGTCAAATCCTGCGTTTTGGTTGATTAAGTTGTTTTCATATACTTGTTTTTACTGTTGGCATGAGATGACAGCAGTGCAGTGTGATGTTCACAAATTAAACCTCATCTGTTGTCTTTTCCAGTCATTTAAATGTGATACTGCAGGCTTCTAAGGATGGACAGCAGGAGACAGTGAGATAGTAGTAGAACCCTGACCTGGAGAAAAATATTTCCAAGACCCGACAGACCATATTAACATCTAAATTACAAATCAAACATTAACGCTCCTGCAAATAGACCACAGTTTGAGCATTTTATTTATAAACCAAATCCATGTCAAGGAGTCTCAAGGAGAATTTGAAAAACAGTATCACATGCTCACAACGTCTTTGTAGCACAGCTTTGAGTCTTGTCAGTAAAAGACGTTTACAAGTCCACTTTTACAAGTTCATTCCTGCAGTAGCTTAACAACACAGCCTTGTTAAGCTGGTCAACCACAGATGTTAGTCAAAACAAGACAAAAACACTCACCACACTGTAAGTCCTGTTACAACATTCAGGCTTCTGGTTTTAGACTAGTAACACTGCAAACAGGCAAAGAGCTGCATGTATTCACATCTGTCCATGTGGCCTCCATGTGAAGCAGCTAGCTTCATGCTTTGGTTCACGTGTCTCTAACGTGGACTGTTGCGAGCCTCTTGGTCCCTCACCTGCTGCTGCATCACTCGTCTTTAGGTTTCTGCTCCTTGCGAGCGCGAGAGGACATGAGTTTGAAGAAGAGTGCAGGCCACAGTGTGCGGAGGTAGATGGCCAGGTTGGGCAGAGGTCCTGCTAAAACAACATCTTTGCTCCTCTGACAGACGGCCTTCAGAACTGCCTGAGCCACGTCCCGGGGATCCCAACCCGTTTCTGTGGTTTTATCCAAAACTGAAAGCAGCACAAACAAGAAACATGTTGCATCGATGATACCGTGGAGTCAGCCGGTCAACTGAAACAGAAAACTGTTCAGTTACTGGGATGATGTTCCTCCCTTGTCTTATAATTTTAATATTTTATCTCATTTTTATCTTCTATTTAATTTAATTCTTTTTAGCCTATTTATACGCCTCGTTTTACATCTTGTGTTTGCCACCTTCCATCTACAATTGAATATTTGTCACTTATTCTCTTATTGTTACTGTAAACACAGTCACACACTTCGCCTCACCTCCATATTTCGATCCGTCTCCTGTGACGGCGTTGACTGACAGGTTGGTCCGGATGTACCCAGGACTGATCACGGTCACTGGAATCCCGTAGTGCTCCATCTCGGCCCGTAAGCAGTCGAAGTAGGCCTGGGTGGCGTGCTTAGAGGCTGCATCTAAACCAGAGTGTGCACAAACCAGAGTCCTGCTTCATTTCCAATCAACCAAACAGACTGAAAAACCTCCTGGGTATTCGTTCGCTTTAATTATATAAAAAGGATAAGACAACTTACAAGCTGATCTGTAAGGAATGGCTATCTTGCCCTGTACGCTGCTAATGACAACGATGTGGCCACTGCGCCGGCGAACCATGGAGGGCAGGAGAGCTGTGAGGGGAGGAAAGAAGAATTAGTGAGTTGAGAAACTGCTGACAGATGTAAAATATTGAGCTTCCTCTCCTACGAAATCTGAAAATGTCCATGAAACTTGCTCTGTTATATTTCTGTCTCTGTCACTTCCTTTCCTAATCTGCGTAACCAAAGAAACAAACCCATCACATGAGAGCCACATAACACTGACTCCCAATCCATTTTATTTTAAGACCCTTTAAACAATGCCTGCATGGTTTGGCTCCCTCATGTATTGCTGACTTTTTAACCCCATATTCTGCTCAGATCTGGCAACCAAAAGCCGTTAAAAAGTCCCACAGTCCAGGCTGCGCTCCTCACTAACCTTGAGTAAGAGCAACGGGCCCAAAGTAATTTGTTTCCATAACATCCCGCTGAACTGAGAGGTGGGTATCCAGTATGTTACCACGGTAACTGATTCCAGCATTATTAATGAGGACATCCACTTGTCCGTAACATTTCAGGATCTCCTCTGCGGCTCTGTCCACTGTGTCTGTGTCAGCCAGGTCAAAGATAACGGTGCTGGGAGTGTAAGTCTGCTGGTTGGAAAGAACAGAATAGTTATTTCATTTCTCGCTGCTATTATGAGATAAAATCATCTATCTACGCCTGTGTTAACACTGCTTTGAATTATTCTATGATTCTAGGAGCTTAAATGTAAATGAAACATGAAGAGTTGAAATGGTTTGTCTTTAATGGAAAACAGCAGCAGGTTCTCAGAGACAAAACCTTTTGAATTTCTAAGGAGGAGGAAGATCAGTGAAAATTGTGAACCTATTTAAATACCAGAGCTACTTTTTTTTACTTTAAATATTTGATTTTAGCAGGGAATCTGGTGGGAAGAAATCTCAGACCATCAGCGGTGTACACACCTGCCGCTGTGAGCCTGCTGAACTTGCTGTGAGCTCCTGGACCACCTGCTGCAGGCGGGCTGCATCTCGTCCACACAGCACGAGCCGTGTGCCTGCAGCGTGGAAGACCCGTGCACACTCTGCAACACAAAAAACACACCTCTTGTTCATGGTGTATATCAGAGATCGGCATGTTAGCACTTGCACCACAAACCTGAAACTTGTTACTGTACATTATCTTGCTACTACTGCATATCAGTGTCACTTGATTTGTAGAAAGCATCTACATGTAAGCTGAAGAGAAAAAGAAATGAGCAGGAGGCCGACCTTTCCCCAGTCCGGAGCTGGCGCCTGTGATGACCACCACGGCATCCTGCAGAGCAGCTCCTGGTCTGAGGCGGACAAGTATCCGATACAGCAGAAAGACCCCCGCACTTGCTAAAACTAGCTGGAGCACTCCTCCTCCCATGACGCGCTCCATGGCTGACAATCACCCACCCAGCTCCACACG
This sequence comes from Oplegnathus fasciatus, assembly GCA_003416845.1. Lineage (NCBI taxonomy): Eukaryota > Metazoa > Chordata > Actinopteri > Centrarchiformes > Oplegnathidae > Oplegnathus > Oplegnathus fasciatus. The sequence continues at coordinate 195,452 of NTHP01000555.1, read as the reverse complement.
AGCCACCTGCAGACACGAGCTAAAATAAGTTAGTTAGGAAGAGTTCTGCAACTGTTGATTTGCAATATTACAACATTAACATTAGTCTTGTGCAGAGAAATCACCCAACAACATTTTCAGCCAATATATCTCTGTCAGATGAAGTGTGACGACAGCCACCACTGCCTACTTTATTTTGGCATCACGCCATCAGTGATAATAAATATTTGATTAGTTGATCAATGGAAAATTCATTTGCAGGTTACAGCTACTAAAATGTCAAGTTTTGCTTTGTTTTGTCAGGTTCATGTCATCATTAGGATGGACACTTTGGGGTTTTATTAGCTGAGCATCAGACTAAGTAAACAATTTTAAGCCATGACTCTGGTAACTTACCATTTTCCATCATTTTTATAGGCTAAATGATTTATCATTTAAAAAGTAATGGATAGTATATTTCATAATGAAACCAATTGCTGGTTGCAGTGCTGTTCTTTAGTTCAGAAACTGGTTTTGTGAGCAAATACCACATGTGGATAAAAGATGAATAAAAACACCAAAAGGGGCTTTAAACAAGCCACGGTGTGACCTTGACATGTGCGTCCTGTAAGCTCTCAAGCCCCCATGCCGAAAGGGATTGTGAATGTTTTAATGTCTGGTGCATTTAGTTAAGCCTCTTCCACTTGTCCTGTCTCCAAAGCACAACACAAACAACCAGCATGGCAACAGTGATAAGTACTACCATATGAGGAGCGCACACACGCATGCACACACACACACACACACTAAAATGAAATAACAAAATTTTGCAAAGAAGTATCAGGGATTTCTTTTAAAAGAGGAAACTCAAAGTGAAATAGACTAAATAATATCATGATATAAAATAATATTGCCTATTTAGAGTCCCCCGGTACCATATTAATAGTTTGAATATTATCTAATTGCATATTAGGGATCTCAGAGGTACATTAGAGGTACATGTATCCTCAATACATGCTGCTGATTTGTCCTTAAATAAGTGATCTTAGCAGCTGGATATTGAACACCAAAGTAAAATGGAACAATGTGAAATAGACAACAGAAAAACTGTGCATACTCTGAATATTTCCCATGTGTGTGAGCTTTACAGTGTCCTCCTGTGTCTGTCCTCACAGCGGTACACATCCCTAATAATATTTGAGCACAAGGACTCAAGCATCTGACATGACATGAACTTCATACTTCATTACACCGCAGGTTAGTTTGTCTGACTTTGCTGCATACATCTGCACATTTATGAGGAAAATGTGCTTTTCTTGAAATCACTGAAACTACAGAGATTGATAGTAAAAATGTTGGGGTTTTTTAGAGACCATGTTGAAAACAAAAACGTTTGCTCGTTAAATGCACCAATTAGCACACTTAGTAGCGCATACCTGGTTTATTAACAATGGCGGTAACGTCTACCTTTCACCTCAACACAATATAAAATAGGCTAGGTGTTAAAACCTTAACTTACAAATGACAAAACACAGTGGGCTTGGTTTGCACTACACAGGTAAGTTAAGCTAGTTGTGTTTAAATAGCAGGGGACGCTAGTGCTAACGTTAGCTAGCTTCCGCACTATAATAACCCTCTTACTCATTGACTTGTGTTGATTTATAGTGAAACTCACCTGAGTCGCAGTCCTGTTGAACAAACCAGCAGCGTGAGTCTGTGATATGAGCAGTTCCGGGCTCCTCTATCACACACCCGACGACCGGAGTGTTTTTTGAAGGGCTACCGGTTGTGTCCCGCGCTGGGAATTATGGGAGTTGAAGTTTCAGTAAGCAAGTAGGTATGAATGGGCTCATGTGCCCATTTCTGTTAATCTCAGACACAAACTCTTTGCTGCCAAGTTATGAATAACTCTTCTTATTGTAAAGGAGGACATAAGCAGCCAAATGAACCCACAGAGGTTTATTTTTCACCTAAAACAAGACTTTCCTGGTCACATCTGGTTCTGAAACCACTTGGGAGTGGATGGGCTGTTCCAAGGGCAGACAAGGTTGGAAAAAAGTTTAAATTATCAGATTTATATAAGATGATAGAGGCATGGATACCCTCCATCTACCCTCCATCACTGCAAACAATCTGACTTGGGTTTATGAGTGATACTTTGTATAAAATAAACAGATTATCTAATGTGTGCAGCACAGACTTTTCCAGGCATCCTAAAAAGTAATGAAAGGTCTGGGTAACAGCTGGAGGAAGGGTTAGTGTTCACCATGGCTGTCCATACAGGAATACTGGCCTGCCATCCAGCCATCCTAATGAATAATATCTTCTTTATGATGACTGGGGCCTCCCTACGCCACCAGACCCTAAAAGGGTTCATAAACAGCCAGCCCATCAATCAGCCCAACTCCTGTGGATCAGCAGCAGGTCAGCTGACAGATAATCAGCCTGCTCTGGCCACAAATCAGCAAACTGAAGAGGTCGTCTCAGGCCGTCCCTCTGTGCCCTCATCCCTCTGCTTCAGTGTTGCCGTCTTTGCTCGTCCCACACAGGTATATGTACGGTGAGAGGAAATAGCATTGGATGAAATTTCAAAATACGTGATCTGCTAAACACTCTGGGCCTGTGGTTTTCCAGGTCCAGCACACAGCCAACCTGAACCGAGGCTGAGCTTGCAAAGTGAACAAAAGAGCTGCATCTTCTCCAGGTGAGAGTGAGCAGCCTGGGTCTCAGTTGTCTGAGGTGCTGCTGTCATACACTGTACACATTTATTAAGAAACTATATATTTACCAACGTGAGCACCATTTACTGAGGTTAAAAAACACAAAAGCACCGTGTTTTAAATTTCAGGACGATGGGATGACATTTATCAACATCAACAGTTGAACATTTTCATCAACAACTGAACTCTTTGCAACCCCACTGCAGTCAAACCAGTGTAACACATGTTATAGATTCTCACGTCAGAAATTGTTGACAAAACACTGTGATGAGGGCAAGACTTTTACATTTTCGTGGTAGACAGCTACCAATCACAGCTCAATGTGCGATCACACTACTGACTGAAACACCGCCAACATTTTCAAACCTTGAAGTAAGTTAACAGATGGAATTTATTTCTGATACATAGTTTAATGGAGCTTTTCAGGGATTTACACGAAATTCTCTTTAGGAAACTCTTCATGAACAGATGTACCATAAAAGGTTTCAATTGGCTAATTACCTGATGTCAAAGAAATAAAAGTGTTTGTGGAAAGTCATTTAAATAGGATTTACTTTTATTCAGGGACCGTAATGCGATTGCTGTGACTCTTAAGATTCACATCTGAATTCCACTTTATTATTCAATCGTCGAAAGTCTCTCGTTACAACTCATCCTTCACTTCATCCATACTTATTTTTGTTCATCTCATAATTAGCATTACCTCCTTCTGGGACCCCAAATTTTAAAACTGTTGATCTAGACAGCAGCTCATAACAAGCATCATTAGATAAACATATACAAGAAAGTATGAATTTAGAATTTGCTGTGTAATTATTATCTGTAGTGTCAAATAGTGTCTATATTTAAATTTCAATTATGAGGGTTTGGCTTGAGGTTAATGTAATATATATTATTAGAAGCATGTGTGAAATATTACTTTCCAAAAGTTAGTATTTTTGTAGTGTTGCAAAAGAGGACGTTGAGCCACAGCATCGTCACATGAGATCTTACTTGCACTCATTTTAAAACAAGAAAATCTACATGAACAAGACACAATCTCAAATAAGTTGCGGCTATTTGCTCTTTTCTGGACACCATGTAGAATCCATTTAATGAAAAAAGTAAAATAAAATACAGAAAAGTGAGTTTGAAATATCCTAATGTTTAATGAAAGGGTGATGTACTGATCAGCAAGAAAGGGGTACAGTAAAACTACGAGGGAAAGGGGGAAAGAGCTTGGTACTCAAAACATGTGTGTTTGTTTCAACTGCAATACAATTCAGTCCAGAGGAACTGCTGCCATACCCTTGTGCACTAGCTTGTCGTGTGTCAAGGATGTAGGTGGAGGGCGCAGGGGAGGAGGCGCAAGGGTACTACGGAGATAAGTGTGCTGTTGTCACATAGAAGTAAAGGAAATGTAAAGGGAAAAAACAATTCCTTCTAGTTTTAACTATATCCCTCTGATCAAAGTTCAAAATGGAAGCACCCACCACGTGTGGAGCTAACTGCTGGGCCTGATCATGACTTCCACTTTTCTTACATCTGGGGGTGGATAGGTTCTGTTTTTTTGTTTGTTTTTTCCTTTTTTTCTGTTGGTTCTTAAACCCTCTTCAGAGTGCACTCATACCGCATAGAGTTCGTAGATCTTCTTGGCGCAATACGCCAGGGCAGCCAGTGCTATCGTATTATGGAGTCTCTTTCTGTGGACGTCATCCCTGCGTACCAATACCACGGGCGTCGAGGAGGTGAGTGTATGCAGGGGCAGCCGCGAGAGTTTTTGGCTGTCATATTCCACCTGGTACTTGCAGCAGGGGTCAAATTGCCATGAAATCCCGTAGAGGGCAGCACAGGCCACACTGAGGGCGCCAGCGGGCAACGCCACATAACGCGAGTATTCAGGGGGCAGTGAAAGTGGCGTCAGGAGGCAAGCGGCGCCTGACAACACGGCCGTCTTGTGCAGGCAGTTGCCCACGGTAATCCATCGGGCCGTCTCATCTCCGATGCGTGTGGGCTCAATAACAATGTATTTATACTGGGCCTCCAGTGCCTGCTCCAGCTCATACTCAAACTGGTCCTGCGCATTCTCCCCGTTGTAGATCTCATGCACAATGTAGCAGTCTGTCGCCGCCATCACTCCCCTGTGCGGAGACAGAAAAACCAGCAAGGAACAGTGAGAGAAAGGATAGAAAGTAGAGTAACATGGCTCAATAGATCTAAGACTGGTCCGCATACGTTTTTACACAAACCTGCCCATTTTTCATGGACCTGTGAATAATTTTACTCTAAAATAATTAAGACAGACATTCACACCTCGCTATTTTACCCAAATGGTTTCTCAGTTGATATTCTAAAATGTTTACCACATCACAACATGTAGACATAGAGCTCACTGCTAAACTAAAATGTAAACTGTAAGCATGCAAAAATATATTATATATTTAGCTTAATTAAAAAAAATAATATGGCAGATATGTTATCTTCTACAGCAAAATGTCAGTGTAGGATTTAATGTTAATCTATCAATCATTACTCCATGGTACATACTGTACTAATGATTACATGACTATTCAATTACATGCAATTTCCATGACCAATACCTTGATAGCATTTAGTTAAAATGATACATCCTTCATGCAAAGTTGGTGTCTACGACCTCCAGAATATACAATCACATTTTTTATTTACAACATTATGAAGCCCATTTCAACTTGTATTCTTGAATGTGTACTACACTTTATGCAACTCAACATTTGGATCACCATTATTTTCAAATGTGAGTTTAGCTCCTTAGTGTTTTACATCAATTCATAAAGTATAAAATGTAAAAATTACCAAAAGGTCATCACAAGTTTTCAAAGCTGAATTTCTGTCAACAAAGTACTTTGTCTGACCAACAGCCAAAAACCTCCATAATGTGAACTAGGAAATAACACATTAAACCCATCATTTGTGAATCTGTAACTAACAACTCTTGAATATGTTAGCATGACAAACAAATTACAACAATTAACTATTTTCTGTCGATCGTCTCGTTGATTAACTGACTAACATTTTCGGAGCCAACACCTCTGTAAAAGGTTATGTTTCGGGTTATTTGTATATTATCTTTAAATATGACAAACACATCTGTGTGGATCAGTGTCAACACTCTGAGGCCTTCAAGTAGCTACATGTTGACAAGATGGCATCAAACCCTAAAGACACCAAGCTCCAAACACAGCGGGGCAGTTGGCTAAGGGGCAAAACAATTTGAAGGTGTATCGGATAGTAGTGAAAATCATTTTAGGATCACCGTGCAAGGGACACAGTGTACCTGAGCGTCGGTTAGATAGCATCGGCTAACTCGCTTGCATGGTAGAAAGTTGGAGGACTGGCTAGCTAAGTTCAGGACCGTTTTACTTCCAGAAAACACAGCGGACAACACTGTTAGCTCAGCCGGGATTGTGTAGCATGTGAACGGTGGCATATCACACCAGCGTCCGCACCAACGCGCGCCTAAACGCAACTTTCCCCCCCGGTAATCGGCGGTGTGAAATAACCAAAACATCACATGAGCTGCTAGTTTGTTTCCTTGCTAACGTTAGCTAGCTGTGCACGTTAGCCAGCTAACATTAGCTAACCATGGGATAAAATCCCGACTTGTCGCGTTGGTATTTCACTTTAAATCCCAAACGACATGCACGTTCAGGGTCTGGAGAATGGTGACATCGACAAAACGATGTATCATATTAAAACATTTTCGTTTAATGGCCAAGATGTGGAGTAACTGACCTCTCCCTGCTTACTGGGACACCGCGCCTCCTTCCCAGCGACGCCATGTTGGAGATACAGCCGTGATTGCAGTTGACGTATGACAGCACCCTGCCTTCTGGGTAATGTAGTGTGTCAACGCAGTGGACGCAGCGCTTCAACTCGAATGCGGACTACTATTCCCATGATGCAATAGAGAGAGAGTACCTGCCGTTACGTATTTTATAATAGCGCATAGAAGTTTGAGAGGTCAGAGCATATTCTAAATAAATCCAACACGAACTAACCAGGTATGTTTGTTTAAAATATAATAATTAATTAATAACTTTATTAAAACTGAACATCTAATAAATAGAATAACATTTTCATATTTAAATCGCATTTAATAACATGTATCGGTTACAACACGCTGTATACAATATGTAATATAGTGTCCCAACCATCTAGTTTTGTAGTAGGATTTGTGTTTGTCGACTCCTGGGTACTACTCACCCATATTGTGCCCTCGCGCGCTCTGCCTCTCTGTGTCCCCGTGCGCTAGTGCGGACTGCCCTGTCCGCGTGCTGTAACCTGAGGCGCTTTGGATGTAACAACTATAATGGCTGCGTTCAGGAATGTGAGTTCAGCTGAAACCAAACGCTGCACCTGTGACAACAATTGTGACAGCTTTAGCACCCAGGGAGCTAAGGGACTGCGTGTAAATACAAATCCAATCAATAATGGATATTGGCGATGCCAGCTTTAAAGCAGTGATTTTTGAATGATGTTTAAATGGTTGCTCAACCTGCAATGTCCCCTTCAGGACCTCAAAGATTTAATATCCCATCAAGATTCCTTTCATGTGATGTAGGCTATTATAACATATTTGTTGGTTGGTAAATCATAATGAAAAGATGCAGTCCACTATTTGGATGATTCATGTTAACTCACTAAGCTGTTAACTTATTGATTAACTTATTGAAAACTGTCAAGTACTGAGGGTTGCTTGGTCAGAGGTTTGTTTACTTTTTCTTGGATCAGATAGTTCCTGACTGAGATTAGACAACTTTAGAAAACATTAGAGCACATTTTATTTAACACCGGTGCATTGAGCAGTTTGATATATTTGATCAAATTAAAAGAAAAAGTTCAAGACATGTTTTGCATTCCTCAAAGTTAGATATCAAATAGGCACTGGTATCAATGCCCAGCCCTAGTCCTTTATTAATTAGGTTTTTGTCGACCCAAAACTAGTCAAATGTAAGTATATTCAGTCGCTATGGTGATAGTTGCGGACTTAAATCACTTTAACTGTCACTGACATTTTGTCATTCAAGAGGACTTTGGACATCAATTGGAGTTTTTGCGTTTTGAGTTTATAGGAAGCTGATTAAATGTGGTGACTGAGGTATGATGCATCTTTGTAGCACTGCAGTGAAGTGAGATAACAGAGCTACCTCACTTCACCCATTTAAAGAGTGTTCACCCCTCCATTGTTACCAGAAGACCACATGACACTGAGTCCTCTTCTTCAGTTTTACGGGTGGTGGTGGACAAATGATTAAATTATTATCAGATCATTATCTCCAAACTTGATTCATAGGTTTCAAAGGGTATAACAACAGATACACAGACTGTACCCTTCAGTACATGGGTACCCAAACAATGTTATAATGCACAAATCCACAGGCCCTATTTAATATGTAACCCCAGCTACATTTTTACCAGATATGACTTAGTACAGCATCATCAGACTGTATATGGAGAGATGAAACAGAGTGACACGTATAAAAATAACCACCTTTATGTGTATTCTCATTGTGCTAAATCAAAATCACACTTCATTTACATGGGTGGAAATCACACTGAAATCACACTCCTGCTCATCTTTCTGCTGACAGTGCATTGAATAACAGTGTGCTAGTGTCATTCTTGATACCGTCACCAGATGGCGCCAATAAGTTTGAAAAACCCAGATTTCCTTTGAATTGATGCTGTTTGTTGTAGGATGATTATTAAGGATCTACCAAAAGTTACCAATATATACATACATAGTTTTAAGTTGTATGTCCTTGAGTAGGTCTCTGACTTACTGTACATGTAGTAATTATTCCACCTTGCTGATATGTAACGTGTTCATCTGACCCAAGTAAAAGTGTTTCGAGGCGGACATCAAGTCCTCGCTGAATCCACGCCTTGTCCAGTCTGTGGTCACTTAAAAAAAAACACTCTGCTACCTTGAGATTTAAATCCGTTGTATGAATGCCTGAAAAACAGAATTGCTTTTGAGCCACACTACTTATGACTACAATAACAAACAGTTGAAGTGTTGAGGGAGTGTCACTGCAGACAGAAACAAACAACAGGCAGAAAATAAAGTGTAACTGTAAACACGTACTCTTATAATTATATCTTAATACTAAAAATATTTATGTTAACAGTCAAACTGTGATAAATGCACCCTGGCTAAAAATATATCATGCAGTATCAAAATATTTTCTTTAAAGTTGGCTGTATGTGCATCCTTCTCGCTTTTGTTATAAATACATACTTGGACATTAATAATGTGATGAGTACTTGATTTATTTATTTATAGACAACAAGAATGGAGGAAAAAAAAGTTTCAAGCACAAAACAGTATGACAAGGAACGGTACATTTTGACGCGTTTGAGCCGCCCGCTCAAAACTTCCTTTCAAGAAAACACACAAATATAAACATAAACACAAGAAATGACACCTTGAATACCTTGGCCTATTGATAGGTGTGTGTCACCTAAAGGAAAGTTGTACAAAGGGTCTCCTGCTAAGTGATTAAAGCAGATAAGAGTCTGCCTCACGTGTTGATGTGTGTCCTGCCAGAGTATGTTGAGTAACCTGAGGTATTTTTTCTCCTCAACACTTAAGATTGTCAACAGCAAAAGCTCCTGAAGAGCTTCAGTGGAAGTTTTCTTCTATGATGACCTTTATCATTTTGACATCAGCTACCAAAAGAAGCCTTGTGAGTAAGAGGAAAAAAAACACAACAGATCAAATGACAAGAAAAAACTGTAGCTTCGGACATCCAGTATCATTTTTCTGAATGACAGAACAAAGGACACCATAGGATGTGAATGCCCTGAATATAGCAGTGCTGTATTTGAAATGCTGGTTTCAGCAGAGATACTTATCCACATCCACGCTGAGGTGATGTACCACACAGTGACAACCTTCAGACCCAATTTATCACATGCGTGTCTGTAACATTTAACAGGTGCGATGGAAAGAATGATGAGTTTTGTCTTGAGGCATGCTCAGGATTATACCACCACTTTGTGTTCTTTGGTTTGCAAGTCCCTGCACCTTTGACCAATCAATTTATGACTCCAAAAATGGACGGCGAGTACATTTCTGTTACTGGGAAGAACAGAAACACTGTCGTAACACTGGAGCCATATTGAGAGTTTGGAGAAAATAAATGTCTTCAAAATACAGATTATATTTTTAAAAATGACCCTTCACCCACCAAATTTATGCTCTTTGCAATTACCTAGAAAAAAAAATCCCTCTTTTGAGTAGCTTGTTGTTTCGCATTCACAGTCTACTAATTTAGCATTTCACCCATAAGAATCACAATTTCTAAGAGAGGAAGGGAAAGCAAATTGAAAAAAAATAACAAAAACAAAGCCATAGAATATCAAAAGGGGGTCGAAATATAAAAGTCATCACAGTTTGAGCATCGGTGAAGCCGTCGTTGCTTCTGTTTAAACCATCATGGAGAAAAGACACCTGGGTCGGTCATCTTGTAGCGCCGCTCACAACCAGCGAGTCCAAAGGAGGACAGAAAATTTGCAACATAAGATTTGACTCGCATGTGTTCTCATTACATGCCTAACCCTCCCCTCCAGTCAGTGGTGGGTAAGCATCCTGAAGGTTTCTGTCTGAGGTAACAGGCTTCAGCTTTGGTTCGTTTATTCGCTCATGTTTTTACAAGTCGTGAGCAGCTGATTCACTTCCTGTTTCTGGTGAGTGTGTATCCTCGTGTTATGGACATAACTGACCCGTTGACCCAACGTTCAGCTCTTGGACGTCTTGGCCGTGAGATCAGTGGTCTCTGGATCCCCTTAATGTCATTTTTAACAATGCCTGGAAGGTCCTTTGTTGTATATCAGCCTGTAACTCCAAAACACGCTGCCACACAGTGTTTATCCCCGGGGAGTCTCTTTCTCCTTCTCCTTGGTGTCGGAGCCATGTAGGGTCATTGATAAATATGGTCAAAGTACTGAGGCTGAGGATTCTCTTTGACATATTTCTGAATGTACCAGCAGGTCAAGTGGGCTTTCAGATCCTCTTCCACCACAAAATCCATGGCTGCCTGCCATCACAGAAGCATAACATCACATCTTAATTGTTCTGACAGGCAATTTATCACACAGCATTTTATACAAACACTTGATTTTAATATTTGAGTACTAATTATTGTACAATGTGTACTGTACCTTCAAAATTCAACTATGTGAGGAGTGCTGGAGTACGCCTCCCAGACTTAAGTGGTACAATCACTAGTGAAGTCATCAAAATAAGATACTCTTTTGCTTTTCATAATAAAGTAAGTCTAATCATTATGATTAGTGTAATATGGGTTCATGTGTACACAGTGACATTCACTTTAATCAGTCTCTTTAAAGGTTTTTTACGGCAGAAATTTACAATCTGTCTTCCAAATGTAAACAAAAAAAGGCTAAAAAAAATCAAAACACACAATTATCATTTGAAATCATGATCAGTTGAGCTACATACAAAAGGCTGGTTTTCCATTTACAACTCATACCATTAAACTTTGCATGTGAACATTATATGATCAAAATATTACAAATTGGGCCTTTAAGAGATGAACAGAGAACACAGGAGAAAATAATCAGTCTTTATGAGATTTACCTTGGCCAGGTGTTTGGCTATTCCTCTGCCTCTGTAAGCATCTGGAACCTCAGTGTGTTGCAAGTCCACCGTCTTCTTCCCGACGTATTCATACAGAAGAACTGCACGATCGTGAGATCCTGAGGGCAGACAGAAGTTGTAGCGCTAGTTAGTGTTAAGTTTGTCCCCACCCAACCCTACAGTGTCCTACAGTTTACAAACAGCAGCCCGACACCACCTTGTTCAGGGATCCTGATAATACCTGCATGCAACTATCAATGTTTAAGGGCAAACCTAATGCAGCAGATTCATAAAAATTGCTCACTTTGACAATCAAAGACCACCACAACACACAAAAACTTGCAAGTACCTCACGCATGCAACACAATGTTATGCTGGATTATCTATAAAGTCTCTGCATTTAAAGCCCACTGGTTACGTTATTGATCGAGTTGCAGTAGCAGCTCGCAATCTACATGTGATACTGCAGCATGGCTGCTCAATTGGACATGAGTAATTTGACTCAGTGAGCATTCAATCACCACAAAACTGGTTTGATACCATGTGATGATGTGGTGCCACAGTTAATAGCCTATAACCTCAACAACAGGTACAGACAAGTGCATGTGGAAAATGATAATGTAGCTTAGGTGGAGGGAGACAAAGATTGATAAAGATCTTTATTCAGGGAAGAATGGCTTCCACCTTTTTGCTGTAAACACATCTCACACAGCATCTAAATTAAAATCATTCCCATTAACTTCTACAGACCTGTATTTTAGTTTCTCATAAACCAAAAACCTGAAAGCCAAAAACAACTAGTTTTAAACTAAAAAAAAATGCCACAACCTGATTAATAAAGACCAGTGCATGTTTAACAAAGGAGTTTGAAATTATGGCTGTTTTGAACATAACTTGTAAAGGTTGGGGAGATGTTGTTATAGGGGGACCTCACTTGGAAGTATAATTGATGTTCAGGGATGTCTGTTAAACTGTCTTTTGTGAGCTGGAGTTATTGAAGGCTGCATATTTGCTTTCAGGAAGGGAGGGAAGAAAATGTTTTCGTCGTGCCAAAAAAAACAAGCTCATGAAGTTAACAGGTGAAGCCACTGTTGTCTGTTCAGCTCCTGACACGAGATAATATCTGAATAAAGACGTGACACTCAGATTATATGAAACAAATAACGCCTCTGTGTCTGAAATGGCAGCTGGAGTTATCAATAAGGACACGACGACGATGTAGGGAGCAAAGCAAAGCTACACCTACCTCTGAGCTAACATTAGCCAGCTAGCTAGTTAGCATGCTAATGTTTACATGTTGAACTTACCGTTTAGTCTAATAACAAACTGCCGACGCTTTCTGTCGTGTTCTACCTGGATCTGAGAGCTGTTCGCGTCGAAGACATTAGCCTGTGCTGCCTGTGCCATAGCGGCTTTGCTACAGTAGACGGTGATTGCTATGCTACTCTACAGTGATGCTAACCAGAAATGGCTACATGAGAAGATGATGAACGGTCAAAGCAAAACACTTCATCCAACGGAATCAGCTGTGAGGTCACGTGACGCGCAGCCAATCAGCGCCGCTCTTGTCAGAGCGGAGGAAACAGTGCAGGTAGATTTAGATTAAAATAACTGCGATATAAGTGACTTATTACATAGTTATAATGAAATATATTGAAGGGAGAAGCACAAATTGTTTAACGCCACAAAGAGTTGAAACCATCAAACTTTCTGACCTACCACAAATGTTTCACATGCTGCATTCAAGTCACGTGGGAAAATAGAAGATGGGTATCAAAGTGTAGTTATATCAATACGTTTCTCCGACTATAAGTAAAGTAAAACCCATAGAAGATTATAACGAGAATCTTTCTCGAAATAATGAGTTAATATCTCAAAAAATGACTTAGTATCTCAAAATAATGAAACTTTCCCAAAATATTGACTAATATCTCAAAATAATGAGAAACTTTCTCAATATTTTGATTTAGGAAATGGGCTTCCGTAGCTTTCTCTCTAGGGTCCGGAGGCTTAGTTTGATATTTTGCGATTCCTCCAAAACCACTAAAATATCACGATTTGTGATTCCACGTCTAAAGTTGTCTTCAATGATGGTATCCATTTGGGTCTGCTGAGCTTTGTCTCACCCACTTGCTTCTGTTGCTTCGGCGCATAGAGGAAACTATGGAAGCCCATTTCCACCTAAGTCAAAATATTGAGAGAGTTTCTCATTATTTTGAGATACTAAGTCATCATTTTGAGATACTAAATCATCATTTTGAGATACTAACTCATCATTTTGAGATATTAAGTCATCATTTTGAGATACTAAGTCGTTATTTTGAGAGAAGTCATTATTTTGAGATACTAAGTCATTATTCTGAGATGCTAGGTCATTATTTTGAGATAAGCAAGTCATTATTTTGAGACAGTTTCTCATTATTTTGAGATACTAACTCATTTTGAGATACTAACTCATTATTTTGAGATACTAAGTTGTTATTTTGAGATACTAAGTCATTTTGAGATACTAACTCATTATTTTGAGATACTAACTCATTATTTTGAGATACTAAGTTGTTATTTTGAGATACTAAGTCATTATTTTGAGATACTAACTCATTTTGAGATACTAAATCATTATTTTGAGATAAGTCGTTATTTTGAGATACTAAGTCGTTATTTTGAGATAAGTAAGTCATTATTTTGAGACAGTTTCTCATTATTTCAAGATACTAACTCATTATTTCGAGAAAGTTTCTCATTATAATGACTTACAGGATCTTTTTTTTTCTTCCATAATGACCAACTTATACGAGTTTAATACTTATAGTTGGCTAGTTTAGTTTAGTTGAATTGTCCAAAGGTGAGTTTTATGTTTTGAGATTAGGCAAAAGAAACACCCATTGGCTTAACATTAATTGATAAATGGTCAGAATATATCAGAGCTCTTGAAGTATAGCTAATGTTGGCAAATTGTTCAGCTGTTTGCAGTTTGTAAAATTTGGCATTGGCAGTTGAAGTTAACTAAAACTTGAAGCTACAATGTACCAGCCTTACCCATGGTTATTAAAATAGCATGTCATGCTATTTTAATAACCATGGGTAAGGCTGGTACATGTAAATGTAGGGTAGACCAGACATGGTCTCTTTTTACATTTCACTTCCATGCCAGTAAAGCTCACATGGAAGTGAAAAAAAGATTTATAGTTGTGTACAAATGTGTGTCACATTTGCTTGTTTAACAACATTAGTCTAACATTAACACCTTAATATTACCTGATACTATCAGTTACAGCTACTTAGGATAACCTAATGTCATTAGTTTGACATAAGATTAAGCTAACAATAAAGTTTTAACCTCTAGAAATAAAAAATAAAAGATAAAACTATTTCTCACTTGCCTCAAAATAACAAAATTAGCTGTAAAAGTTGTCTTTAGTTTCCATGTGTTAGCCTTGGACCAAATAGTGTCTGCACATCTGATCACCTCATTTCTACCTTGCTCCTGATTGGACAAATTCACTTTAAACTGTTTAAAGTGAATTTAACCTGTCTTACAATCATACCCAGACTTCCATATTGAAATAATTACACTAAGTCTTTAAACTATAAATGATTTAAATCATTTAATTTATTTTTGCTTTTTCTTTTGATATACTGTATTTTCCATCTCATTTTTGCTTTGACCACACACAATTAAATGATGATGACACAATGTATGATAATTGATTTCCTGATGTATAAAAAACGCTTTTATTCAGACAAGTGATGTATCTTAGAAATAGTTTTTGATAGTTCAGGTCAGGTCACGGCTCACAGATCCACAGTGACAGCTGTGTGTCCTCAGCAGAGCAAATGTACGGTCAGCAGCCAAATCCTTCTTTGCCTGACTTGACAGGGTTCGTGTGTTTCTCTCCACTACTGTTGTGGATTGTGTTCATGTATGTTAAATACTGCGTCATCATATAAACCTGATAGACATTTGGAGTATTTCTAGACATTGTAGGCAGGTACGTCAAGTTCACTAAAATTACAGAGTAGTAATCCTGTTAAGCTGTTGGCCTAATCCTGCAAAACTCTAATGGAGTGTGTCAACTCTGTGTATGTGTGTGTGTGTGTGTGTGTGTGTTGTATAGACCTGTTTGTGATTTGTTCTCTGGTTTTTGCCAGTGAGAGGGAGCGCACTTCTTTTGTAGATATCAGCCAGAAGTTCTCATGTTTATTTTAATAGTTTCATTCAGTCTTTTTTCATTGTGCTGCTGAAAATGATGTCCAAGAAGCAAAGGTAAGTCAGCATTATCTACCTATTTCCTATATAACATTATTGTTAGGGCATCATTGCTTTTATGCTGTTTTATTCTGAAATGAGATGGATTAGTTTAAATAAAAACTCATACAGACTAATACATTGCTGTGACCATAACAAGAGTACTGAAGTACATCATAATGAGAAGGACCAGTGAGCATGTACAATTCTTTATGGACAAAAGTTTAATTTACCATTTACCTGGTACCTTCTTCTTCTACATGTGATCAGTTTACTGGCAGCGAACTCTCTCATTCTTGATATATGGGAGAGAGGGATGTGGAATAGATTAAAACGTTTTTTAAGCCTCTACATTGGCACCGTCCTGCTAACTCTGGGTGCTAATTTACTACGTGTAAAAAGCCTCTCCATCTCCTCTGAAGTAATCGCAGCTTCCCAGCAGGGTCATAATAAATAAGAGAAAAGGACAATTTGTTGCAGCAGTTATTTAACCACCAGTAATGATTTTACATTTTTTAAAGGCTGATTTGGGAAAAGGCTAAGGAACACAGAAAGGATCAACAACTTGAATTTAGCACTTCATCTGAATTAGGTTGAATCTCCTGTACTGTGTAACAGCCAGCATCATAGTCATTACTGCCGCTATCTTGAACTGTACTTAAATAACAGTATTATTATTATTATTATATATAATAATATTATACAATATTATATACAAGAGTATTATGTGTTCATGAGAAAAACTGCACAGATTATCCTTTTGAACAACAATTATCACTGACACAGATGTTTGCCAACTACACACTATTTCCATTAACACCCCCACTAAATAATTGTCTTCTGAAAGTGCAGGATGATTTGTGCTTAACTGTCTTAATCTTATCTATAGCAGGTGGCATGAGACCCTGGTAAACTCTAAGACCAACAAACCCACACAGAAGACAGCTGGGAAGGTAAGTGCCATGTTCACTAAGACACTCAAAAATGCTGGTTCAGTAATTTAGTGATTCTTGTGACCTTAAGCATTACATTTTTGCTAAATCAGGAGCCTCTCAGAGACACAAAGGACTGTTTTATCACACTGTGTTCTGTGACAAAGTATTTAATAGGGTTCATCATTTATTCTTAAGTGTCAAGAGGATTAGGCTACATGTGGTTTTTAAAATTTTTAATTAAAAATGTTTTTTTTAAAATGTATTCTTCCCCTGTGTACCAGGATCGTTGCTCAGCTGTGTTGGAGAAAGCACAGTGTGGAAATAAAGCACAAGATTCAAATACAGCCATTGAAAAATTAGAACTGAGGCATTCAAAAAAAGATGATAAAAAACATGGTTAAATGATCCTATCTGTTCCCAGTTTATGACTTGCAGCACAGCCATATTGTTAAAATTGTTTTTTGAGTCGTGAAATTGGTTCAACATTTACTTGATCATGTGGGGTCCTTCAAATAAGATCCCCAAAATACATTTGAGTCTCTAAACCCTGAATCATAATCATCAGCTAAGCTAACATGCTATCACAACAAATAATCTATGTAGAAAATGTAAATCTTTTAGCCAAAAGTGTGCTAAATTTGACCCAAATGCTCACTGGCAAATATCTTATCTGCTAATCTGGTTTTACAAAGGTTGAAGTGCTGAATCTTACTGTATAACAACTCCACCATCCTTCACCTGAAATGCCAACTGTGTATATGAAAGTGTTTAAATGATTGGACTATATTAATATTCTGTAATCCTCATTTAACATGGACACAGTTTCCTCAGAGTGGGTGCAGATTTTTGCTAGACCTGCATGCATTTGATTTATGTCGCCATTAATGGCTGAAGATCAAGTCAGCGCAGTTACAATCTGCACAAGTCGCTAAGTCAGGACTCTTCGAGCCTCCTCTAATTTATTCCTCTGTCTTGTGGGCCGGCCACAGATTGATCGCCTCTGCAGTTGGTGAGGTTGCATCTCCAGAGACTGGAATAGACCGCTGAGGTCTGATGGCTTTCCAATGCTCAAGTGTGATTAAGTTTAATGTGTGTGTTTGTGTGTGTGTTTGTCCACGATCACACTGTTAGTCAGATGGTACTTAAGCAAATTAAGAGCTCTTGTGAGGATTAAAAGGTTCTCTCCAGTGGCGATTGGATTGTATGTGTCAAGGAGTCCAAGTTGGGATGGGGTTGAGCCGGAGGTGCGATGTTTGACATTAAAATATCATCAGCTGAAAATCATACAGAACTTCTGTCTTTTTGTGACTTATTTTTGTAGACAATCACTGTTCAGCCTCTGCTCTCGCTCTCTTTTTCTCTCTCCCAAAGGAACCAGCAGCACCAACAGCACCAGTATCCAGTGGAGGTAAACAGGCTGGCAGCAGTACATTTAAAACCAGTGTTAGTTATGGACGGAGCAACAGCCTCAGCAGCAGAGGTAGTGACTCGGCTGCTAGTGGCGGTAAGGCTGGCAGCAGTTTGAAAAGAGGCAGCCTCAGCCACCAGGGCTCCGTCGGCCACCAGGGCACCAGACAAACATCTCGCCCGTCCAGACCAGCTCTCCGCCTCTGCAGCAGCCGGAGCTTTTCCTCCCTCCACACCTCCTCTCTCACTGCTGCTCCATTCATGAGAAGCAGCCGCTCTCTCAGCAGACTCGACCAAAGATCCACTGGAGATGGTAATTTCACTCATGTTTAATTCATGTGTGTTTATTTGTAGTTCTTAAGTATACTGACAGAATATTTATCCTAATTAAGTTAGATTACAGTCAAAGACCCTATATATAACTGTGGTGGCTCATTTTTATTATGCTATTTAGTTTTGGTTGAAGAAGATAATGATAAAAATCACTAAAGAAGCTCCCTAAAATATTTTATATACAGCTATTTTTTCTTTACTGTTGTCTCTGAAACAGATTCAGACCATGCAGTTCCAAGTTCACAAGTCAAAAAAGGACAAACCACAGAAAAGAAAGCCCTGAACTCTGGCCAGCCGTCTTCCTCTGAGGAGCAAATCAGGTTTGTTGTTGTTTTTAAGGTTTTTTTAACAATTTCAGTGCTGTTATTGTGCTATATATTTCAAGTTCAAGTCTTTTCCATTTATGTTTTCATCATTGAAGGGATAACAAGGAGCAGTGTCATGGTGATAATACTGAAAAAATGAAAACAAGCAGCTCCTCTGATCCACCGGAGTCTTCCTCCACTTTGGTTTCCACCACTGAATGTCAGCATCACTGCAACACAGTAAAGAAACAGGTACTTTTACTTTTACTGTGTATTATATTCAAACAGTTTTCTGTGTAACTGACTCATGTAGTCCCTCCATATAAAGGTGGACACTGCAGTGATCTTAATAATCTAATCTCTTCGTTGTGCTGCTTATCAACAATATTGTTGAGTTAAAAGCCAAATTAAGGCATTCGTCTTGTAGCACTAAATCCACATCAGTTTGGTTTCAGAGTCAAACACAGCTCTGCCTCAGCTGTTATGACAAGCAGGAGTGTGTGAGTGTAGTAGTGCCTTGCTGGTTACTGAAGGCATGCCACATCTTATCAAAGACTGTGTTGCTGATTCTTTTACCCATTGAGAAAGAACAACTCTCTGATATTGCACTGCAAGATAGATTATTATTAACCATACATTACTACTTCACGCAAATTAAACAAAATCCATGCTGTTCTGGAGATCCAGAGACATGGTACAGTAATACGCATGCCCCCATGTGCTCCATGCTCCTCTGACAGCCAGGTATTCAAACTTTAACAAAAGTGCTGGTGGAGGACCTGATAGGACCTAAAGACCACAGAATGTGAATGCTGAAAAGTACAGTTTAGCCTTTCAAAGTAATGTAGGTAATTGCAGATGAAAGCACCACTGAGATGGAGGGACTGGAGATACTTGGCTCTGAAGACATTCAAAGAGAAACTATCCAGACTTAACATACAGAACACATGTTTGAAACCCAGAATCTGTGAAATCAAGATAATTTTAGAGATTTGTCTGTGATAAATAGAAGAGAAGGTGGAACAAAATATTGGGTTCTACTGAACAAACATAAAAATAATTTTGATAGAATTAAGTTGGACACTGTCTCACCGTTCAGCATAAAACTATTGGAAGGAAGAAAAAGGCATATTCCCTCTTTGAATGATGAAGTTCCCATTAACTGAAGCCAATACAAGGATTTATGTCTTTCCTGTTTCTGTTTCTGTGTGTTTCTGTCTGTACCTGAGGATGAGGCTTTGTTGGTTTGTGTGTTTGCAGTGTTTCTTAACCTTTTCATACCTTGGCAATTTGTGTATTTTCTTGTGACACATAATTACAAATTCATAATATTATTTAGGATATTCTCCCAAAACTAAACATGTGAATCAAAGACTTTAATGAAGTAGAAGTCATAGG
Source organism: Oplegnathus fasciatus (assembly GCA_003416845.1). Classification (NCBI taxonomy): domain Eukaryota; kingdom Metazoa; phylum Chordata; class Actinopteri; order Centrarchiformes; family Oplegnathidae; genus Oplegnathus; species Oplegnathus fasciatus. The sequence continues at coordinate 175,521 of NTHP01000555.1, read as the reverse complement.
GGTATTGAAGGACAGGAACTGTACAATATAGGAACTCTAAATAATCAAATGACAAAAAAAAGTACAAAGACAGTTTTTAACTCTGAATACCAAACAGATGATTGTAGACTGTGATATTAAAAAATGGAGTTATAAAATGCCTGAAATTTTAGTTGTCATGTTAAGACTGTCACATTAAGTCACAGTAAGTCATGTCCCAATCACAATATTATAATCAAATAATCCTCATGTAAAACATTCAGACTTTAGCAGAGCTTTCTGTGTTTATCTTGCCACTCAAATATTAGTTTTCATGTTTCCAAATTAATGTCACTTTATTAGATTTCAAACGACTTGAGACAGCTTCAGTATATGCTGACGATACTGTATTCTTTGTTAAACGTTGGAAGTTTTCTATGGCTGTGTTTACATCCAATTCATTGTTTTATTCTCTACATTACTTCATTTAAGACCCAATTTGGAGGAATGCACCATCAAGAGAACATCATAGTTTAAAAAATCCTCTATAGAAAAATGGCCTATGGCTTACAAGAACAATTACTAGCTAATTGTTGCTTCTTATTACTTCTGAAAGGCAGCAAATCCCCCATGTTTTTAACATAATTAAGCAAAGAAGATGCTTTGTAAACAAAGTAAAGAAAAACCCTCAGCTGCAGTTACACCTTCTTTTCTGTGCCAGGAGTTGAAACGCTCTGCTCCTGATTTCTCACGCTCATCACTCCCTCATTACCGCCGGCTCAAATCCCTCGAGTGCAGGGACATTGAGGCCTCTGCGATTGTGAGTCTGATCATGACACAGAGATTTGTTCTATGTTCTGGCTCTTTTACTAGTAAATGCCTGCATGTAGTGAGTTATCTAGAGCCCTCAGCATGTTTGAGCCTGCTCACTATTTTGGTTGTTAAGTTGTGTAAAAACCAAAATTATCAAATTGAAATAATACTCAACACTAGCCATGGTTATGATATAGAGTATTTCTTTGGTAATGGCGCATAAGATGCTTTGCTTCTTCTTCAGCCTGACCTACTCAACTTTAAAAAAGGATGGATGATGAGGCAGGATGCATCTGGACAGGTGAATTGGTCAATTCACTGTCACTTAAAATTTTAGGCGCATTACAGGACTGACAAGCTGATAATCTTGTGCACTTTTCTGCTCTGACTGTGAATATGTCTCCTATAGTGGCAGAAACACTGGTTTGTCCTGACTGACCAAATCCTGAGGTTCTACAAAGATTCAGTAGCTGAGGAGGTGCGCTATAATCTGCTTTGTTCAATGAAAAAAAAAAGTAACTTTACAGTTGAAGAAGAAGCTCATATGTCTGTCAGTATGGAGATTAATCCTAGCAAACTTAAAAAGGTAAAATAAAGAATCATTAAATGAGCCATCAGACACTCAGACATATGACACTCTACTCAACAGTAACTGTGAGTGAATGTCTGATGTTACAGATATTTGCCCTAAGCTGCTTTGTTCCCTGATTGTTCATTTCAGGCAGCTGATGTGGCCGGTGAGATAAACTTGTCCACATGTTTTGACATCACAGACTACCCAGCTCAGAAGAACTGTGGTTTTCAAATTCATGTGAGTTCAATACTTGCTCAGATTTACAGTCACATCAATGAATAATGCATTTAGTTCAATGAGCCTGATAACATATGTGTCATCACATGTGCTCTATAATATGTGGCAAGTGTGACAAGACATGGACTGAACATACTGGGTATTTTTAATTAGGTGTGATGAAGGCAGGAGTTTTTGTCTTTTAAGAACAGTTATGTAGATTTTTTTTTTCCTCATGATTTTGTTGGCTCAATTACGGAAACCCTGAGAGGCAAGTGAGAAAAAAAAAATTCTGGTGATCCATTTTCTAAGTCTGGTCTAAATTATTTTAAGAAGAAGCGCTGTTGACATGACTATGTTACATAACTTGTCATGTTGACAGCGCTTCTCCTACCACGGGGCAACATATATTTTAATATATTCCACGAAATAACAGCTAACTAGTCCCCTCTAACACTATATTTTTAATAACAGTGACTTCTACATGTGTTCCTTAGTTTATATCAAGTCAAGTCAATTTTATTTAAAACTCACCTGGAAGAAAACATGAATGCTTCCAGTCCTATTTAGAACATGGGATAGTGGTGCACTTCAGCCTCTTGTGGCCGAAATTAGTAACAACAAACAACAAACAAACAACAACAAACACTTAGAAAAATGAGCCTGAAAAATTGTTTTTTTCCGCCAGCCTCTCAGGGCTTTCACAGATGGAAAAAAAAAAGTGACAAAACTTTTTTCCCCCCACCTGTTTCACAGATGAAAAAAACAAATTAAGGAACTTAATTATGCTGGCAAAAACTTTCATCTGTTCTTAAATCATAAAAGTCACAGGAGAGAAAACAATTTAGATCAGAAAATGGATCACCATATTTTTTTTTTCTCACTTACCTCTCAGGGCTTCCGTACTCATTAAATGTTTAAAGTTATTCAGCTGCTACACGGGCAGGTAGGCCAAATAGTATGTGGATGTGTCTGATCACTCAGAATCAAGGATCTTTAGGCATTGTTTTTGGTTGAAGCTGCTGGTTGGTGCTGTGCTCATTTGGGCTTTTCTACCAGGGATGTCTCAGTCTGCATGGACTGTTGTTGTGGTTCGAGTGTGGGTGAGCTTTGTGGAGGCAAATTATACAGGCTCTGCTGCTTTGCACTGGTACCACACCACCAGTCTGGAAAAGGTTGATTTGTTGTTACTCGGATGTTTATGTTGTTAAACTTATTATGGTCTTAAATATCTGGAGTAGGGATCCATATAAACAAATCTCCATCGTCCCAAGATCAAATTCCATGACTCGCTGCAGCCTTTCTGGGATCATGTGGCTTTCTCGTGGCTGTTGGAGGAGTGATGTCCAACGATTCATTTTTGACTAAACCCTGAGTATTCTCGGCAAACCCCACTTCCTATATGTTCCCCCCTTTTGTGAATTACTAATTTCCCTGCTTCTATGCAATTAACTGGATTTCACTTGATCTGAAGGCAAAGATGCTTGCTTACTGTAACTCATTGTTCTTTTCTGGCGTTACCTGAGATGAAATATCTGCTGTTCTCTACATGACAATTACTTCAGTGAAAAACAATATTGTTGTCATCTGCCTGCTCACACAGTGTGTGAGTAAAGAGAGGTGGGTAGCAGGAGTCAAGCTTCTCTGATATTTCCCAATATTGAGGGTAAATCAAGGTAATCCAAAATTTTAGATAAACTGTGACAAGATGTTAATGACATAAATACATCTGGAAACCAGATTTTAAAGCCAACACATCCACTACCTTTCACTTTAAGGTGTGCAATGATTTTTTTTTCTTTCCACAGACCAGAGATGGAGTGTACACACTCTGTGCTATGACCTCTGGGATGAGACGCAACTGGGTCCAAGCAGTGTTGAAGAATGTGAGGCCCCTTCCCACACCTGACGTTACCAGGTAAATAGAGTTGTTTTATTTAATGTCTAAAAGTGCTGCATAATTGGTGTGAGATTTGTAGATAACATGTACTCACTGTTCCAGATCTCATAGGATCTTCCCTTAGGACTGATACATCATGAAGGACCTTAACTCCTCACAAGACGTTTTATGGCTTCTAGTGGATTTAACATACTTAACAAATAAATAAAACCTTTGTGTATAGTCTAAAGAAGTTTCTTTTGTATTTCTCACAGCTCCCTTTCAGAGCAGAAGACTCAACAGAAATCACTGCAACCAGATTCACAGTCGGCTGAGGGTCTGGAGAAAGCTGAACACCCAAACAGCTTTTTGCACAAAACCAGCGACTGTGCAGAGGAAACACATCAACAGCAGAAAGAACAGGAACTCAAACTGCAGCCGGAGAGAGAGCAGAGTGATGGAAGCTCTGCACCGTCGATGATCTCCTCCTCTCATCTGTCCTCCCCCATCTCACCCTCCACCTCTGCTGCTCTGTCTCCCATCAGTCCTCCACGGCAGGTGGAGGAGGGTGACGGCGCTTCCTGTCATCAATGTACGCTTCTTGTTGCAGCCACACAGACGGGTGAGTCATTGAACAAACTGAAATAAATAAGAAAAATGTCATACTGATATTTTTTTAGTAATTGATTTTCAAATTAAAGGGTCCAAACTGAAATATGATGTAGATACTGACTGTTTATTACTTCTACGTCCTATTCATGTACTGCTTAATGAAATACAGCACACATAGCGAGAGTGATACATGTCTACATGTTCTCACATTACATGTCACATTGTACTAAATGTATTTTTTTTTGTATAACCTTCTGTGCAGCAGGTGTGACAGATGCATCATCGTGTGTTGAAGGAGCTGGGAGTGACAGCTCTACTTCCACAACAGTGCTGTCAAATGACGAGTGTTTTGATGAACATTCAAACACGGGGAGTGAAACCACACCCCAGAGTGAGGAGCCACAAGTATCAATGAACATCAGCTGTGAGTGCACGAAAGTGAAGGAAAAACTGCCCTGTGAGCAGCAAACTGGACAACTTGTCAAAGAGGTGAGATCATGTTTGAGTGTGTGTGTATGTAATTCCACAAATGCACACAAGCAGGAAATAACAAGCAACTCAGTCTTGTAAGAAATACTATAAGAATCAGAGGTGCGCATGTGTATTTAAGCCTGTTCACCTGAATACATAAAACCTTGAATACCTGTTTTGTGTGACAGCTGGAACAAACACAGAAGGAACTGTCTCGACTGCAGCAGCTAAACAGGAATCTGCAGGATGAGCTACAACAAGAGAGACAGAGTCATTCAAGGGAAAGCGTTCATCTGCAGGTATAACACAGAAGACAAACATAAATATTCACTATTTTTAGGAGCACTAGTCAGTTTGAAGGTGAAGCACTAATGCCCCCTACCATATTGTGAAAATATGCATGGTTCTACTGTAAAAAGGCAAGATAGGATGTAAGTCTTTAGGTGACACCCACAGTTGTACAAGTGACCAGCATGCAAAGCACAGTTGATCCTAATTAAAGCTCACTGTTGCCCTGTAGAATGATCTTCTTTCAAACCCCAACTCATCTTCGGAACAAGCACTGGCTTTGTGGCGACTGCAGAAGATGAACCATGACCTCCGCGTTGAGCTGGAGGCTCAAAAGAGGAGTCAGGAGGAAGCCAGAGAGGCTGAACTACGACGACGAGTGGATCTCTTAGCTCAACAAGCACAGTTACTGGTCACAGGTGACGCCACGGCACTTGCGCAAGCCCATCTAGAGCAAGACCGCCGGCAGTTTCATGAGCAGCAGATGGAGTGGGAGCGTTGTGTGGCCTCCTTGAAGTCCCAGCTGAGTGCCAGCGAGGAGCAGAGGAGGGGGGCTGAGTCGCGCTTGACACAGCTGCAGCAGGAGTTGCAGAGCCACCACAGTCTTCGGCAGGAGGCTGAGCACCTGCAGAAACATCTCCAAGAGGTGACAACTCAACTTCATGCAAATGAGGATGCACAGGCTCAAAAAGAGGCTCGTCTGCAGAAGCACCTCGTGCTCCTGCAGGCAAGTCAGGACAGAGAACGGAGGAGCTTGGCTGCTAGCCTAGCACAGGCAGAGAAACACTCACAAGACCTTCAGGAGAGACTGGACAGGGCTGAACAGCAGGTGGGGAGCCTGAATAAGACTCAGACCTGGACCAGGGAAATTGAGAGGGCTCAACAACAGCTTCAAGAGGAGCTAGCGTGTACAGTATCTGCTGTACAGAAACTTCAAGAGGAAAGAGAGCAGCTCAACTGTCGCTGCGAGGAGCTGCAGAACCAGTTATCTGAGGCAGACGGGGAGGTGAGCAGGCTGCAAGGCCGCTTGAAAACAGATGAGACACACTACTACAATCTCGAACACTCATATGAGAGAGCTTGTGAGGAGCTGCAGCTGGCCTTAGGGAAGCTGCAGCAAAAGGAGTCTGAAACACAGGACATACGAGAAGGCTACGAGAGACTCCTGGACAGGAAGGAGCAAGAGCTGAGCGAAGTTTTGCTGAAAATGGAAGTTTTAGGTAACAGCCTGGAGGAGACAGAAGTGAAGCTGAATGAAGTGTTGAAAGTTTGCACCTGTGCCTCTTCTCAGCTGAAGGATGAATCCTCAGAGCCAGCTCAGCAGAATGAGAGACGGCAACAGACTGCAGATGACAGCAGAAAGGAGGAAATAGACAGTGACCAGTTGTCTAACAGCTCAAATGCCATCGAACATGCAAGAACCGTCTCTCGCTCGATTGACCCGTCATACCAGTGCGTCGTCACTGCAGGAGATGACCCAGAAAGGTTTATGTCTGTGATCCAGGTACTTGAAACCAAGCTTTATGTAACAGAGGAGAAGTTAAGGGACATCATGCAAAGACTGGAGGAACAGCAGAGCCACATCAGCTGCCAGGACCCCCACCTTTGCTCCCAGCTCACCCGGAGCCGAGCCACTGCTCAGCACCTCAGTCTGCTGCTTCACAGTCAGGCCAAGCAGAGCCAGCGCTTCGCCCAGGAGACAGAAAACCGCTGCAGGATGTTGGTTGGCAGGTTTCAGGTCGCACTGAACATCATACAAGCCTGCAGAGGGAGACTCCAAGCCACTCCGATTAATATTACAGACTTTGAGAAGCAGCTAGCCACCGCTGCTGCCTGCCTTCAGCAAGGAGAGAAAGATGCTGAGAAACAACAGCACGAGTCACATAACGCTAGCAAAGGAGAGGACAAGATCCTCAATGATGAAACACTAGCTGGCGCTGAGAGCAACGTTACACTCACTAATACAGTACCCTCAGAGGATGACATGGAAAGTGTTGGGAAGTGTTTAATGAGGGAACTATTTGTAGTAGAAAAAATGGTGTCTGTCCTTCAGAGCCAACATGGCGTTGGACAGCTATCCTTAGCACCAAGAGAGGATGAGGGGGGTGTGGCACACAGGTACAAAAGCATAATCTCCCAAAGAATAGCCTTAAAAACAGAAAACAGGACTCAGTCTGGGAGAGCAGAATGTGACAGCAGTCAACCTCTAGAGAGGGCCATCAGTAGAGTCTGTGCTGAAGCCGAGCTCATTTACGCTGCCTTGAAATTTCAGCAGCAATACGAGAGCGTGACTCAAGTAAACAACCAAGAAGTGGAGCATGAAAGGAAGGATCTGGCAGATATCAATCCCCCAGAGTTGGCTCCTTATGTGGAGCAAGAGCAGGTAGAGGGCAGAGGTTTAGAAGGAGCTGCAAAACCAATTGAAAAGGATGACTCTGATGTCAAAAAGGCAGAGGCAGAGAAAGAACCAGGCTGGTTAGAGAGACTTGTATCCCGGCTCCAAAGACGGGCTAAATGCTTACGCCAACTCTGCCAGGAGATTTCTGATGCCGATGGAGTACAGTTTAGTATGGACTGGGAAAAGGCTTATGCAGTCGACTTAAATTGGATGCAGGAGCAGGCAAAGTTGATTTATTTGTCAGACAGGCTGCACTTGGATTTAGAGCAGGAGTTGCAGCAAAGTGAGGACAAACTGCAAGCTTTGTGCAAAGAGCAGGATATCACATTAAAGGACGAGCAGGAGGCTTTTAATCACACCGTATGCCAGCTTCAGGAGGACAATAGTTTGTTGAGAGAAGAACTAGAGCGTGCTGAGCAAAAGATAATATCTGTAGAGACTGGGAACCAGAGACTCCTGGAAGACGTGCAGAAAATCGAGGATTATCACGAGGAACGGATGAAAAAACTGGAAACAGAGTTTCAAGAGAAGATAAGGGAACTGCAACAGATCCACGAAGAGGAGATGAAAAACTTGCATGGTTACTACACCAAATCTTGTGTTTCCAAAGAGAAACAGACCAAAACCTGCACGGAGGCACCTGCTTTCACTGAAAGTACCTCCACCCTCCCGGACCAGACTGCGATGGAGAGAAAAACAAAAGAGGAGCTCGGGAACCGAATGGAGGAAAGTGGTGCAGCGGCCATGAGAGAGGCTTACCAGAAAGATCTTGAAAGACTTGAGGTAATGAAGACCTTATTTCTTTATCAGATACTTGAGTAATTGATTTTTTTTTGCATTTCACATCTTTATTTGTTCCACGAATGGTCAAGAAAAGTCAGCATTCAGGAAGGATTCTGTCTCTTACTGTACCTTGGTTAAAAATGTCTGCTCACTTCACTTTAAGTTGAAATCTTAAATCCCACTTGACTGATTTCATTTTAGCTGTTTAAGATTTATTACAGTGGGAAAATACTGTTCTTAAAGAGAGATCTGTGAAGAGCATAGAACACTACTTGTTAGTGTAGCGTTATCGTATAGTTTGCTCATCTTTTCATTTTAAAAACATACTGAGTGGTTATTCATGACTATTTGTTCTTTATAGGATATTTAATGAAATATCAAATTTAATCAATCACTGCTAAAAAAAACATTTTCTATGACATCAAAAAGCATTAACTAGCCCACACAACCGCTATATAACACTATAAATTCTCTCTCTACTTATATACATGTATAAATCAATAGAGACCTTTTTCTTCATTTCAATGTAGGCATCCTGTGATGAAGGCTTAACTGCTATGGAGGAAATGCACAGGCAGCTGATAGGTGACCTACAGCAGCAGCATCAGAAGGAGGTGGCAGCACTTCTGAAGGAGAAAGACCAGCTGCTGCAGGAGGAGACGGCCGCAACAATGGCAGGTAAAGAGATCATACACAAATAAAAGCACTGTAGGCCTATTACGTCAGTGTTAACTATTTTTTATTTTATTTTATTATTTTTTTGGTGGAACAGTGGTAAACAGTTATGCAAGTTGTCATATCTTTCTACAGCAATTGTAGCGATGAGGAGAGCCCATAAACATGAGCTGGAGAGAAGCCGACAGTCTCAGCACGTCAAGGAGAGCGCTGACATCACACAACTGCACATCCAACACGAGTGAGTGACGACTGGTCCTTTCACAGCGTTTTTTTCTCTGACACTGAAACTACTGACAGACAACTGTACACAGCTTCCTCTATTACTGCAGCATCTACTGCAGGGCTATTGTTTTGGATTGCGTTATATTGTGATGTGCACCTTTACACAGCAAACTGGTAACTCAGTGTATATGGCGTGAGGCGGGTGCAGAGTTACTGCAGGGGTTACAGTCGGATATTTTTTTCTTATTCAGGACAGATTTGGAAAACATAATCAGTAACATTCCTCGACAGCAAAACTCACCATTTGTCACTTAAAAATCAAGTCTTAAGAGGAAACGGCAGAGAAAAAAATTGAAGTATATACAGATTGCAAACCTCTTGACCTCACTACTACTCACTCTCACTCTCCTCCCCGACAAAACTTAAATAGCTAGCAGATAAAATGCCTGTCCTCCAGGTGGAGCTCCACATAAAAATACGAACAAATGCTAACAAATAGACTCATATTGTACTTGTACGTACATACACGTGTATGCATAGGATTCTGGGACAGTCATGGCTCGTCTGTTGGTCCACTTCCAGTCAGGATCAACGTAGATCAGTTAATGTTTAGACAAAGCATTGGCAGCGTCCTCTCTGTCTTAAGAGCTTTACCACACTGTTGCGGCTCCCTCTGACTAACGAGCCCTGAATTGGCTGCAGGTGTGTTGCTGGCTGCTGTCCATGGTGCTGATAGAGAGCGACATGGTCACAGGTGTGCATCCAATCAGAAGAGCAAATTCTTATTTAGAGTGACCTCATGTTGAATTTGGGAAATAACCTCAAATGGCAAATTTATTTAATTTATTTTACACAGACTGGTTGGCAGCATGTAAATGTCCTGTCATGTCCAACTTATTTATTCATGCACCTGTTCTGATATAATGACTCTCCTTCATTGGCAAGAGATTTCCACTCACAGTATTCCCATCATTCAATGCAGTCCTGATAGTGAATTCACTTGTTGCTCTGTTCTGATGTTCTTGCTGTTTTGAGACTTGAATAATGTCCATTTTTCTTCCATTTGTGCTTCTTGTAGTCTCACCATTTGTGTCTGTTTGTCCATTATTCAACAATTACTAGCCATCGGGCCTGTGTCTGGGAGTAATTTTCCCCCCAGTTCCTCATAAAAGCTTTTTTACTTGCCATGAATAATATTTTAACCAAATATCTATCGCAAAACTCTGCTCACTTTACTGTGCAACATCACCTGTGCTTCTGCTTTGCCTCTGCAGGAAGGAGATGCAGTTGTTGCATAAGGAGCTCGAGGCGCTGTCGGTTCAGCACACTCAGAAATGCCTGGACAACTCTCAGCTGAATCAGGAGCTGCAAGATGAGAGACAGTCCTCGATGCAGTACCAAAAAGAGAACCAGGAGCTGAAAAAGAAGCAGGTATAAACCTTTGCTTTTCTCAGACAGTGTAGCTGAGAATTGTTCATCCGTGTTCAGTTAACATCCACATCTCGATAAACAGTGTGTGTGTTTCTGAAGCCGTTTATAAAGTTTATCTTCTCTCTGTGTCCCCTGTCATCCTTTAAGAGAGAGACAGATGAAATGTCTCAGCTACATTTCTCGCTAAATGGGAAACAGTCACATGTTGCCCCTCAAGTACACGACTTCTATGAGATGGAGGTAAGATATTTGTGTTTTCAGCAAAGTTGGCCTGTAGCTTGAGTTACTGTTCTGTCTTAAGTTTGCAAATTATTTACCTTTGATGAATCCAATTTGAGGTTATTTATGCATATCTATATATAAAATGTGTGGGAAGTAAAAGGTAGAATAATGATACATTTCCATAGGCATATAGTTAATGTTTGCACATATAATCTCCTCTCCTTTACTATAACTAATAATAACCGAAGAACCATAATATGTACTTTATCATACAGTACTGATGTATTTCATGTTACAGGTGATTCTGCGGGCGAGGGAGGCAGAGATGCAGTTTCTAAGACAGGAAGCTCGTTCTCTCAGGGAAGAGTTGAAGGTTGCTCGAATGGTACTCAAATCTTCAGAGAATCTTCTGCATTCACACTTGAAAAACAGTTTGTATTTACTGAAATTAATGGATAAATATAAATGAAACAAACAAAGACTCCTTCCATTTAATATTTACCTGATGACTGTATTAAAACAACAAGATAAACTTAACTTGATGAAGGCAGCTGCATAAAATTATACATATAATTGTATTTTATCACATACTGTATATAATGGATGCATTCAAACATGTTATTTCTGTGGCCTGACAGTCTGATAATATATTTAGTATTTATATGAAAAGAGCAACTTTCTAGAACTAAAAACAATCTGTGATTGTGATCTGTGTGCATGTGTGTAACAGGACAAAATATATGCTCAGAACAAGCTCAAGGCCCTCTATACAAACAACCAGGACGAGGCCCGTCATGATGTCAACAAACTCAGTGAAGATTTCAAGTTCGCCACTTGGTCTCCAAGCGGAGACGCCTCAGGACAGAGCGAGGAAGAAAGAGGTAGAGTCGGTGATATACTTCTTACTTTGTGTACATTATAAAATTAAAGGATAACTTATGAGATTTCTACTCACACACACATTCAAACGTTAACATCTCTTTAGCTGGTTATTGAATAGTGCTGCCTGATGTTTGATGTGAAGCCTGATGTCTTTTGTCAGCACACGGTTGACTTAATGCTTGTTTAGATCCACCTTAAAGGAATTGTTTGACATTTTGGGAAATAAGATTATTTGCTTTCTTGCCGAAAGTTAAATGAGAAGATTGATACCACTCTCATATCTGTACAGTATTTATGAAGCTACAGCCAGCAGCTGATTGGCTTAGCATAAAAACTGGAAACAGGGGGAAACAGCTAGCCCGGCTCTGTCCAAACGTAACAAAATCCACTTATCAGCACCTCTATCGATCTCTTCAAGAAAGCAAATAAGCGTGTTTCCCAAAATGTTGAACTCTTCCTTTAATTCCCATCATCTTGTTTTCTCAGACGACACTGTGACAAACACAAGTAACGCTGCTTTTCTGAAGAAAAGAGAGACATCCTCCCTCACACGTCAGATCAGAGGAGTGAGATCAAAGGTATTTGAAGACATCTCTGACCTGTTAAGTACATGAACCGTATCGATGTTTGTAAGTATAAGCTGAAAAGCATAATATATATAATTTCAACAGACTTGTTAGGCTTAATGTTTTAATGAAATGGTAAGTTATGTAGCAGACAAGAATGTTAACACAACAGAAAGTAATCATAATCAAGCACATAAGCAACGTAGAGTGTTAGAAGCAGACGTTTCCAATTAATAGCAACAGTCGTATCTTCACCGGTAAAGCAGAGCTATTCAGTGCTTTCGTTGTGGGAAAGCTTTTGGGCTTTAAGGACGTTCTTATTCTTATTTTTCTTTCTTTTTTTTACTGTTTGGTTCACAGAGTTTAAAAGAAGGCCTTTCTGTCCAAGAAAGAATGAAGCTGTTTGAGTCATTCTGATCCAAACAAAATGAGAAGATGGAATCTGCATTTTAGAGTAAAACTGCTGTTAGATCAGCACATTTTAAAGACAGACGATGTATTTCTGTCTATTATGTGTATCTTTTTTTTTTACTGTGTAAAAAGTTGATTTGTTGTTTGTTTATTGTTGACGTGCTTTGGAAAAGAGATTTGTTAATTTGTGTGTGTGAGAGAAAGAAGTGTCAGAATACCACTAGAGGGAGCAACAAACACTGGCTTTACTAGATACAGTTTATTATGAAATATAACAGAATAATCACAAAGAAATGATGTTTATATTTTGGTGCTCAGTACATTGTGCATACAGTGTAACTTATAGACACACTGCCTGTGTTTTCATTAAAAGTGTGTTAAATCAGTTGTATAAAAGCTGTTATTAACATATTGTACCACTAGATGTAGCATAATACAACATTTACTCTCCCAGCAGAGACAACAGAGGTGACTTCTGACACATAGTTGATGTTGGTGTATCTGTTTTTAAACCTCAAAATCTGTTCTGCAGCTGCTGCAAACAAGAGCAGACGTGCAGGCGTTTTGTGACCAAAAATATTTGAGCTGTAAAATCAAGAATTTTAGGAAGGTTGCTAATTTTGATCAGCATACGAAAATATTAGTCGTAATGTTTGAAGATTTTGTATTCTGGCATCATTCAGTTATGTGAAGACAGACAATAAAGTATCTGCTTTCTTCTCTTTCTTCATCTTATTTGTCTGTTAACACATTGTTTGTGTTCCCCTCTTTATCTTTAATATCTGACTGTGATGCTGAAAACTAACATTCAGCAGAACCTGCTGTAAGGTCTGTAAATGGCTAATAGCAGCCTGATTACAAACATGCCAAACTCATGACATCCAAATGCAAAACTGACATGCTGCCACTTACAGTAAAATAAAGTGCTGGGTCGGCAGGAACATGATAACCACACAGTGCGAGGCCTGGATGTCTGGTCAACAGAAAACTGAACCAGGAGCCTCTCACTGTGTAGCTAAGTGACAGTGTGACACAGGATGAACCTGAGCTCTCGGGAGCCCGGCAGCTACTGAGGAAGCTGGTGCAGGAAAACACTGATGTCCGCTCCCACGTGGGAACACATACTGTACCTCATTAGTGGAGCATCAAGTCTGCACAGAGCCTGCAAGTGATAACACACTTCAGCAGGGTCTCCAACATCAGAGCAGCTGTTCTGCAGAAGGAGAAGAGTTGGAGGGGTCCCTGCTTTCATAGCTTAGACATTAAACATTTTGCAATCACGTCTGAGTGAATGTTTTATCAACTACCATTGCTGAACATGCTGTTGACATTTAAGTAACATGCCTCACATTACTCAGAGATGTGTTTCAGCTTGCCTCAGTTAACCCCTAATGCTTAATATGAGTAAACCTCGAATTATCTAGAATGTTACAGAGCTTTTATGAGTGTTTTCTTCCTTACTCTAATGACGCCTGCCAATTTATTATATTCAAACACAGATCTTTAATAATAAATGTCTGATTTATGTGTATATTATAAATCATAGTTCTCAGTGTCCTTGCAGAAGACCTCATCTTGATCTCTGTTCCTTGGAGTCATATTCCTAAAGAGGAATATCACACCTCATTAAAACTCAACACTCACCTTTCCTTCCCTGTGACTCCTGCGTGTGAAACTCCAGTCACGGGAGCCGACACCTTGAGAGAGCAAAGCTGATTCTTAACGTTATCCATCACAGATATGTGATTCTGGCTCGCTGTGACAACGTAAACACCATTTCTGCACTCGTTCTCTGAAAATCAACATGTTTTTTTTTTTTTACATCAGGCTGGTAAGATTGTTCGTCCTAAAACACGTCAGGACCATGAACCTGGACTGGGCAAGTGTGAGTTCATACTGCATCATCTAATAGACTCAAAGTTTGTCACTGATCAAATGAAATAATCTTGAATGTGGAAATAAAAATAATCTTAACTCAAGGTACACTCTCTAGCTTTGCTAGCTCTGAAGCTTCCATCTGCTGATGAATGCGTTGAAAGCTCTGGAAAAAGCTAATAATTCAACTACAGCTGAAACAATTAGTTGATTAATTTAGTACTCGCTTGGCAGAAAATTAAGTGGCAACTATTTTGACAATTGACTATTTGTGAAGTCAATTAAAAATTTTCTCTTCTATATATAATTGTAATTTGAATATCTTTGGGTTTTGAACGGTTATTTGGACTAAACAAGTATTTTGAAGAGGTCATGTTGGGCTCTGGGAACTGTGATGAACTTTTTCCATTATCATTATTTTCTGACAATTTGTACAACTAATAACCACTAGTCAGTCAAAAAAACAATTGGCAGATGAATTGATAATGAAAATTATCATTAGTTGCAGCACTAAAGTGGACCCTGAGTTGAGATTATTTTGTCGTGTGTATGATTTTGCAAACTAGATTTTAATTTGTTTCACTTTCAGTTATCTCGTTAAAGAACTTCTCTTATCTCAGAAATACAAACGAATCCACTCTCACTTTAAAGGGTCCAACGGTCATTTCTGTTCTGTTGCTTATTGGTACCAGCAGGCTGCATTTTGTAGCTCTCTGGAGAATGAAGTGTCTGATATTATTTCAAATAATACATGAACAATTATATCTGTGATAAGTTAAGGGATAGTTAGGGTTCCTGGTGTTAGATGAATTCTGTCCCTTCAACCAGAGAGTTTCCTTTGTAACATTGTCTTCTTAATCTTGATACCTCAAAGGATAAATACACATGGTTTTCTGAATTTAACTGAAATATGAGATAACTAAACCTTTGACAAACATGTTAATAAATAGTTCTTTTATGGCTTTAATGTTATGGTACTGTCCTTCATTATTTCCTCTACATGAGTTTCTACCATTAGTGTGACATTTACTCTGACTACAGCATGTTAAACAGAATAAAGAAAGTGATTCTCATATATACCTAAAATATAAACTTCTCTCAGTTTGTTTCTGCACTCCTTTGTGTGTTGAGTAGTGTGTGTGTGTGTGTGAGCACCTGCAGGGTTTGTTCTGAGTCAAGCTGCCCCACAAACGCTCCTGGTCCTCATGACTGATCAGCGGCTGATGTAGAAACACCAGTACACGCATATGCACCTGCTCAGGCTGCAAAAATAAGTGGCCCATTTAGTCATGCAAAGATCAATTACCAGCACAGAGTCTGCTCTGATCGGTGAGCGCAGCCTGCTTCTCCAACGATACAGTAGCGTTTACACTGCAGCTGACAGGACAACTCCTCTCACATGTGACACGGGTCTGTGTTTGTTTATTTCAAATTAGTGCGAACAGCAAGGAGCTGCATGGACGTTTTTTTTTCTCCCAATTTTATTTGGATCACAGTGTTACAAAATCAGGTCCAGAGGCGTGTGACCTACATGCAATTTGTTTGCTCAAACTCAAATTTGTCAGTGTTTCCATGACAATGGATAAATCCTACATTGTTCACCTGAGATAAATATAAATCTGGCATGAGTTTGGCAACACCAACCTCAGCATGGAGGACGATGAGGCTGATTGGTATTTGGGGAAACTTTAATACAGTCAACACTCTTGTATGTGCTGTAAGTAAAATGTGTCAGAAACAAGCAAAGTTCAAATTGGTGAGAAAACAGATGTGAAGATATGAAGCATATTTATATCAGATCTGGACATCTCAAAAAGCCATAAACAATGATCCAATATAAAATCAGTTAAGGCACCAGTTTTAGATCTAACTCAACAACAAACTGGTGATAACTTACATGTTTAATAAATATCTTATAACCATTTTTAAATTCAGATTGAGACTTTCAGACTAAACTTTTCATCTGGGCTATAATGGAGAGCTCTCATGTCCTGCAGAATTACCTTTATGTTACGTGAGGAAAAAGAAACTTCACTATCCCCTTGTGTGTGTGAGGGAGAAGAACAGAAAGGTTTAATAAAAGTTTTTTTGATTGAATGTGGATGTCGCCTCACAGTAAGAGGGACCTGAAATTCAACCCCCAGAGCCAACATGGTCTCCATGCGTAATTTCTCAAGGTGAGAGCACTTTATTAGTGTGAGGCAGGATGTTGATTAGGCTGGTCTGGAGCAGAACTGGAGCAGGGAGGTGAGAGAACAGCTCCCTTAAAAAAAGTCCTGTGTCTTGTGTATGTGCAGCATTTCTTTCAGTCGGGTGGGTGCACAACGCCTCTCTTCCCCCACTCAGGTTGTTTTTGTCGGTGTTGGCTGCCAACAGAGGATCTCTCTACAGTATCTCTATCCTTTGTGTTTGTTCTCTCTCCTCCTTGTGATCACTGCTGTGCTACACAGGCCTGCAACCATTTTGTTGGAGGTTTCTGCTGTGAAGTTAGCTCTATTCTTAAGATTTTTTTTTCTGCAGTCATTTTAAACACATTTTTATCCATAGAAGTTGAAAAGAAAACCCCTCAATGACAGGACCACCACTAACCTAATGTGGTAGTTTTTTGCTTTAAAGCTGCCTTTCATGTTATTTTCTTCTTATGATCCTCTCTGCTGTCACATCCAGCAGTGAAGCTCACAAAGACCTGGACACTAAATAGGAAACTCCTATTTTTGATAAAGTATAACTTTTGGACAAAGCAGTTAACATAGAGGCAGATTTTTTATTAAAAATTTTCTTTCTTTGAATCATCAGTGGGTTGCAACTGAAATAAACTTACATGTTACAAGCTCAAAGATTTTACAAATGTATGTACCAATAAGATGAAACTCATAAGAGTTAACAGCAGATAAATGGGTCAATTAACTGTGTGATTGATTTTATTCCCAACAGCAGTTACAGGCCACATTGTAGACACTATATATAGCTATAAGTAATAGAACAATGAGCAGGAAGTGCAGAAACGCACAGCAAGTGAGCATGAACAGCAGGAGTGCTGGTGAGACTGGACTAAACAGACGGTTACACAGTTGTATAATTGGAGTACCTGCCATGCTCCTGATCCTGAGTGTCCTGCCAGAACCAGTTACGCTCATGTCTGGCTGAGCTTTGAGTAAACATCCTGTGCTCTGACCGGTGTCTTCTGTACCACACAGGGATGACCACAACATGACATAACACTTGAAATGAATCGGGAGAGTGTGCGTTGATTATATTAAGGTGATCGAACGCTGCAGCCCGTGTCCTGAGCGTGGTCGAGCCTGGCCCACTTAGTCCTGCCGCAGTGAGGCGGCCTTTAAATAACTCGCTGGGTACGAGGTATCGGCTGGGCTCTCTCTGTCCCGATAGCACACTTCACATCCCCATCTGGTCTGCCATCTCCTAACTGAACCCATAACCCATTTACAGGCCTGACATCATAGTAACGGTACAGTAACATAGTGTGGACATGAAGCTATAAAACACGCTCACCCACACAAAGGAGCACAAAGCAACTTTAAGATTTGAAATGTGCTGTATAAAAAGGTTTTTCATTTAATTAAAGTTACGAAATCTACCAAATGTTACATTCAATATATTTTCTGCAAAACAATTTACTCAATTAATGTCTTGTAAACAATCTGGTCAATTCCTCACAAATGTTCACATCCTTACGGTCACCTTAAATTGATTTTTACTATACACTGAACACACTGTACATTAACGTGGCTTTAAAAATATCATATCATGCGTTATCTTATCTTGCATGCAAATGTGTATGCTTGTCCTCCTGAAAAGATATGATACACTTGTTGTCCTGCTTTAGTGACCACAGATCCAACAGCACTAACACTCACAAAGGTCAGGTATTTTTTCCTATTGTAACTAGAAAACTGATACTCAGACTACCATGACTTAGCTTCCTCGGAGGCCGTCATATTGCAGTCATACACACCTTCCACCCATCTCTGCTCTTTGATGGCCTAGTGAATCTGGGTCAGGCCAGTACTGAAACTACCGATCCTGTTTCTGTGCTGTGAAACTCACGAAAGAATATAAAGAGCAGTGTGGCGGTGGGTTGTTAAAAAACAGGATGTGTTTTAGCTTGCACACTGCACATAGCTGATAGATTTTAATCTGTGGTGTTTGGAAAGGAATTGTGGTTGCACAGAAGTATTGAGTGACAAAGTAAATGTGTCTGTCCTTTATTTTGGTCCAGGCTGAAATATCTCAACAACTATAGGAACGATTGTCATGAAATTTGGTACAGACATTCATGGTGTCCAGAAGATAAACCCTAATTACTTTGGATGATCCCCTGACTTTTCCTCTAGCGCCACCAGCAGGTCAACGTTTTCACTTATTCTGTGAAATATCTCAACATCCACTGGATGGATTGGCACAAAATTTGGTACAGACATTCATGGTTTCTAGATGATGTATCCTAATGGCTTTGGTGATCCCTTAACTTTTCATCGAGGGCCATTGTCAAGTCAAAAATCCAGTTTGTCCAATATTTTGGTTTATGAAACTAACGACATTCCCATCAGCCTCAGCTGTACTTTGAGTTTAGAGCTAATTAGCAAATAGCAGATAGCATAGCATAGTGAACATGATAAACATTACACCTGTTTAACATCAGCATGTTGGCATTAGTTTGTGGCTCAATGCACCACTGTAGGTACAGCCTCATAGAGCCGCTAGAATGGCTGTAGACTAATCAAGAGAGCAACTGCTTATTGGCCCTGTGATACACAAGAAATTCACTGCTTTCCTCCTTCATCCAGGCATGCACATACACACATGAGACAAATGAGCGATATTCAGCGAGAATCTGCCTACATGGGCTTTTGAAAGTCCAGCGTGTTAAACAGGAGCTGCTTTTCTTTCTGAATGAGTCAAAATGGAGACCACACCACCCACTCTGTGATCTGTTTTAGTTAGAAAATAAAGACAACATTACAGATTATGGTAGAGAATTAGAAGTGTGAAGTGTGAATTATTACCTCTTTATTTCCATAGACGCCTGCGTAATGGGTGGATTTTACATCTGGACCAATAATACACCCAATGTGGCAAAACTGTGTCCTTTTTTCTGGCTTTTCTGAAAGAGAGAGAGGCTCTAAAGAAATATCACTCTACACAGCAGTGGTGCTGTCCATTCTTTAAAGCAATACTGTCACAGAATAAAAAATACTTCCTAGGAAAAGTAATTGAACCAAATCAAAGAAATCCGTTTAACAAATGTGTGTGTTTATGTGGTCTCTCTAGTACACATCAGTCCTGAAGAAACCAGTTGGTTCTCTCAACTCTGAGCTTTGCTGACCAGCACTGGTGCAACACTTGGTAGGGGAAGAGCACGTAGTCTCCAAATGCCAAGTATCTACAGTGACACCATGAGAGGGAGGGGGAGGACGAGAGCTGAGCAGTGAGCAATAGTTCACTGGATGTGGGATACAGAGTGGGATCTGCAGCAGAACAAGATCAGATAACAGATATACCAAGAAAGTGCGAGACTGTCGACTGCCCATGACTCCAAAATAAGCTGTGAGGAATTGATTTTTTGATTGGATTGGACCCTACAGGCCATGTGAGCCCTACAGACATTTCATTTGGCTGTGATCAAGTCATTGTGCTATTTTGAGGGTCAAAATTATGACTTCAGTGCCTCACTAAAATCATTTTCTAATCTCTTGTCTGTTTCTGATCAGCTGGATATCAATCGAGCAGTAACTTTGGAGGACTTGACAGTAGGAGTGATTGTAATGCTCTCCTCACTGAGTGGAGAAAGAGACGCGTTAAAACTAGGAGGCATGGACATGATGGTACTCTGTGGCCATTTACTTTTCTGCCTCAGGAGGATAGAGTGGTTCTACCCGTAACAGAAGAGAAGAGTTGAAGGAAGCCTGAGGAGAAATATGCAGCAGTTTGGCTGAAAGACTGGGAGATCTGGAAGAAAAAGGAAAGTTGGAAATCAACATTTGCTGGGAACACTTACACACAAGGTAAGCTGCTCTAAATCTAAATCGAAACTATAAATATAATACTGTCGCTAACACCCTTCCATAGATTCTCTTACCTGTGGACTGTCTCTCATTGTTCAATTCAAACACATTTTCAGTGAGAACA
This sequence comes from Oplegnathus fasciatus, assembly GCA_003416845.1. Lineage (NCBI taxonomy): Eukaryota > Metazoa > Chordata > Actinopteri > Centrarchiformes > Oplegnathidae > Oplegnathus > Oplegnathus fasciatus. Next base: position 155,092 of record NTHP01000555.1, on the reverse strand, counting down.
TTTTCTATTGAGAAACGTCAGCAGAGACATAAAATAAATCTCTGCTCCGGCACCAAGATCACAGCCCAGCAGGCAGAGTGTGGCTCCTGCGAGAGCTGAGGAGCAGTCGCACAGAGTATTAGATATTAATATCCTTTGGACACTCAACATCCTGCTTCCTAGCAACTAGAGCATCGAGAAACAGCAACTACGGCGTAAAACACACACATACCCACCCGTCAAATTTGTTGTTATTAATTGTCATGCTAGAGTATGTACTCTGTAGTAAATTCATCATCTGCTTTTTGGTTACCTGCTGTTTTGTTACGTACCTGTTCTGTTGTATATACAGGGTATTAATGTCTATCTATCCATAGCAACAGAGTATCCCTGGTGGGGACACCTGCACAGCAGCCTTTATGACCCCATTTGGAAGATTAATTAAAGATGAAATCCCAGAAGCTTTATAACTGTGCATTCTTAAAGCGCTGAGGATCATTATTTGGAGTTTGACCGCATCTTTTCTCTTGAAGAAACAAAACCAAAACCAATCATCATAATGATCTCTGCCATGTTTTCTAAGCTGAGTGTAGCCAACCAGTCTTGTGATCCAATAGTGTTCTCAGATATCCTGAAAGACTAACAATGTACACAAAATCAACCACGATAATAATTACCTTAAAGGCAACTTTAAACATGTCACAGCCAGTTGGGAACCAACATGTCACCTTGTACTGACCTGTAGATGAAGTGCTTTCCTCTGGGTCCCTCGAGTCTGCAGTGTGATGGTGTAGCAGTGTCTTATTTTATGACTTTACCTTTACTTTATGAGTAAAGTTCCATCAGTGTCAGTGAATTAAGTAATATAAAGAATCAGAACAGTTGGACATTAATAAAACAACATCTCTGAAATGACACGAATAACACTCAGTGCTGAAGACTCAGGAACTAGATTAGCTGCAGCATCTTTCAGTGTCTTTGCTCCTAATGCAGATATATTAAATTTGATTTTTAGGGACAGCAATGTCTGTCTGTCCATCAGTTGGTCCACTACTTTGGTCCAGACTGAAAAATCTCAAAAACGCAATCTATTGCCATGGTTCCCACATTTTAGTCATCCCTGACATTTCCTTTAGAGGCACCATAAGGTTGAAATTTGTGCTTTTGATTGAAACGTTTCAATGCATTCATAAGGCGGATATGAATGTGTACTCTTCATCTAGCATTAGGTCAAAATTTTAATTTGTCCAAAACTTTTGGTTTAAATTATGTGCAAAAAAGAATGACATTCCCATCGACTGTACTTTTTAGTGCTAATTAGCAAATGCTAGTATGCTGTGGTGAACATGG
>NTHP01000555.1:128961-151354 GCA_003416845.1 Oplegnathus fasciatus | reverse complement strand
GCAGGATGTTCAGAAGGATTTTGATTGAATTTATTGGAGGCCAGGATGTATCATTGGATGAAAATAAAAAAATGTGATAGATAAAATGTTGCACGTGAAATGAAAGAACAAAAAAACAAACAAAAAAACCTGGCATGACATGGAGAGAAGAGGGTGTGGTATCGTTTTATATAAAGTTTGTGAAGATTAGACTCTTTTACCCTTGGACACGAGGTGTAAACATAGGAAAGGTACTTTAACCTGACATTCACAAAGTTAACATATTAACAAGACCATAAGCACATTTTATATCAAATCTTGCAATAATTTGTAAAGGCCTAACCCTAACCCTACATACTGTATAATACAGGTGCTTGCACGATCAATACAGGCCTGAAACAACTTTAAATCATATGAAAGATGTAAATTTATTTCTATCATCAACACAGCACAAGCTGGATGTGCTGAAGGCTGCATCCGATCCGATCAGGATAAAGTTCCTCTTTTTAATGAATATTTTCTCCATTAATGTGCCTGAAGCGATCTCATCGATTCCTACCATCAAACCATTTTTTTGTGAGGCTGTCTCTTCTCTGATACCCAATTTTCTGCCCCATGTTTTTCAGCCCATATTATTTTCCAGTTCAGCCTCACGGGGGAATCACACAGCCTCATCACAGTACTCCAGTGACTCTAATAGCTGTGCCAGCTGGAGGAAACAGAAGATACGTCACATAAAATGGCAGGGCATTGGATTAGCTGGCTATTTCTGTACCTTGTTGATCAGAGAAACATGTATTGTATATACCAGAGTATTTCCAAGAGAGCAGGGGAGAAAGAGGTAGGACAGAAAATCAAATGTGTGATATGAAAAGATATATTACAAATGAAATGTAGTAGGTTAACTCATCTAAAGCAAGGTTAAATATCTTACCCTGAAACCACGTTTTCAACATAGAAGGCAGTTTGAAAATCTGTGTATAACTTTATCACTTCCATGTGTGTCCTAAATTGTGCAGTATGAATTAATCAACATCTAAACAGCCTCAAAATACAAATTATTGTATATTACATTTAATCAGTGACATGTTGACTGAGGAAAACAATTAAAAGAGTTGTTAATAAATCAACAATGGAAAATGATTAAGTGAAAATACAACATGCTTTGGCTGGGAAAGCTTTGTAAAACAGTCGCTATTATTAGACAGTGAGTGAGATATTTTTAAGTACATCATAAGTAGTAGAAGTCTGTCCTTAACAAGTAGTAGTTGTCAAAAATAGTTATAGTCAAGGGAGAGCTGAAAGAAAGAGAGAATATGTGATATTTTTAAACTGTGCAGAAGTTTTATCTCACATTGACATTGACATTTAAGAGGAAGTGTGGGTCATGTTCATTGGCTTTGTCCAGTGCACACACTGCACTTATGCAGAGGTGGCATGAAGTACGTTCGCACGCGTACACACGCGTACGCATACGCGTACGTGTACACGTACACGTACACGTATCCGTACATGTACACACACACACACACACACACGTCGGAATAGCTTTTATAATTTGCCATTTCTGTCTGCACTACTCGTGTGTACTTAAATCACTAACATTACAGTATCTTGCAGTCTTTTACATTCCAGTGTTTAAATCTTTAATTCAATAGATAAATAGAGCTACCAATCACAACACGACAGAGTGGCAACATACAAATGTAATATAAAGTAACAGTAAAGTACCAACGAAATTAAAATAAAGACAAAATATTGTACTGACAAAATTGTGCAAAACTCCTAAAATACAAATCTGATACATCTCCAAGATACATTTGTTAATTACAGCCATCCTGGACATTATAAATGGTTTAATTTTCCTGTTCTTGTGTAGGCTTGAAAGTGCTTTAATAAATTTTTTAAATATTTTCTAAACGAAAGTCTGGTTTACTCGTCAAACAGTTGGCCTCAGGCCAGGCAGATAACCAGTCATAGTTTAGGATAATGGGGTGACCAATCAGATTTCAGGGGGGCCCGTGCCACCCCAGGCCACTCCATGGACACACCCCTGGTACACATGGTACAATGCCTCTGCTGAGGCCAGGAGCAGCAACACGGTGTTAATGTACTATTGCAAAGGTGCAAATGAATATATCACATTACTGTATGTTTGTCTTAATTCGCTGTAACCCTGTTTAAACAAAGGTAAATGCATTCATATTCACTTTACAAAAAGTACATTGTGAGAAGATAATAGATAATGTTGTATGCTAATATTTTACCTGTCCTTCCTTTACAGGAAACTACTTTTGTGCCTCTCAATTCCAGTTGACACTGAGTCTGTTTTGAACGGAGCTGTGCACTTCCTGTGAGCCTGGTCCGTTTCGTATGAGCCGGGCTGATAGTGTGAAGCTACGTGGCTGTGCCCCACTGAGGCATGAGTGTGGGAAGGGCCCACCACCACAGCTTCGTGTCCTGTGAAGAAGAAGGCCTGAGACTAAGTACCATGCCTGCTGTGGGCAGCTTCGGCAATGGCAAGATTCACACGAGACGCAAATACCACAGCCGGTTTGTCAGCAAGGCCGGCCAATGCAACATCCATTTCTCAAACATGGATGAGAAGTCACAGCGGTACATGTCTGACATGTTCACAACTTGTGTGGACATCCGCTGGCGATACATGTTCCTGCTGTTCAGCCTGGTGTTTGTGGTGTCCTGGCTAACATTCGGCCTGGCATTCTGGGTTATTGGCCTCCTACATGGTGACATGGACCATCCCGAAGGGGACGAAAGTTTTGTTCCCTGTGTCACACAGGTCAACACCTTTGTGGCAGCTTTCCTGTTCTCTATTGAGACCCAGACAACCATTGGGTATGGAGCTCGTTGTGTGACAGAGGAATGCCCGGCTGCTGTCTTCATGGTGGTCTTTCAGTCCATCATGGGCTGCATCATCGATGCCTTCATGATTGGTGCCATCATGGCCAAGATGGCAAGGCCCAAAAAGCGTGCAGAGACTCTACTGTTCAGCCACAACGCAGTCATCGCTTTGCGTGATGGGAAACTATGCCTCATGTTTAGGGTTGCTAATCTAAGGAAGAGCCACATTGTGGAAGCTCATGTGCGAGCCCAGCTCGTCAAGTCCCGTTACACAGAGGAAGGCGAATATATCCCCCTGGATCAGATTGACATGAACGTAGGCTATGACAAAGGCACAGACCGCCTGTTTCTGGTTGCACCCCTCACTGTCATACATGAGATTGATGAAGAAAGTCCACTGTTTGGCATCAGTAAGCAAGATCTCGAAACATCTGACTTTGAGATAGTAATTATACTTGAAGGGTTGGTGGAGGCCACAGCCATGACGACGCAGGCACGCAGCTCTTACCTATCCTCAGAGATCCTGTGGGGTCACCGCTTTGAGCCCGTCATCTTTGAGGAGAAGAGCCAGTACAGGATAGATTACTCCTACTTTCACAAAACATTCGAAGTACCTTCCACCCCCAGATGCAGTGCCAAGGACATGGAGGAGAGGAAATTCCCAACATCTGGCGCCAACTCCTTCTGCTATGAGAACGAGCTGGCCTTCATCAGCAGGGATGAGGAGGAGGAGGAAGATGAGGAGAAGGAAGACAGAAAGTGTTCATCAGAGCTAATGAGTGAGCAGGTCACTCCTGGACGTGATCAAACATCGTCCCGTAGAGAATCAGAGATTTAACCTTTGGCTGTTTTGTTAGTTTTTGGATGCAGAGCAATGCAAGCATCACATGAAGAGCCCTATGACTGTCATTCTGCTGACATGAGGAGAGCACTAAAGACATTTCTGCTGCAGGTGGAGACACAGACATTTCTAATCTCCATCATGAAAGCAAGGACGAAACTCATCACATTTCTCACTGGATTAACTTTTTTGCTTCCCTGAGATGGTTATTGAGCTTTATCAAATGCAAACAAAAACTCTTTCAATTTGCAGGTGATCCTAGTGACAAAGTGCATGAAAATAGCATAGTTTTGTATGAATATTTTGAGAAATGTTTCATAGTTTTGGTGGGACTATCTGTAGGTGATGTTCACAGTCCTCAAATATATGATATACAGCTGAGTGTGGAGTGAAATTGACACTTTGCAGATGACGTTTAGAAAACTAAACCTCTGGGGATATTTCTTCAGACTCATTTGGTTAAAAAAGAGGTGTAGATCAACAGTGGATTTTCATCTTAATGTTATAACTTATGTGAACAATAAGACTCTAAATATTCTACATTATACATTGTCAGTGGATGACTTGGTTAGTTGGCATTCATACAACTGATTTACGTACCTAGTATGGACTGCATGTAACTACGGGAGACACATGACAAAATAGTTATTCACATTTCCATCACAAAAAAGGAAAACACACTTGATGGTGCATCATATGTCATTTATGCATACAAACAGGGAAAACTATTCATCTCTGTCTTAACATTTCAGCCAGCGGGACACGTTTGACCTGAGTGGGTGTTAAGTCTGTAATTTCTTTCTCAACAGTTCACCAGAAATAGTATGTGTGTTTCCATATACCTGTTTTTATGGGCATTTCCAATTTGCGCAAAAAAAAAGCAGCTGGATGGAAACGCCTAAAATAAAAAAGAAACTTATTATCGCAAATTTTTGCTAATTACACTTGGCTGAGGTGGAAAAGTTGGTGTATGGATAAATGCAAAATGCGGCAAAGTGCAATGGAAACTTAGTAAATAAATCATGACGTACATGAAGCATGTGATTTCAACATCCACTGAAGCTTCTGCTCCACCGAGGATACTATAGTGGCAGAAGAAAACATCAGATGTGTGTGGAGTGATGAAGAGACTGTAACCTTCCTCAAATTAATACATGAAACAAACATAAACACCTTCTACCACATTTTCTACATTTTCCGCCATTACAGGTTTGACTGGTGCTCTTCTACGTCATCTTGTTGCGTCCTCTTCTTCTGCAGTGGTTTAATGGCACCTGACTGGAGAATTAACTGTTTATCTCAAGATGCTTAACTTCTAATATTAGCATAGCGTAGTACTAGTAGTAGTGGATGGAAGCGTAGATTAATTAGCATTTTCTTTTGCAGATTTTCTATAAATTTCGGTAAAATTTGCGCTACAGTTGGATGGAAACGGATGGACCAATGAGCATTTGCTAAACCTTGCCCCCCTTGGTTACTGTTGCTACGCCTATTAAACTCATACGAGCTTTTAGGATCAGGGCCAACCACGCTCTCTCAGGTAATGTTGGCTGGAGTTGCTGGAGTGTAAACTAACCCGTTAATATTAGCCTGCCCCTGCTGGAAAAACCAGCATAGACCAGCACTATGCTGGTTTTTCTGGGACACTCTGATACAGTAGCATTCACACAGTGAGGAAATACTACAGTGTTCGGTCGTGAACAAGGCTTTTTTACCGCACCCTACAGGAAATCATGACTTAACGGGGGGGGGGGGTTACCCTTACCCCTGTAGGTAAAGCGAGCAAGCTGGACATGCTAACATTTGCAGCTTACTTTAGAGCAGATAAACACACTGGTTAATCCATTCCTTACACACTTGCACTTGTATTTTTGGTTTTGCCTAGTTACGGTTGCTAAGCTATGATTGCACAGTTGCTGGTCAGGCACAGGGTTTTGCAAATGCTCAATTGAATTTGTCAATTCTTCTCAGATGCAACATGTGTTCTAAAGGGAAATAAAACTACAACTAACTCTATATTTTACAGATGACACCTTTTGTCCTTATAAATGTGCTGCTGCAGGTCAAAAAGCCATCGTCACGACCTGTGTGAATCTGAAAACGACAAAATTAGAAATAACCAAAGACAAATGACAAGCACCTTAAAGTTCAGCCCTGTCTGTAACCTCAGGACGTAAAAACACAGCAAGAACAGGACATGACACAGTTTTGGAGGGCCCCCACAGGCAATAGAAGAGTCTAATTAAAGTCATCTGAAATGAAACCCTGTCACATGCATGACCCGTGAGAGACACAGTGGAGTAATACTGTATCACATCATCTGTGATCTATGTTAAGTTCAAAAGCTAAACCCAAAAAAACAAATATTGACCAAAGGGAAGCCCTGACGCTTGAAATACAATACTGAGAATATCTCTTCAAGTGCTCGAGTGTCAATATAAAGCCAACATATTAATGACTCTTGAATGTTTTACATGTTCATGGGACATGTTTCTTACTTTTACATGTTCTGTAACCACTTGTGCAAAAAATATATTTGGGACAGTAAAATCAGGACATTTTTACAAGCTCTGACTCAGATTTAGATGCATTATGGTGTCATCCTAATGTCAAGAGATATTACATTTTGTCTCACGATTTAAAAGTAAACGTAAACCATGCAACAGACGAGAAAAAGGAATCAGAAGAACAGTTTGAACATTATGTCACGATAATATAGAAAATATCATTTATCTGAAAATCAGTGTAAACAAATCAAACCAAACCCTGGTACATTAAGTTTATGTTGTTTTTCTATGTTGTTTGCCAGTGGCATCTTTCTTTCTTTTATCATTAATAGGACAAGTGATAAAGATATCAGGTCAGACTGTGTACCACTGTTTCACGTACCCCAGGTGAGATGAATTAATTTTCCCTCCACATTTCTCAGACTAAAAGCACCATGTGGGTTAACTTATACACCTGACTGCCATTTCAGCAGATTTCAACACATTTGTATTTATATCTTGCTGACTTGTGCTGAAAATACCACGATAGGCTTGCTCTAGAATACAAATGGGGGTTCCACTGCCATTTGTGCCAAGAGCAGGGCCACGGACTTCCTGCATGTATAGTAAGAGGGAAGAACTCTAATTTGTACATTTGTCAGGCCGTTATTGTAAATAAATCTATTTATTTTTCGGTTTTATGATCTTTCTGGCTGAGTAGACACTAAGTATTACTACATTATTTACAAAAAATCAGTGTTAATATCATACGTTTCTTGAGCAAAGCAAGAAACTGGAAATACTCTCTTTCCTTGACAGACTGAACTAACGTCTGATGACCTCTTCTTGTCTTCCACTGAATATATTTGAAGCAATCTTGACTCTGAGTTGCGCCTTGTTTTCTCCTCACAGGGTTTTAGTTTGTTGTGTGAGACAACAATTTATAAATTGACAGACAAATAATAAAGAAAAACCTCCTGTTGATTACCACAATAAAATATATCTCACAAAGCCAACAGTTTTCCTTTGTCCTTCATGGTAGACAGACACAAAGCACAGGGGTGATTTCACAATGCATTTGTTGTAGAGTTATAACAAATAAGTGCAGCGGGGAGGGAAAGAGGCAGCGCTCTGTTTGATAAACACAGAGGAATGGAGTGTGATTTATGGCTGTGATTTGGTGGGACGGTATCTGGTTGGGGTCAGAGGTTTCTTCTTTCACTCTTATGCAACCAATCAGGCACGTCTTTGCGTATGTACAGACAAGACTTGGCAGTCCTGCTTGATTTCACTGCCCTGTAACCTTGAGCACTGGAAAAGAGATCACATGTGCACACACACACATTAAATTGTCCAAAATGTGCGTGGGCTTGTGCAACGTGACTGATCTACTGTATATCAGCTGACATTTTCTGTTGATTTATAAACACAGAAAGTTTTACACATCAAACAACAACTGAAATACTTGTTTCCGCTCTCTTTCAGTTTCTACTGATGGGAAATTCTTAAAACTCCTGTCAAACAATATTATCTACCACTATGTCTGTGTGTTGGTGGTACGTCTATCCAAGAATAACGTTACCCAGATCTCTTTTATTCAATTACCATTTAATATGACCTGTCAGCTAAAGAGCTAAAGAGTGGGTGTGCGAGATATTAAACTGTTATCTTGGCAACAAAATGGTGACATTTAACAGAAGAAACTGTTCCACCCTTTCAAGCATTTAACTTTCAGGGAGTTATCTTAGCGCCAAATGAATGTATAATTTCTTACTTTAAGAGTGCTGCATCCTCTGAGAGGTGCCGTGTGATGGAAGGAGCACCGAGGATAAACTGGGATGCGTCCCACCCACTCGGCAGTGTTGGAGGATGAGAAGCCGTGGAGGGTCAGTCTTCCAACATGCAGAGTGGGTTGTTGAAAGGCAAATTCGGGGCCTTAATTGCAGCGGCTCTATTCTTTGCTGGCTTCCCGCAGCTGCCAGGAGGAGGAGGAGGGTGGAAAAAAAGTAACATGATGCAACAGCTGCACTTCCCGTCCTAAAGCCATAACTCCAGACATGTTAGACGTGAATCATATTGTTCCTGCATATTTTATTAACTATCAATTCTGACTAAGACCATGTCAACTTTTTCACTACTTTATGCTGCTGATGGATGGAAATGTTGCATATCTGAAGTTTCTACTTTTTAGGAACTGACAAAAAAGACAAGAAAGTATTGTTTCTGATTTGACTTACTTACTCGATGTTAAAGATGTTACGGAATTGTCTCAGCCCACCGGGGAAACTGACCTCTTTTATGAACATCACTAAATATTTATCTTGCTTGGGCGTTTAGTTCTCCGGTACAATCCAGGCTAATGGACTCACCTAAAATGAACCCCAAAAGCTCCCAAAGCACAGTCTTTTTCAACGGGTTGATTGCTCGCTCTGTAATAAAAGATGAAGATGAACATTATGTCTTTCTGGTACAGTTTTAAAACACCATGCTCAATACAGTCTCCATGTTCTGCTGTGGTTAATTATCATCATAGATAAGTTAAAGAATGTTAGAAAAGATGTTTTAGCTCTTGGGCTTGATGTGTTTCTTACAGGAATGTAACCACCCCTCTAGGAAAGAGATCAGTCAGTGCTGTTGGGAAATGTTGAAGATTTTGTCGTCCTCTGCCCGGGGATGTGACATCTCATCAGGACAGAACAAGTGAAGGAAACTTAGCATCTTCTTGATATCACATTGCAGTTTCCCTTTCCATTCACAACAAAATCAGACAGCTAAGGCGACATCATGTTATTCTTCTGAGGGGTGTGGACAGCTTAAAGGTTAGAGGGAACTTGTGAATGGAAGATGGCTGGTTGGAAAAACCCGCCCTGACTGGGAAAATCTGATAGAGGAAACTGGTTTTAGAAATCAGGGTGGATTAGATTGTAAGTTACACTACCGTCTCACAGCCCCAAGTGACACTGCAAAAGGAGGCCGTGTGGATTTTCATTACTTTCAAAAAAAGAGGAAACATCAGTCTATAAAACGGACAAATGTTGTGTCTGTTTGCTTCCATAACGGCATAATGTCTCCTATTAGTAACACTTTAATTTAATGAAATAATGATATGGTATAATGTATAATATAAATAATACAATATAAACACTTAAATTGATAACACACTGCAATGTAGTCGTAAGCAGATATAAGGACATTTTTAGGTGTTTGTCAACAATTATAACTTCTCATATGAAACATACATAACTGGTGTATAAACAGTTAATAAACAATTAATAACACAGTATAACATAACTGAAATAATATTTAATTATACATGATTGCACACATTAAGAAATACTTACAGTGGGTTATAAAATATTTATTAACTGTTTATAAATGTGTACAAATCATTCACAGGCAAGCTGTTTATTAATGTCCACTTACTAGATTTCTCGTGGGGCTTTCAGCTGCATCCCATGGCCTTCATTAGCTTATGGAATTTGATGAGTTGTAATGGAGAGTATTAAGTATTTATAAATAAACAGATGCTTCATAAATAAATATGATAATAGATTCATAGAATGAATAAATACAATAAATACAGACTTCATATTCACGGAAAATTCATATTTATCAAGTGGTGGAAAAAATGTATATAAGTACATTTACTCAACTGCTGTACTTTGAGGTATTTGTACTTTACTTGAGTATTTCCATTTTCTGCTGCTTTATACTCCTACTCTATTTCATTTCAGAAGGAACTACTAGTTACTCTTATAATTAACATATGTTAAGCTTATAAAATACAATGCATGAACTGTTTCTTTCCTACTATATTGATTAATATCAAGAACAGTAAAATGCTCCTTCAGCAATGATGCATCAGTATTAATTATCTAATAACGAAATTGATAATATATCACTCACAGGAGCCATTTGTCTGCATAACAAGTACAAATACATTTTGCTGATACTTGTTATGCACTTTAACTTAAGTAGAATTTTGAATGAAGGACTTTTCTCATAGTTGAGTACTTTCACAATGTTGTATTGGTACTTTTACTTAAGTAAAGGATCTTAATACTTCTTCCACCACTGATTTTTTATTGCCAGTCATTCGTTATCTCTTAGAGATGCTTCACAGGATCTATCTATCTATCTGATCCCTCTGATGTGACTGCACACTGTGAGGTTGTTGTCATGAACATGTGATCGGAGCACCAGTGTGTCCCGAAACATATTGTCTTGACGTGATTCAGTGAACATCACTCACAGGTGAACATTCATTTATCATATCAGGTCTCTTGATAGCCAGTTAAAGCCAATATCACTGCCCACCACTAGTGTTTACTGTCTGATCATCTATCTCATGAAGTTATTTTGCTTATGGAGACATTCACCCTCCAGCTGAGCACATCACTCAGCAGTACTAGCTGCTCCAGCCTCGACTCCTGCAGACATACAGTATTTGATTACAGCAACAGGCTGATCGGATTTCAGGAGGCACTGACTCAAATACCTGCAGCAAACACAGAGCAACCGGAGAACTTCCTGCTGGGGATGAACGAGCAGAGAGGACACCAACTATTCAGTGCACACAAACACCGACGGGGTCAGCCTGGCTTATCACACTGAAAGGATCTACTGAAGGACACTGCATCCAAAAACTATTAAGACTTATCAAAAGACCTCCAAAGTCAACCATTTACTTGAGGATTATTTCTCTCTCAGGCTGATGCTGTTTGTCTCCAGATGTTGTGTTTGGTCTCTACTCATTTCTGAGATTTGGCATCTCAGTTAAATGTTTGCGCTCTTGTCAGATTAGTTCATCTCTGCATGTTTTGTTTTCCAGTGACGTCTTTAAAGGTCCATTCCATAATTCACTGGACCACATAATTTTAAGGTATAATCACATACCTAGTTGAAGAGTTTGATTAAATCAGTACCATACCATGTATAACACACTTTATATTTATTTTAGATTTAGAGTGATAGCTGGTTTCATGTGTGTTGATTTTTGGTCGTGGCAATAACATATTTGTGTTTACTATTTACATACACTCAGTGGCCACTTTATTAGGTACACCTGTACAGCATAATGCAATCCAATACAACTGTTCAGACATAAAGTTGACTTGTGATGATGACTATAATGTTCAGTTTTTGTTGACACTGTCATAGAGGTGTTAATTAAATTATATGTTTATTGCTGGGGTCATAGTTAGTGATGGTGTTGTACTGGACTGAAATATATCCAGAGGTGTTTCTAATATTCTGACTTCCTCATGTTTGTAAATAGGGAGGACAAAAAAATACAAACACCTCTCAATATAATGTAGTCCAGTATAACACCACTATGAGCTCAATAAAAAACATATAATTACACATTTTCACATTATTTTCTTAGAGATAAAGGTTACAGTAGAACAGCTGTATTGTATTGCATTAGATTGTACAGGTGTACCTAATAAAGTGGCCACTGAGTGTATATTATATACATATTTTCAGTTAATTGTACAAACCTTTATCACATATTTTGTTATTCGTGCACTACTTGGTACTTAAAGTATTTTAAATGACATTTTTGTAAAGGATAATAAGTAATAATAAATAAATCCTTTATCTGACCTTGCAGACATGACAGGAGAGAGACAGACCAGTCGAACATTTAATCCATCACCTGTCAGCATAGCGGACCATACTGAAGAAATGGGTTATTTCATCATATTTTGAAACATCTACGCCTGGAAAACTAACGGTGTTGATAATCATAAATATATCAAACTGTGGAATAAGTAGCTTTTAAGTTACTAGTCTCATTTCACAGAAGCTCACCAGAAAACATACAGTTAACATAACTGACTCCCTGATTTTGTTCATTATAATTAATAACTTTGAGATCAGAGCTATTACAATACACCTTTTAAAAGGCTCTTGAAGCACCTCCTTGCTGCCCTCATGTGGCACTTTAATCGTGTAACATGCAGTGGCCTCTAATTCTCATTGTCCGCCAAGTCTTGAGCTACAGATTTATGTGTAAAGATTCTGTACGAATGAAACATAGAAATATATTTCCTATTCATTTATAATATTTTGTTATTTTTTGCCAATACCACAAAACAAAGGATGGCTTTTTATTATTAAATACATTTTATTACATAAATGACATAATTCTGACAGTCTGGCCTTTAAACACAAAGACGGGGCTAAACATAACAGGTATTTTGGTTGGGTGGGACTGCACAACAGAGCCATGCATTCCTTCGAGTCCTCTCCTGTTTGAGCTTTTTGCATGTACTGTATTTGTATATTTCTATAATTATTTGATTTGACCAGACACAGACAACCACCCATTCTCCCTCCCTGACCCCCTCCCTGGCGCACCCTCCCCCAATCCCAGCCCTCTCTGCAGAGTTTCCCTTTAACCCCAGTTGCACTTGTCGTCCTCTGTAGCCGTCAGGATGTCTGTGACCAGGCCGGTGCCGATGGTTCTGTTTCCATCTCTCAGAGTGAACCTCTGGCCTTTCTCCAGAACCATCGGCTGGCGGAGCGTGAGCGTCAAGGAGGTGTCTTCCCCTGGCATCACCATTTCCTGAAAGAAGACAAGAACAACATACAGGAGAGTGGTTACCATCCTTCAACATCCTGTTGTTGTACTACATTGTTTACAACTGTAAGAAGCTTAAAGGTACATTTGTTTATGACGGGAAACTTTTTTGTAAACAATGCCAACAACAACAATATGCTCACTGGGACAAGCCCATACTGAGTGACCAGACAAATATAATCCACTGTACGCTGTAATAAATAAAAATAATGAAATTAAAAAACAATCCCAAATTTTGCATCCTAAAATGCAGCATTGCTTCAAATGTCAAAAAACATTGAAAATACATGTATCACATGTCATGCCGCAGTAAAGCTATTTTAAGCATCACAAAGTTACATAAAGTACAAGATGTTTAATACAGGCACTAGCTGGGTGAACTGTTGTGGATGGGATTCAAACTTGACACTATCTGACTAACATTTACATGACAGACAGACAGACAGACAGACAGACAGACAGACAGACAGACACACCTTGTCAGCGGGCAGGTTGATTCTGCAGGCCATGTCCCAGGTTAGAGAGAACATGACGGGCATGAAGTTGTTGACAAATGGTTTGTGTCTGCCTCCCTCCTCCTTACTCAGAACATACACCTGTAGAACAGGAAACACAAACGTGTCCACACACACACACACACACACACACACACACACACACACCAGCGTTTCAGTTACTGGATACAGTGAGTTATGTATGTCATTTTAAAATAGCTAAACTAAAAAAAACAACCAACAAAAACAATCACATAACCATATTCTATCTGCTTTAGCTTACACTCTAAAACGATTCTTGCTCTGTCAGTAGATAGACAGTATCTTCTCAGTGAATGACCTCAGAGTCATTACTGTGGCATCTGGCTTGTCTCCCAGTTTGCCTTTAAAACTGCTCTTTGGCCATTACAGTTGTTGGATTATACACAGGCATGTAATAGATGTGACTGTTGGCCTAACAACAGTTACAAAATAGCCAGTTAGATTAATTGATTGTTCAAATATATTACAAATGAATCAATGACAACTGTCTGCAACTTTGTGCTCTCAGACCTGGGCCTGGACTTTCACGTGAGGCTGGATGGATCCCGGTTTGCACATCACCATCCCTCTCCTCACGTCCTCTCTCTTCAGTCCTCGGACCAGAGCGCCCAGGTTATCTCCTGCCTCCGCCCGATCCAGAGACTTGTGGAACATCTCAATACCTGAGGCCAGGACGGACAGCAAGGTGAAATCCGTGATGTATACACTCATGAATGCGTGCAGTGCTGGAGGCCACGCACAAGACTGTTCCATACACATGCAGACAGGTGACAAATTAAATGGAAAACCAACAAAAAGTGTCTTCAATGTTCCCTGGCATAAATTTTACAGAACACCATTCTTCTAAAAGATGTTCCTTCATTTTGTGTTTTGATAATGGTGGTGAAGAGCACCGTCTTAAGGCCCCGACATACTCCAAAATGGTCAGGAGCCCCCAAGTGGGCCGAGGTCTTGTGATTGTGAAGGCCATGACATTTGATTCACATCATTTCCATACTCATCAAATCATTCAGTCGTGTCCTGTATGGAAACATCTGCATTCGTAAAGTTTCTCCACTCATTTATTCAGGTTATTCCTTTCATTTGTCACCCGTCTGTATATTTGTTATGTTTTGGTTTGTTGCTTTGTAAACAGCACAGAAGCGCCTCCTCTGAGTTTCTGTCGTTTTTTCTTTCACTCACCTGTAACCACCGACTTGAAGCTGCGATTGTGGCCAACAAACTCAGTGTCGTCTCCTTTCTTGATGATACCCCTCTCCATAGTGCCAGTCACCACTGTACCCCTGCCTGAAAGACACAATTGATAACCCTCAAACTTATAGCAAGTAACTTATTCACGTCACCATCATCTGACTCGGTTTGTTACAATTTTGAATCAAATATTTGCAATCCTGAGATACAACAGCTTACAGCTAGTGGCGCAAATCAGTCAACATTTCACTGCTAAGCACAGGGAACTACCTTGTAGTTCTTAATTTATTACAAGAAACTAATACCACACATATTCCTTTTTAATTGGGTTTAGCCTTACAGTTCAGTGTTGACACAAAGTGTGTGCAGGCTGCATTTCTCGTCGTCTCTTCATACCTGGGATGGAATAAACCCCTTCAATGGGCAGAAGGAATGGTTTTTCCAGCTCTCTTTTGGGCAGAGGAACGTAAGAATCCACAATCTCCAGCAGTTTCATCACTGCATTCACACCAAGGTCAGGCTCTCTGTTCTGAGATGGAGCAATAAAAAAAAAAAAAAAATCAGTCAGATCACATCCAGACGCCTCACATTAAAGACTCAAAATGTACTGCAGTTAGCTGACAGTATTATCTAAATTGTAAGACAAATTACTGCCAGCGTTCCCCTCACCTCCAGGGCACAGAGGGCCGAGCCTATCACAACAGGTGTGTTCTCGCCATCATAGCCGAACTCCGTGAGCAGCTCGCGGATCTCGATTTCCACCAGCTCCAGCATCTCCTTGTCCTCCACGGCGTCGGCCTTGTTGATGAAAACCACCACATGCTCGACGCCTATCTGCCTGGCCAGCAGCAGGTGCTCTCGTGTCTGAGGCATCTGGCCGTCAGTTGCCGCCACCACCAGGATGCAGCCGTCCATCTGAGCTGTGCCTGTAATCATGTTCTGAGAAAGGAAAGACGTCGAGGTGATTAAAAGGGATTGATTACCTTTTTAAGTAACTTATACAGTAAATAAATAAGCTTAAAATGCAAAAGAAAAATGAGGATTTTGATCAGAAAATAACAACAAAGCTGCATCATGTTCAGCACTTTCTAGGCCAGATTGGTGGTTTGTAGAAGTAAAGGAGATTACCTTGACGTAGTCAGCATGACCGGGACAGTCTGTGTGAGCATAATGTCTGTTGGCTGTGGTGTATTCTACATGAGAGGCGTTGATGGTGATTCCTCTGGCCTTCTCCTCGGGGGCATTGTCGATGTCCTCATACTTTTTATAGTTAGCACCACCAGCGTCAGCAAGCACTGAGGACCAAAAACACATCAAGGTCACATTTCAGATTTCACAAAACTAGAAAAATTAGGCCTTATCGTATGTATGTGGAGCCGAATTAGTCTCTAATTAAATAATTCAGCGTGTTGGATTTACGGTCATCTGGGCCACTGTAAGAGTACAAGCTAGGATGGCAGTGATTCTACCTTTCGTGATGGCTGCAGTCAGGGTTGTCTTGCCATGATCAACATGGCCAATTGTTCCAATGTTCACATGAGGCTTGTCTCTGCTGTACGTCTTCTTAGCCTCTGCAGCAAAGGTCCGCCGACTCAGAGGCACAGCACACTGCAAGACAAAGACAAACCAGAGGATTATAAAATAAGGTAAATCCATGTTAGACAGTCTGTAGACTCAAGTTCATATGCACACTCACCAATTTGAAGGAGCTGTGCAGGAGGCTGGGCGAAGAAAGCTGAAGGGCTGAAGAGGGAATATGAGAATTATATAAACTTGGATAATGGCGGATTATTTGACAAGATAATCCAGTGTAGTTCATCCTTTAATACCAGTTTCAGGAAAACATTCCACGTCACAATATGAGCATTGGAACTTCATTAGGGCTGCAATCAACGATTATTTTCATTATCGATTAATCTGTCGATCTTATTCTCGATTAATCGATTAGGTAGTTGGTGCATAAAATGTCAGAAAATGGTGAAAAATGTTGATCACTGTTTCCCAAAGCCCAAGGTGACGTCCTCAAATGTCTTGTTTTGCCCACAACCGAAAGATATTCAGTTTACTGTCATAGAGGACTAAAGAAACCAGAAAATTTTCACATTTGAGAAGCTGAAATCAGAGAATTTGGACACTTTTTCTTAATAAATGACTCGAAACGATTAATCGTTTATCAAAATAGTTGGCGATTAATTAAAAAGTTGACAACCAGTCGATTAATCGACTAATCGTTGCAGCCCTAAACTTTATGAAACTATGAATTATATTCATGTCCCACAACTGCTGTCTGTTGTTGCACACGTTTCAATCAGTGCAGACTTCTGTTGACAGCGATAAGATGTCTCCCATACCCTATTAGCACGAGTGCCTAACACATCTTTGCTGACTGTCCAGTCAAATCTGAATTATGCAAGTGTCAAATAAGCAACAGGCTAAAACATACGCCATTTTATAATATAAGCATGTCTGGAAAGCTTCAGCTGTTTGGCACCTGCATTGATCAAAATCAATCAGTATTTTCTGATGATAAGAAAGGTGAATTCAGAGTTTTGTGTCAGATTTTACGTTACAGGTCACATCAGGTAGCTAAAAGCAGCTCTGCAGCAGCTAACATCAAGCTAACAAACCCTTTATATCCAGAAAGGAAGACAGGACAGTGTCATCCCCCTTCAAATAAACTTCTGTAACTTATCTAAACAGTAAGCTTCGGTACATGCCTTGCTGTCTATAATATGAGCTAGTTTCAATCGTTTTTCAGTCAGTCCTCATCCTCGACTAGCTGCATCGTTAGCTAACACTTATGGTAACGTGACCTTGCTCTGCTATCGGGAGACACAGCATCATGTCTTTTTTATTGATAAGTTAAATTTCTACAGACGCAACCAACATTTTGTTGAACAAATAAGAGTGCTGTGAGTCACAAAACTGTCAGAAATGCATTTAGAGTCAGATACTACTAAAGAATTAAACGATTTTACCGGAGAAACATGCACGCAGTCCCACAAGCGCCGCCATCTTGGATGGTTAGACAAACCAAAGCCGATCAAAAAATCAAGAGAGTACCTGGCCAGCTCCAAAGATGTTGTCGCTCTCAGCAGCAGACTTGGGCTGCAAAACTAGCGTTTTTATTCGTTACAGCAGTATATCAACTTGATATAACATGACACTACTACTACTACTACTACTAATAATAATAATAATAATAACACATATCAAGTGATTACTATTAAAGTCCTTTAATAAGAGAAACTGCAGGTTTTAGGACACATACAATAGATGAGATCAGAGTAGTTCGTTTTTTAACTTATTGTAAAAAAAAAAACTATATTGCATTAATTTCTTCATCTCGCTTATTTTATCTGTTACACTGGAGGAAAAAGATGTTTTGCTTTTTATTTCTTACTTGTTATAACAAATTTGCTGATATCCAAGAGGAAAGTGGTAAGATCTAAATATAGTATGTTTTACCTTTCTTTATATGTACCATATACTATAACACATATAAAATCACATATACGTTATATATTACAGAAAATATGTCGTAATATTTGTATTCGACAGTGTTCCTCTGTTTGAATTCTCTCACTTTTACTGATACTCTCTGAACGTCGCGCATACAAACGTCACTGATTTACCGTAAATACGTTAATATGGTGGAGTTTGCTGTTGTGCCTGTTAAATACCCGGGTGGTATTACTGTCAGTTTTACTTTATTATAAATCTCAAGGAGTGAATTGGCGTAGAAAAATGTGAAGACTGAAATGACTTGGAGATGAGGAAAGAGTACGGTAAAAACATTTTGCTCGCCGATTTGGTTGAATGTTTACGGTAAAGCATGGCAGCCTCCTTTACACTCGTGAGATCAGCTAGCTAGAATGTTCTAGCGCGTTCATGTTTCAGTGTTTAAAGGGGAGTTCACCGCGTGTCCATTTATTCAACACTATTACAGGACTCTTGACAAGGTACGTTGGGAACAAACTAATTTTGTTAACGAGATTCAATGTTATCCGCAGCTGTATTTTTTGTTGTTTATTTAGCATGATGCTAGTGATGTAGCTAAACTAATGACTGCCAAACTGCAGTGACTGTGGTCCGAGAAGTAGTGCCAGCATCTTTAGAGTAAAGACAGGTGAACCAATGTATAAAGTCTCCTTCCTGTGTTTGGGGTTCATATCCTCAGGTCCTGTCCAGTACTACTACATGTCTGAAATCCAGTTGTCCTTGTCTTGCTGATCTTTCTTGTTTTTCCTCCTCAGCTGTGCACATCATGGCAGACGATGGGCAGAACAGGAGATATCCCCAGAACCTCCAGGGGGTCCTGCAGCTGGCAGTGGAGGCTGGATCAGCCGCAGAGGGACCTGCCCCTCTTGAACCCATGTCAGAGGAGGTAAGCATCTGTTGATTATAAATGTCAAACCTCAGAGGGCTTTGGGCCGATACCCCTACGTGCACACACCTCGTGGGGTCCAGACTTGGTCCCCTCAGGACCTAAGACCAGTCTGATAAGGAGACATGTGAGCAACATGTGCTGTTTTTATTATATTGTGACTCTTGCAGCATGTGTTTATAAACATTGTTATGATACTGTATGTGGCTTTGACACAGCTGAAACAAGTTGATTAATCGGTTAGTCGATTGAAATAAAATTAATCTGCAACTATTTTGATAACTGATTCATCATTTTAACTCACTTTTAAGCAAAAATGCCCCAAATTCACTGGTTCGATCTACTAAATTTTGAATATTTCTTGTTTCTCCAAAGTCTTCCATGATGTTAAAATAAACATTTTTGAGTTTTGAACTGATGGTTGGACAAAACAAGATATTTCAATTTGGTAACTTTGGCAGAGGGCAATTGTAAAAGGCATTTTTTGAAGCAGTTTTCTGACATTAATTGATAATGAAAATAAGTTGTCAGTTGCCCTAGACACAAGCGCTGTTCGAGTGCTCGAAAGAATTTGGATGCATTGTGCCAGCACAAGGTCATATGCGTTTAGTCATTGTTTCTTGTAATGTCTCTGTCAGAGCCATTTGATTCCCCATAACTTAAGCCCAGTTCCCTGTGGGTCCTGTGATGGCGCATCCTTTTTAGGTTGAGTATAAGTCTTTATTTGGACCTATGAAGACCTCTACCTTGCATCAAAGGTAACTGAGAAACATTCTTGTACTCTCTCTTTGTTACAGAGGAAAACGTGGCTGAGAGAAGCTCTTGCAGAGGTCTCCAAAGGGCAGGTGGATGAAGTGGAGCAGATGAAGCAGTGCTTGGCTGTCTTGCGCGAAGAGGAAATGAGCGGAAGGGAGCGAGAGGGAGAGGAGGAGAGGGATGAAGATGATGAAGATGAGCGGGAATCAGCCTTTGAGATGCTGTCAGAGTTGTGTGAGAACCTGGACAATGCTAGAGGTTTGTAATAAACGGTATTAGAGTTGATATTTTCCAAACAGTCTATAGATCAGATGGTAGATTGATAGAGGTTATTGATACATCATTGAACATACTATTTGTTGGCTCCGTCCTGACTGTGTCCCCTCTTCTTCTGCTTCACAGACCTGATGATTCTTGGTGGACTGGAACTGTGCCTCTCCCAGTATCTGTGTCATGCCCAAAGTGGACTGAGGTGGCGTGCTGCCGAGCTCATCGCTTCCTGTGCCCAGAACATGCCGCAGGTGCAGGTCCACTTGCTTAGCATCGGGGCGCTGCCAAAACTGCTGCAGCTGACAGACTCAGACCCCAACCCCACCGTCAGAGTAAAAGCCCTTTACGCTGTGTCGTGTGAGTATCTAAGACTGTGCTGCAAAAATCCACTGTAAAAATTGCTGTAATTAATTGTTTTTAAGACAGCACTGAAAGAGTGAGTGTAAAACATTTAGACTACATTGTTATGCTGTCTGCATTCATGCCACTTGAAGTTCCGTGTACAGTACACCTCAGAACAAAACTACAACTGTATCCTGTTGTGACTTTAGGTCTGGTTCGAGAGCAGGAGGCAGGACTCCAGGCATTCCTGTCCCACGATGGCTTCTCAGTGCTGATGCGAGGCATGCAGTCGGAGAACGAGAAGCTCAGGACCAAGTCGGCATTCCTTCTGCTCAACCTGCTGACGTCACATCCCGAACAGAAAGGTACGAATGAGAGAAGCATTTAAACAGGACAGTGTTGTTAAACTAAGCTGTGTTTTTTATTTTATTCTTTTATTACAAACAGCTGCTACACAGACCATGTTGTGATACTACACTTTGTTACTGTCTTTAAATTAGTTAAGTTGGGTCAGAAGTATATAAAACCGTTAAATATGAATCGACATGAGCAAAGAAAATTAAATTAATTGCAGTGTTTATCTTCTGTAGCTTTAGTCAGGAAGGGACATGGTTAACCAATTTATAATATTTAATTATAGAACATTAGCTGCTGGTTATGTCAGTAAACTTGTGATAATGTAATAAGAAAAAGCTCTCGCACATCACTGTTCTTTGTACACTCAGCTCACTGGCACACACTTATCTGTAAAGCCATTCTTGGGTCACTGACGGATTCTGATTCTGGGACTTTCATTCATTATGGGCCTGATTATGTCTCTCTGCTTCCTCTTTCCTGCAGACACAGTTGTTTCCATGGGTATGGTACAGCAGCTGGTATCTGTTCTCCGTACACCACACTCACCCTTCCATGAACATGTGCTCGGTGCCCTTTGCTGGTAAGAAAACACTCTCTACCTCGCTGTCTTCAACGCTGTTGAAGTTGAAGTTGACATTAATTCATGGTTCATGTTAGTAATTATACCCTTTTGCCTTTCTGATGTCTCTCTAGTCTGGTGGAAGACTGTCCACAGGGGCTCAAAGACTGCAGGAATCCCACTCTGGGTCTGGAGGAGTTACTCAGACAGCGATCCAGAGAGCTCCAAGGAAAAGAAGAGAGTCAGGTAATTCCTATGTCTTTGAGTCTGATGGCAAAAGGATGGTAATCAAATATATGGAGCTAATTTCCTGCCAAAACTTAACAAACAAACAAAACGTGTTTTACAAATGCCCTACGATTCACTAACAAACACAGTGTGGTTTGCAAATACAAAACACCATTAACAAACTAATGCATTTTGTTTTGCAAATACAAAATGTACCTATCAAACAAATACACAACATATTTCTAATACATCATGCTTCAGAAACAAATACAGCAAGATTTAAGTACAAAAAAAAAAATACTACAAAGACAAAAAAATATCACGTGACTTTTGGCACAAGCTTTCCGCTGTGACTGTGCTGAAGATTTTCTCTCAAATATCCTGAGAAATTTGCCCTCAGGTGGCGCCATTGAGTCAATTTAAACGTGCCAGGTGGTTGAGCACAGCAAAGAAGAGCAGAGCAGATTCAACAGCCGCTGTGGACAAGAGGATAACGGCTTTCTGCCGAGCAACCCGAGACTAAGATAGCCGATATTAAGGCGATTTCACTAACTCACTATCAGAACTAAGATGTTATAAAATAATATCTAGAATCTGCGCCCTGCTGTGCATTTAGAGATGTTACTGGTGGAGCGTCATGTCCTCCCGGCTCCGCTGAGCCCCCTTAATCAGCATGAGTGACGAGTGAACTTTAAATCCTTCATTATAAACCAGTTTGCCGTCTCTTTTCCATGGATCTGACACATCTCCGTTCTCCTTATACCTGCCGACCAAAACTTTGCTCTGCGCTCCATCAGAGTAGTAAACGTTCTGGATATGATTTGGATTGTGATATTAAAGATTAAAATGTTAAACAGAACATGATGGTGTGATATTGTCGCACCAAGCACAGACACACTAACTTTTAAAAGGGAGCCGTTGTTTGAATAGAGGAGACATTGTTATTAAATAGATTTTTTTAATGTTTAAATATTTTAAATAAAATGTCCACACTCTTATAAATCCCCTCATAA
>NTHP01000555.1:97541-121863 GCA_003416845.1 Oplegnathus fasciatus | reverse complement strand
TATATATATATTTAAACTTTATTATAAGTTCATCTGGTGCAAGATTGTAACAAATGATAAAACTCTTACAGGGAGTGTGAGTATACGCCTGGTGAAACCATTTTCCTTCTTCCATAACAGACAAATAGTCAAGACGTACTCTAGCTCCTTTTCCAGCCCTTTCTCTTATGTCCTTCCCCTGAAAACATGGTTGCCATCTCAGGACACAGTCCCTTTTTTCCCCTCTGTCTGTCTCACCTCTATTCCTTTCACAAATAAATACTTGCTGAAACAGGGAAACCCAGGAATAACCATCTCCACACAAGCACACACACACAGACAGATAAAAAGGAGTGTGAGGTTATCCGTGGGTGATCGTTACTGAAAGGCTGTGATACAATAAGGCGCAGGAAGAAGATGAAATAAAACACACGCAACACTATTCTCAAAATGAGAGAACTGACAGCTTTTTTGTTTTCTGATGCTATTTGTTGTCGTGCATGTGTGTGTTCTACATTTCATTTCCATCCTGGGAAGTTCTGTAGTAAACAAGGCATTTGAAAGAAAGAAGAAAATGCTACAAAGTGGACAGTTTGAAGCACTGAATCATCAACACACTTTAAGCCAAACACAAGTAAAAAGAACAGGTGCTCTTTGTGGGTACTCACAGCAACTGACACTGTCTTTACATGGGCCTTTTTTACCTGCTTTGAATGTGTAAAGATGACAAGCTGGTAGAAAGGAGGGTTATGCTGTTTTCCCTGCTCTGACCCACCTTTAAATCAAGTATAAAAACCCCTCCAGAGACTCATAATAATCCTTTGTTATTTTTCCAATGCTTTAGGATCTATGTTATCCAGTGTTAGTACACTACAAAATCCAGCAATCCTGATTTATTTTCCATGTTGAGCTGTCGTTCAGCCCTTTCTAGCTGCTGCATTTACTCCACAAAGCGAACCACTGGTTGCGCTGCTGGTGTAACTGAAACGATACCAAAACTGACAGATATCTTTAAAAATTCTGAGGTACGCACAGGTTGGGAAGACACTGACAGTGATGCAATTTTTCACAACAAGCCAATATTAAATTTATCACTCGCATTCACACAACAGCACTCATTTATAAAGTTTGTGAGTACATGGATGACTTAAACGATGGCCACAGATAAAGTTTCACTAGTGAGGTTTAGCATGTACTGTATGTATGTGTGCGCGTCTCAGTTTTTCTCGCTCGTGACGCCATCGCCGTTTCCATTGGCCCCGTGGACAGCAGAGGACTTGTTTTTGAATGGCAGGGCGTAGGGCTGGCGGATGTTCACCCGGTCCTTTTCTGCTTCCAGATCCTCGTCGTAGCGTTCGTCTTCATCGTTGTCTTCAGCCTCGCTGTGGTGGGGGGAGGAGTGGCGGGACAGAGCTGGAGATGGTGGCACAGAGGCTGGTCGGGGGTAACGGAAACCCGAGGTCTGAGGACGAGAACCAAAAGGCATCAGAATCTCGATCAGCGGGTGGAGGTGTAAAGATTTCACTTCCATGAATGCAATAAATAATTAACTTACTGAGGTGGGCTCTTGAAGTTCATACATGTAGGTGTCAGGGAAGGCTTTAGCCAGGGCCATATGACGGGCAGATATATAATACTAGTGCAGAAAACAAGAAAAGACAACATTAATGCACCCTGAAGTTGTCACATGAACAAAATGAGTCCTTTGGATTTGGAATCTCACCCTGCCGAGGTATCTCCAGTCCAAGAGTTCACTCAGACGCTCAGTCCGGTTCCTCTGGATGATCCGCTGGCGCCGGCTCTGCTTGCAGAACTGAAACAGGAAGGAAGTGAGCTGGTTACACGACTCGTCGACCCCCCGATACCGCCGGTCCAGGATGTAAATACCTGCAAAAAGAAAGAGCATGATGTTAGAGAAAGCAGCAGTTATCCCTGCAGATCTTTTTAAAGACAGACTTTGAGAATCATTGAGAAAGGCACCATATGCTGAGGGGTCTGCTATGTGTTCCTCCATGAAACAGCCAAAGCCTGACAGGTTGGTTGAGATCGAAGGAATTCCCATGACTGTGCACTCAGCTGATGGTGACAGAAACAGTAAGGCCTGATTAATATTTTAATATTATACCTACACACATAAAATCACCTTGTCAGCATGCTTGAGTCATACCTGGTGTGTAGCCCCAAGGCTCATAGTAAGAGGGGAAGACGCCGAGGTGGCAGCCTCTTACAAACTCCTCATAATCCATCGGAAGCAGAGGAGAGGTGGACGAAAGGAATTCTGGATGGAAGATAATCTAAAGAAGGGAGAAGCCCATTCAGTATCAGAGCCGGATGTACCATAACCATAACAGACAGTGGGAGCAGTACACAACATGACGTTCTAACCAGCTGGCACAGCCTCTACTCACGTACACATTTAATGCATTATTAGTTATGATGCCTCCCGAATGGTGTTATAAAAAAACAAAAACAAATTAAACTTAGTGTACTCTATATATGTGGACTTGTCTACTCCCTGGCTGAACAACAAGTCATACAAATGTGAGAAAAACTCTTCAGGGTGATCATTGTTTGTGGCTTAGGCCATTTATGGACCACTGATAGCTGACGCACCTTGACACGGTCAGCAGAGCTGTTGAAAAGGCCGATACGGCGGACGCAGTTAAGGATGGGGTCGCTGCTGTCCTCCAGCATGTTATGGGTGCAGATTGGAGGCTGGCACTGTCTCTGAGTCGCGAAGATGGCACGCTTCATTATGGTGAAATCCTCTTTGTCCAGCATCTTCGACACATCTGGCAGCTGCCCACTAATGAAAACAGCTCGTTTTAGACTTAAAGGGAAACTTGTAAAAATGAACAGCTTGATCAGCTGGATCTTATTTGTAAGATGTGTATTTGGGCTTCTCTGTTATTTCCAAAAACAACTACAACAGAATATTTATTAGCATGAATAAACTCAACCAGCTTGTTAACCAGCTTGTTTTAGTCCACAGAATTAGAATCTAAGTATTTCCAGGTCTGATGGGAAACGTCTTTATTTTGTTTATTAGGCGGGTTGTCTCTTACTCTCTTCATACTTTTTATTTGATGGTATTATAAGACAGGTCATTACACATTTTACAGGTTTCATGCAGTAGGCTGAACTTCAACTTACACAAGAAGTGACTCATAAAGTTTCTTTCCGAAGCGTTCCTTCACAGTCTGAGCAGTATCCCTGTCAGGGACAAAAAGTAAAATAAGGTGTCAAGGTGTCTGATGGTGAAGACAAATGAATGAGTGTAGCACTTCGACTGTACACTTTTAGTTTGATACTTGAGCTTGTTTAACATAAGAAGAAACCTCACCAGAGCTGTTTCCTGACTGCTTGGCCCTTCAAGGTCTCCACGTTGAAGTTGTTTGTCCGAGCAGGCATGATGAAGAATGCAATGACGGTCACGTCACTGTGATTGACCTGCAACAGGCAGATCATACAGGAATATGGGGTTACAGCAAGGATTCACCTTCCTCCTTCTCCCACACACATGCACACACACACAAACACTTGAATACACACGTACATCCAACTACACCAACACACACTTACTCTCAGTAGATAGTTAAGTCTGGCCAAAGCTTCCAAGAAGATGTCGGCTCCTTTGTTGGAGAACTCATACCTGCCAGCGATGAAGAGGAACAAACACTTGTCCAAATTGAAGTCAAGGTGCCTGAAACCAAAACACAAACCAAAATTGGTCACGAGAGCTGGATGAGTGTAGCACATGTACACATTCTGTTCATTTTCCACTATAACACCATAATAAGTACTTTACTCTTCAGAAATGGATTTGTCTCTTTCTCATCAGACAGAATTCATTTGATAAAAAGGAAGAAAACTCAGTGAAACTACTTATTTCAATTTCAGTTCTTAGGTTTCGACTGTGCTGTGAATGTTGTAATGTGTGTTGTGGGGTCTCTGACCCGTAGAAGTGTCCCCTGACGAACTCCTGAATCCGATTCTTGCTCTGAGCGTGGAGGTTTTGAAACTCGTGCACGGCTGAGAACTTCTTCACGTTGAGTCCGTTGGGAGTGACGATGTCTGTGTGTGATGGGACAGATTAAGGGCATTAAATATAAAACATAAGCAGAGAGACAGAGGAATCTGTTAGCTGGGTAGCTAACTTTGTTAATTAAAGTGCTACATTGAAACACTCAGTAAGAAAGCAGCGAGAAATATGTGATATTTCCTTACAGTGAGACCTGCTTGCCCTGCCAGTGACAAGTGAGAATAAAGTAGAACCATCAAAGAAGTTTCTGAATTTCACACATCAATTCACCTCCACACACCTGGTTTCCTCTTGAGCAGGTGCTCTGCCTCAATGGCTGTGATCTGTGACACAGTGGTGAAGACATGGGCACAGTGAGCAGCCGCCCGCTCCAAACAGTATCGGTGGTAGATCTGTCTATCGCCTGCTTCCTTGTCCACGTTGAACTGAATGAGGCACAAACAGAGAGAGAAAGGGAGTACAATGAAGTAAATTACTTGTTGAATACGTAATTCAGTGCATTGTTAATATAAAAATCATCTGTCTGATTATATATATTTCTTTTTAATTTACCTACAGAAGAATCAACTTTCTATTAAAATATTCATATTTGTGTTTGTTTTATTATATTCCTGTATAATAAAATGTACACAGGTACACACACTTACGTCTGCAAGCTTGTTATAGAAGTCCACATTTCCAGCACACAGGTACCGTCCCAGCAGGGTGGCGTGAGTGGTGAAGATGGTTGCGATGGGCAGTTGTCTGTGTCTACACAACACCAGGCCCAGGCCGGCCAACCACTCGTGGAAATGGGCCACGATGTGTGGAGGCTCCTCACTCTGGGCTGCGTACTGCGATATGAGAGAGAACAGGGTAAATATGGACTACACACATACACACCAACATGTATTCAAACTTATTTTTCATACGTCTTCCAGGGTTTTGACATTTCAAGCCTTCAGATTATTCTATTACAAGACCTTTTCAGACTTTTCAAGGACCTGCAGATAATCCTTCCTCTTTCTCTACACAAACACGCAGTATTTAACTTCTCCTTTTGACACAATACAGCTAAAACATTTACATTTTTTTAATTAATAATAATTTAAATTCAGTTTTCTATAAATTCTTGTCTCTTGTCAGTTCTCTTAGTGTGAGCTGCTGACCTCTCCCAGAAGCCAGGCCGTCAGGAAGCCAAACAGCACGGCATCGTTGGCCTCGCGGTCGAACCACGGCACGCCAATGTCACAAAGCTCCCACAGCTCGCTCTTCCAGCTGTCCAGAGACCAGGCGGTGAACGCAACATCGATCAGAACAACATAGGGACTGCCCTCAATAAGCCACCGTCCAAAGTAGACCTGGGGGAAAATGGAGAAAAGGGTGAGAGAGGGAAAGATTACTTTAATTCTTTATGCCACATACCACTCACATATGAGGGCATATTTTCTTCTCTTTACAATCATTACTTTAAGTGAGAAAAGTTAAATGATTTGTTCACTAAGTGAATCATCATTTTACAAAATAAATAGTATAAACCATTCAAATCTTACGAAATGTATTCATTTTAACATAAACTTTGACCATGTTTTTATATGTAGATAAATGGGTTAGTCCTTCTGCCTCTAATCTAATCTCTAAAAAGTACTTTATTTGCAAGGCACACATCCCACTAACAAACACCTTTCCAACAAGGACTTAGTTTAATGTATTAATGCAGGACCTAAACATCTTTTAAGAAAAACATGTTTCAGCTGAACTAACTAACTGTGCTCTGGTGCTGGTCTGTCGTGAACTTAAAGGTCGTGTGATTCCAGGTGAACCACACAGGCTTCGTTGAAAAGGCTGCCCTATCTCTTTAAAATAGTACCACTACCACTCCCAGCCTTGACCCATAATTCCACAGCACTCCCAGAGTGACACAGCACAAAGCATTAAAAGTATCACACACACACACACACACACACACACACACAGACTGACAGTCATCTATTTCTGGAGTGTGTCTTTGAGAGAGAGAGAGAGAGATACAACCTCTAACCTTTGCGAGGAAATGTCACAGGATTTAGAGACGTGGTTTGGGAGAGAGGACCGAGCAGAGACATGTGGGTCAGATATGAAAGAGGGGCTAAGGACGATCTCTAACTGGGGTTTTAAGCGCAATGCACGTTCACCACACATATTCACAAATCTCCCTCTATAATCACTCCAACTATGTGCAGTAAGAATGACGGGCCTTGAGTGGGACATACAAATTTAACTCTGTTTACTGTCTACGTGTGGTAGTACCTTACACCCACTGGAGTTCATCTTGTCAATGGTTCTCTTCAGCGTGGGGTTGGTGGGCTCAATCAGCTCCACCTGAGTGCGCACGTTGCTCTCCACGTAGGGACCCACCAGGAAATAGTTCTCCCCCCATTCCTCTGAGGTCAGACGGGCTTTGGTCTGGATGACGGTGTAGATGCCTCCAACTTCACACATGCAGCAAACATGCCACACGTGCGCACACAAAGGTTGAGACAAAGATATAATGTGATTCAACCTGATATATATGAGGCGTTATGGAGATAAGTCTCTCTTACAAATAGAATTTCCCTAAAGAGAAAATATCGTCTGTAAATTAACAAGATTAAACATGAAGATACATTAAAAAAGACACACACACACACAGAAAAACTTGCCTTTGTTAGCGACCTCCCACGCAATTTCAAAAAGAACTGCGTCCTCCAGATCAAACTCCTCGTCCCACTCCTCCAGTCCTGACAGGGACGTGACAGACAGGCTGCGAGCCAGCGGCATGCTGGGTAATCACAGAACACACTTAGCTGAGATGGGAGCACCTTACAACTGTGTATACACGTGATTGTCACTTATTGAACTTGAAGTCACACTCAGAAACAAGGCTTTTACATCCAAACCTGTTCTTTGTTTTTATTATATTTATTATAACATCAAGCTTGGGATTTATATTTTTTTAATCGCGACACTCTGACTTTAAACCTATTGCCTGTGTGGATTTTTTATTATTTTCAAGGTAAACCTCAAATGTAAATGACATATTTTTTTAAAACAATGTAACTTTCTCTTGAACAATATTTCTTCACACATCTACAAGAAACCAGTATGTCATCAATGAACCACACATCCCATTTCATAACACTATTACATTATACTACTGTGACGTAAACACAACCTTTCTCAATTCTTTTAACCATCCCCATTCTCTCTGGTGGAACTATGATGATCAAAATTGTCCTGGTAACTTAATAAACTTTACGTTTGGCTGTTCTTACGGGAAACCGTGGTCAAACACACAACACTGAAGTGGTACGTTGAGTAATAGGGAGCCAACATACGTGTGCATGTGCATGTGTGTCTACAGTATTTGCTCTGCATATAATCTGAGATGGTCAAAGGGCGTCTTCTGACTACTAATATTACTACTACTTCTAACTACATAACACACACACACACACACACACACACACACACACACACACACACACACGTACAGCCATGCATATCACATACTACATGTCTATTCGGATACAAAAACTACAAGTTTGCTCTGTGAAATCTTAACTGGCTTATTACTGCAACAGAAGATGTTTAATTATCTGTCTTTCCATTAGCAGTTGAGACATTTAAAAAGCATAATTAAGGGAGGACTGCATTCCTGCTGACTGGGCGTAATTTGCACTGAAAATACAACTTTGTGTTCAGTTCCTGCTCGCAGAAAGTGCAACTGCCTGAACAGATGGGGGAGTGGTGTGAGGGAGGATGCAGAGGTGGAGGAAGGCACAGACAAGGGCACGGATCAGGTATGAACTTGATCCAGCCATTCACACCATGGCGCTTGTTGACATGCTCCCATGAAGTGTTGTAATCGTGTGAAGTTGAGACATGTGAAAAACTATAAAAACGAACCACTGAGTTACACACAGACAGAAGGGAAACGCTCTTCCACAACTTTCATGTTTCTTACACTGCTCACCACAAATTCAATCTGTGATTACCCTACAGATGAGCTGATCTCAAATTCCTAAGTGACTGAACTGCTACTGAAAAGGGACACACGAGATAATAACCTGAGTTCAGTGACTAACAGTCCATCACTGTCCAAGCCCGATAAGGGCCCAGATAAACCTGATTAAAGACTGCTGTTCAAATTGATGACAAACATCTTCTCAAATAAACTTTCTTTCATCTGCATGTACCTCAAATATTCACATCATCAGACCACTTTAAATAGAAGTTCGTAATGTAAAAATACTTTGCTTGGAACTATTATTTGTCTGATGTTTCTCCCCACAAAATAAGTTAAATTACCTCATTAAAAATCTTTAAAATTACATCTACTCTTTCTCCCTCTTGAAAAATCTACAATATATAAATCTACAAATATTTTCATTTCAAAATATGAACTGCTGGACACAAGATTCACTTCAAAAGTCCATTCTCAGTGTATGCCCACTAGAGGCTTCATGTTTCCACATCACACTTGTGTAAGTTGCTTATTGAACCGTGATTGGCTACCAAACAGGTTGTGATGTCACAAGATTTAAGGTAACCACAGAGAAACTTCCCCCCCTTCAGCTTAATAACTGTGAAAACAGACTTCTAGTGTCAAACTCTGCACGTACATCCTTCTGCACAGAGAATCTCAAACATCCACATGAAGCAATGATAAGAAAAACATTTCTGACTGGAGGGGGACTTTAAAAGAGTTTATCTCATGGAACAGCATCTAAGAGGAGTTTTATAGTTTGATATGATATGGAGGGAGAAACAAACAGATGAACAAACCACCATACTTGGAGACTTGAAGAGCAAATACCAGTGCTGAAATTTAACTGTTGCTCATTTCTCCGGGGACCCCCTGGGATTCCCTCGGGCTCTCTGTGGGAACCTGCCTGGGACACCACTTTATGGATGCTTTATAATGGTCTTCTGACACTCACATGGACATGCAATCACATGCAATCCATGCCATACGCTTTAACGAATATGTTTTATATGTACTGTCCAGTAGGCCTGCAGGTCTGGGAAAGGACAAACCTCCCTCGCCTGTCCCAAATAGGGGTATGCAGGATGCACTGCACGCCCACCTCGTAATCCAAAAACTACAGGCGACAACAGCACCATGAAACCAACAGCAGACCTCCCGGATGAATATGCATGATGCTGTGTGCATCGTCTATGTTTTCTCTTGAGTTGAGGAGCGAACGTGACATCAGGCACCTACTGCAAAACCAGCTGCGGAAACGCGCAAAGGACACGGCGTCCTGATGCGCGCCCGCGCCCGTTGAGGAAGTAGTCAACTATTGTCACTGTGGAAAATAAAAGACAGATGTCTACTCACCCTTCGGTTTTGTTGCGACTTCACGAAGATCAACTACACATTGGCAGCTGTCGCAGTCAATCCATAAAAAAGGAAACCAGCAGAGAGTGAGGGGAAAGGGGGCGGCGGCTTCAGCTGAATGCCGGCGATTGACATTGGTTTGGTGCGTTCGCTGTCATGTTGAGGGACAGGACGCCCACAGCCTGCGATGCAGGAAGAAGTTGGGTTGGTGCATGCGGGGTCTCTGCTGTCACATTATTCATGAGCTTCACTCCCATTGGACCCAGACTCCTCTTTGTCTCCGCCTCTTTACACAACGTGACGGGAACTGGGCGTTTTCCTCAGCCGAGAGACGCGATTGGCTGAGCGGAGGTTAAAGGGAGTTGCAGTGGTTGGTGAATTATCTTTTCATCCATACAAAAGAGGGGAGTCATGGGCGACCAGGCAACGTTTTTCTTTTTTTCAAATGAGGAGGGAGAAGAGCAAGGGAGTTATTTATAATTTCTTTTAAGGGTCATGGGGAGCATAGTTTTGAGAATACAACGTGACCGGTGACATTAAGACACCCAACCCCTCCACATGTCTCTGTGATCTATCCTGTAGTAACCACATGAGCCAAATGGTCAGAGTCTATATTGGTAAAACTGCTGAAAATAAGTGAGTGAGTAAGTGTCACTGAACATGGCATTATCCTGCCAGCTTTAAATGTGTTGTTCTGTGTGACCTCTGACCTCTGACAGTGCACCAGCAACTTCCAGGGTTAAGTAAAACAGACACAGTGGTGAGTGCACTGATTTATATGAAAAGATCGGATGATTGTTGTCACTGACAACAGCCTATGTGTGTTTTCATTTATAAAAGCCTTGCTATCCAAGTTTCTGGGATTTAAAGTGAATAATCATGACATTAAATCGCAGGATGGGTTAGCTTTAAATGTTCCTCTTACCAACTCTGAACTGGGCAAGATTGATTTCCTTGATCTGCTGATTATTTTCATGATTAACTGGTCAATAAAAGACCTGAAAACATGGTGAAAAACTTCTTAGAGCCCAAGTCATGTCAACAATGCCTTTTTTTTTATCTGAACAACACCCCAAACCCAAAGATGTTCAATTTACTATCATGTAAGGCCAGAAAAGAAGCAGATTCTCACATTTGAGGACCTAAAACTATCAAATGGTCCATATTTGTGCTTGAAAAATGACATAAACGATTAATTGATGATTAACATAATTACAATTATTAATATGTCGATAAACTAATCAAAAACTGAAGTCAGCAACACATGTTCTTCTGAGGTACTTCAAAGTTACTTGCTGATATTTTTAATAGTTATTGATCTGATTAGTGTGTCAGTGTGTGCGATTAATATTTAGTGTGACTGAATTGTCTTGTTGTGATCTTGTATATATGTAATCTGTTCTCAGGCCTCCTTTGCAAAAGAGATCTTGTTCTTGATGAGACTGACTAAATAAATTTTAGATAACCAACACTCAAATTAAGTGACTCAACTCGGGAATATGGACAGACCAGTAATCCCATTATCAGGATTTTTACACTACACCATTTGTTTTTGTGTGACTATACCTTCAGTCCATAAGTTTGCGAACTGAGTTCATGCCCAATGTAAACATGACCTGTGGGAGGTCTGCACTCATATCTGTGCAAAATGAAACACTGTAGCCCACCATATACTTACTGCAGTATTATTAAAATCCAAAACCTCATATCAGATAATTATATAATCTCACATAGAATTTATTTAAGAGGGACAGAGAAAATATTCCAGAGATACACTCCACAATTTACATTACAAATAGGGGAATATACGTATCGCACCTTCAACAATAAAACAACTCAAAATAATCATGAGGGGGTATTAAAGGCAGAACTAAAACGTTTTTTTTTTTATCAAGAGAAAAAATGCTCCTTCCTCTTGTGTGTGTAATTTCATGCCTTCAATAAAATAAATAAATAAATATAATAATAATAATAATAATAATAATAATAATAGTTAATAACAATTAATAAATACATAAATAAAAATACAAAAAATGGATTTGGTTTGGGTAAATTGTTATTCTTGGCTATAGTTAACATAAAAACATAATTAAATTAAAAGTTTGTTTCTGTCAGTTTTCAGCCGTTTTTCCCTCCCTCACTGCCGTGTACACTTTGACGTCATTTTGCCGGGAACACACGGTCTTTTTCAGTTAGTAGGTATTGTCAAGTCGCGTTCAACTTCCGCCTCACTGACCATCGAGTTTCCGCCTTACCAGTGTCGTCATTGTCCATTCCTTTGCTATTGGGCTTAGTTACAAAACGGAAATTTTCCGCGCTTTCGTCGGTGAAAGTTCACAAATTGAAGACGAGTGGCGGGAGCTGTTGTCAACCAGGGGCTGTTGTCCAGAAGTAACGTCGACAGGTATTTATAACCCCGTTAGAAACGCACCAGCCGTTAATAGTTGTCTTGACATGCTCCGATCGGTCCTACGGTTCGGTAAGATCAGCTTTGGCGCGAGACTGTGTTTACACTCGCGCTTTGCTAGCTTT
Source organism: Oplegnathus fasciatus (assembly GCA_003416845.1). Lineage (NCBI taxonomy): Eukaryota > Metazoa > Chordata > Actinopteri > Centrarchiformes > Oplegnathidae > Oplegnathus > Oplegnathus fasciatus. The sequence continues at coordinate 109,969 of NTHP01000555.1, read as the reverse complement.
CTGCTTTAGCTCGTTACAGAAGAAAGCAGCTGCCCGAGAAAAGTAAGCCCACATAAACTTTACCGCTGGAACACTGATGTTAATATATATGTTAAGACTTACAGAGAAAGGTTGAATGTGAAAGTACAGCATTAACACGTGGATAAGTTATCAACTTTAGCCAGGAGTGCACTTAACTGAAATAGCTTTGAGAAGCTTGGGAAAACACAACATTGCTAACTACAGTACAGTGCGTAGTTGTGATGCCAACTGTATAATGTGTTGTGTGAAGTTAGGAGGCGTACAGCAACAGCCATGCTAGGTACATGGCTAATGTGCTACTACATTATGTGCAATATGGCAGGTTGTCTCTCATTTGTCGGTGCTTATTATCAACCACATGACATCCAGTTTAATACATATCCCCCTCTTTTTATGACAATAACAACAAAGCATAATATCATTACCGCTGTGTCGCTTCACGGTAATTTTTCTCCTCTTATGCTGTTTATTTTGCCCCTTATCTTGTTATTGCACTTTATCCCATCCACTGTAGTATATTATATGTTGTATGTTTTATATTGTATTGTATACTGCAACATTTTTGTCACTGACAGCACTGTATTTGTTTAACCTATTTTCTGCAGTAATCCCACTATAGCCTACACAGTTTCTAAGCATATGCATGCCAAATATACTCTGACAGTACAAGGAGTATTAACACAAGCGTGGATAAATCATTGTTTCTTTTCTCTTCTGTCCAACCTTTCATATGCACAGTAATGTCTTAGTTGTCTATCAAAATGTTAGCTTTCTTTGCAGGTTGTAATAAACTCTTAAAGTATAGGAATTTGTTGTTTTAATGGTTCTGCCGCATACTGAATATATTTGTTTTCTACTATCATACTCTCTAATTATCTTCCCTAACGTGCCCTCTGCCTCCAATGTTTCTTGCAGGCATGGATTATAAAAGACGTAATGGTGGCCCTTTTTTGGGTGGTGGGTCTCAGGCCAAGCGGGGTAAAACGACTGGTGAATGGGAGGACAGTCCGTCGCAGTTTGAAGAGGAATTGTCCATGTTTGACGAAGCAGAGATGGATACAGAGGAGATGGAGGGGCAGGCGGGCCATGATGTTATTCCTGTAGGTGAGTATTGCACAGAAAAGCCCACAATCATAGGTGGTATAAGTAAAATTTCCTGGTGTAAGAAGAGATTTAGTTATGTAAATGACATGCAAACCTGTTTCAAAAATGTTAATGGCTAACAGTTAAGATTTTACATCACCCCCTCAACTCGATAACTACTTGATGTACTAAAGCTGTATAGTCACATAGCGCCCAACCTATGTAAAATCATATGTCACATACTGATGCCAATATTTTGCTTAAACAAGCACAACTACACACTGTTTATTCTGCAGAACCTGTAGAATAATAATCATGTTTATTTTACAGCATGATTTTTCTCAGTTTAAGGTAAGCAATTTGCATGGCTGGTAGCTCTAACAAATCAGTCTGAGTGATTAAATTGGTAATCCCGTCCATGCTTGGCTTTGTCAGCTGCGATTGGCTCCAGTCCCCTCTGCAACTGTGTGCTAAAAATGAGCGGCAACTGTGGAACAAGTCAACCATAACTCTAGGCAATTGCTGTGGTTATTCAACTTCTGACTATACCCATTGACACAATAAATGGTTTTACTTACCTTGGTTGTACTTCTGTCTTACCTCCTTGTTTCATCAGGTGACCTCTTCTCAGCAGACCTTAACCCTCGTTGGCGGCGGCCTCATGCCCCTTCACTGGACCCATCGTCTGACACTTTGGTGTTTCAGCAGATTGATCTTGACTATTATTTAGGTAATAATCAAAGAGGACTTTTGTTGAAACTAGAAACAAGATAACTTAATTCTCAGATTTGAGTCTCAGAAGTATGCACCTGACTGCCTCATACCATTTAAATATAAAGATTGCAGTTGTCTTCGCATTATCTTGGCTTCTTAGTTGTTTGGATCAGAATAAGAGTGTAGAACATATCCACCTGCTCAAATGCCGTTGCTGTTTGTGAGAAGAACTGGTGTCTAAGTTGTTTTCCACTTTTGTGTTGCAGGAGCAACAGTCGCTGGCATGCCTGGCCAGTCACAGGGAAAGGTCCCGATCATTCGAATGTTTGGGGTGACAGACAGTGGCAACAGTGTGTGTTGCCACATCCATGGTTTTGCACCTTACTTCTATGTTCCTGCACCAAATGGTGAGTACTTGTCATTATTTTGTAAATTAGAATATATGAATATGAACACTTTTGTATTTTGATGACACATTTGCTCAGTACAATTCCTTTCAGTCAGTTAGCGTAAAACATTATCTCAGTAGAACACATTTCTCTCTTCTTAGCATGTCACTTTTCTGAATGATTTCAGCTTTGGGGGGGGAACACCATTTAATTAACTCTTATTTCTGCTTCCTCTGAAAAGGGTTCACGTCTGATTACCTGGGTGAATTTAAAAGAGAGTTGAACACTGCTGTCCTGAAGGACATGCGATCCAATAAGGACAACATCTCCGTCACAGTGTTGGCTGTGGACATCACCCGCAAAGAGAGTGAGTACAAGTAATGTGTGAATGCTCATTTATTGTTCACTGAATGTAAAGGAATTCTCAAACACTCACAAGTATCTTCTTTGATCAAATTGTAGTGAACTGACGAAGCTGATCCTCGTTACAGAAAGTGATAAGGTGAAGTGACTGTGCTTTCATCATGAGTCTTGGAATTAAACTTTTTATTTTCTTTTTCCTGCAGACATGTATGGTTACCACGGGAAACGCAGTCTGGATTTTCTGCGGATAACCATGGCGATGCCTCGTCTCATTGCCCCAGCAAAGAGACTGCTGGAGCAGGGCTTCAAGTTCGGACATTTCCCCATACAGGGTTACCAACCCTATGAGGCCAACATAGATTTTGAGATAAGGTGTGTGTGTGTGTGTGTGTGTGTGTNNGATGGAAGCTTAAACTTCTTCTTACAATATTTTTGTGAACGGATCATTTTCACACAATGCAGATGGGTTGCTTTATCAATATCTAAATATATTTTGATCATTGCTCATGTGCTCATAACTCACACAATGTGCTCAGAAGAAGGTAAAGCAAGAAGTGATGTTTGCACTGATTGTGGTGTTCTTACCTTTGTCAGGCTAAACAGGCTGTTTGCAGTTTCCTCTGAGTAATGTCGTAGTAATATTCTGATATTATTGTGTTATTATGTATTATTTGCATAGTATGCAGGAGCACCATTGAAATCACACAAATTTTAGTCTTGAATATGTGTCTCCAGGTAATGAAGACTTCTGGGGAACTTGTTGTAACTAAATATGTTTGTTTTTATAAATGACCAACAGCTGATGAGTAAATGCAACACTAATGCAGTATTTTTCAGCTTAATGAGCCTCTCTGTGTTGTCAGGTTTATGGTGGACAGTGATGTGGTGGGATGCTGCTGGATTGAACTCCCCAAAGGCAAGTACAGAATGCGTGAAGAGAAGAGCATGGGGGACACGGATTCTCAGTACCCAGGCAAGGTAGGTGTAGTTCACACCTTACACAATCTGGCCTGTCAGTCGAATGAATGGCTGTGATGCTGCATGGGTCAGCAGTTCACGTCCCTCTGCGTGCCTTCATATAAAATTTGTTCTGTCAGGCTTTTACCAACAGTGTTCATGAATTTTCTCCCCCTGCTTTTGTCCTTCAGGCGTCCTTGTGTCAGTATGAGGTGGATGTGGGATGGACAGATTTGATAAGTCACCCTGCAGAGGGAGACTGGCAGAGGATCGCACCGCTCAGGGTCCTCAGCTTTGACATTGAGTGTGCAGGAAGAAAAGGTGGGCTTCTTTCTTTCTCTCTGGCATTCTTTTTGTCTATGAGGCCTGATCATACTTGATGAAAAGCAAATGCAGAGTTTGACTCTGGTGTAAACTCTTTTCTTTCCAGGAATCTTCCCAGAAGCAGACAAAGACCCTGTGATTCAGATAGCATCTATGGTGCAGCGGCAGGGTGAAACAGAGCCCTTCATTCGCACCGTGTTCACCCTCCAGTCCTGCGCCAGCATTGTGGGCTCTCAGATATTGTGCTTTACACAGGAGAAGCAGCTACTGCAGGTATACACCCTGGCGTCAGTAAGGCACTGAAAAACATAAATATTCTGACATGTTTTCCTTGTTCCCTTTTCTAATGTTTTGCTGATCATCTGTTACATCATTGTGTGCCTGTTTACGTCTCCGTGAGCAGAGCTGGGCGGAGTTTTTGAGGACAGTGGACCCAGACATCATCACTGGATACAACATCCAAAACTTTGACTTTCCCTACTTGCTCAACAGGGCAGCTGCGTTAAAGGTTAGACATTCATTTACTACTTCAATACAATACTAAGGCCTAAAATCACCATAAATAAGCGCTACCTCTGGAAGTGCTTGTATTTGCAGTAGAAATACTTCAGATTTCTCTTTTCTATTTGGAGTGAGACTTTCCTGTTTCCTCGTTTTACTCAATAAAACATCTTCTTTTGTGTTCAGGTGAATCTCTTCCCCTACCTCGGTCGAGTGCGAGGCATCAAGTCAGTCTTGCGAGACTTAAACTTCCAGAGCAAGCAGATGGGCCGCAGAGAGAACAAGACCATTAACATGGAGGGCCGGGTTCAGTTTGATCTGCTGCAGGTTAGCTTCAACTGCAGCAACTTAATATTGTACATCATAACTTTTAACTTTAACAATACTATTACTATATAGTTACGCTCAGGTGAGAATGTCTTCAGGAAAAGACACTGCTAACTGAGTTGAGTCTGATTGGTGTGTTTCTCTCAGGTTCTCCTTAGGGACTATAAACTGCGCTCGTACACACTAAACGCTGTGAGTTTCCACTTCCTGCAAGAACAGAAGGAAGATGTGCAGCACTCCATCATCACTGATCTGCAGGTAAAGCACATCTGGAAGAGAGCTGGTTATCATTAAGAGCTCTGCAAATTCAGATGGCCTCATTAATCAATATTTAAATGTCAAGAAAGTCACATCTGAAAGAAATGATGCAAGGTTCTTATAAAGCTTTTTTTTCCATCTGTCCTTCCCCCTTTTTCCCTCCGTCACAGAATGGCAATGAACAGACACGCCGTCGTTTGGCTGTCTACTGCCTGAAAGACGCCTACCTCCCACTGCGCTTGCTGCAGAAGCTGATGTGTGTGATTAACTACATGGAGATGGCCAGAGTGACAGGTGTGCCTCTCACCTACCTGCTCTCAAGAGGACAGCAGATCAAAGTCGTCTCTCAGCTGCTGCGACAGGTAACGAAGGCAAACACATGGGACAGTTACTGTATGCGTATGTGTGAATTTAAGCATGGAAACTGTAAGTATCTGTACATGTTTAGGCCATGAAGCAGGACCTGGTCATGCCTGTTGTAAAGACAGAAGGAGGAGAAGACTACACTGGAGCGACTGTCATTGAGCCAGAGAAAGGGTATGTACACCTGCTGTCTGTGTGAGTGCACGACTCCTCTGTTTGGTACGTGCAAGCCTCTCATACACCCTTCCATCTCCACCTTCTTCTCTGTGTAGGTATTACAGCGTTCCTATTGCCACCCTGGATTTCTCCTCCTTGTATCCGTCCATCATGATGGCTCACAATCTGTGCTACACCACCCTGCTGCAGAAAGGCTCAGCGGAGAGACAGAGGTCAGCAGATCTATTTTTTAATGTCTTGAAAATACACAAGAAATTAGCTTTTATTTTGTGTCAATTTGCTATTTCCCACTTGGACTTAGCAATTTGAGGTGAAAAAAATCTCAAAATTATAGAAGTTATGAAGTTTTCTGAACAGCTTCAGTTTTCCTAAACTTCGTCCTCTTGCAGCTGAAATGTGTTTTATGAAATGTATTGCCGAATTTATGCCACTTTTTTGCCATTAGTCTTATGAGCTAAAAGTAACTTGCCATATATGTTTAGCCGGCCTAAAGAATTATTTTGGTCGTTAACAGAATGTATAAAATTGATGTTTGATGTCATCTAGTTTAATTAATTGATTCTTCATTGATTTATTGATTCATTCTTTCTTAATGACCAATTCAATACGTAAGACACATAAAATGTGTTTATGTCTAGTATCAACATGATGAACTAATATCTGAAGTGGTTGCGTGTCTTCAGCCTCTCACCAGAGGACTTCATCAAGACTCCGACTGGCGACATGTTTGTGAAGAGCTCTGTGAGGAAAGGACTTCTACCTGAGATCCTGGAGAACCTGCTGTCGGCCAGGAAGAGGTTTGACTTGTTCAAATAAATCACAAAATCAAACTAATCTGGACTGGAGTGAAACGTTAGCAGTTTAGTAGACGGCTTCAGTCTCGTGGTACCTTTTTAAAATGTAACTTGCTGCTCAGGTTATTATTTTTGATCCTCTGATTCACAACTAGTGTTTAATGTGTTTCCTCTTGCTGTAATAATGTTCAGATTTACTCTGGAAAAAAACATAATTGGTGTACCAAAACAAACACACGAAACATAATTAATGTAGATATAATTATATTCTAGTTCCAACAGATGATATAAAACAGGTGATTGTGCCGTGGTGTGCCCATAAATCAGTCAGACGTGGCTTCTTTCTCAGCTTGTCCCACTGTCTGTCCACAGGGCCAAAACAGAGCTAAAGAAGGAGACTGACCCTTTCAAGAGGCAGGTGCTGGACGGCCGACAGCTGGCCCTCAAAATCAGCGCAAACTCCGTCTATGGTTTCACAGGGGCCCAGGTGGGCAAGCTGCCCTGCCTAGAGATCTCACAGGTGAGCACAGGACTCTGGGTCTCATGCTGGCATTGAAGTCCAACTGAAATTAAATTAAATGGCAGAAAAAGAAATCCACATTTTTAAGTGTTGAAAAACTTTTGAATAATTCTGTTGTTCACACCTGATACAGGCGACTGCACAGTATGTGGTGTTGTAAGCTCACTACTGTCCATTGTTTACATACTTTGATTCACATTATCAACCAGTACATCTGGATTAGAAAACTATGGGGTCCTCAGAGAGTCAGATGTTGTGTGATTGTATTATTATATTTCAAATCCATTTTTAAACTTTCAGGCCCAACACGACTGTTTTTCATTCATGCTAAGTTAAGTTGTCCCCACTTGACTTGTCATCACACTTCCCACTGTTCTGCACAAATGTGAAGTCAGAGCACAGACGGTAAACGACAAAGATGTAGAGCAGAGATAAGTGTTGAAACATAAACCACAGAACAGGTGGAAGTCTAAAGAATTAAACACAAAGATCTACTGTGAGAGTAAAAATGAACCACAGCAGGCTGTGTTTCTTGCTGTTTTGAGGCAGGTTTACTTACTTAGTTACATGAAATCCCCACAGAGAGCTGAGAAGGTAACTGCTGCCTTCTACATGAGCAGTTTTTGGATGAAATGTCTTGCTCAGTGGCAAATATTTTTCCCAGGATTTGATACTTGTGGCATGTAATGTGGCTGATGATGATTCTGCTTCATGGTCAATGAAAGCTTATTCCAACACCGTGAATCATTTAGTGATAAACTTATTTAAATCTCCCTTTTTTTCTCACCTAGAGCGTCACTGGTTTTGGAAGACAGATGATTGAGCAAACCAAACAGCTGGTGGAGTCCAAGTACATCATTTCCAATGGTTACCAAGGTGATGCCAAGGTGAGGAATACATGTAGCTGTGCCCCACCAATGCTGATCCAAACTCCTCTTTTTTTTTTTTTGCTCGTTAACCTTAAATGAGTGAACATACCAGCTTTATTTAGAGCAAGAAATTCCGTTATGGAGTTTTGGGCTGGCTAAATGTATGGAACCCTACTACCTGATACCTGTTATCGTGATGTTTAAATGTTATTTTTATCTTTTAAAGGTTATTTATGGGGACACAGACTCCGTCATGGTTAAGCTTGGAGTGGCCACAGTGAGGGAAGCCATGGATATCGGGAAGGAGGCAGCAGAGTGGGTATCGTCCCATTTCACACCACCCATCAAACTGGAGTTTGAGAAGGTACCATTTCTGTCCACTTGATTTATCAAAGCACTTGTCTTTGTAACTTCATTCATCTGTAGAATTTGTTATTGAGTTGTTTCTCTTTCAATTGGGGTGGTTAGAGAGTCACAGGAGGGTTGTAGCGCCCTCTCAGCTAATGAGACCTTATTTTTGTCACTTCCACAGGTGTACTACCCATACCTGCTGATCAACAAGAAGCGCTACGCAGGCCTCTATTTCTCCTCCAGTGCTGACACACATGACAAGATGGACTGTAAAGGCATTGAGACTGTCCGCAGAGACAACTGCCCTCTGGTGGCTAACCTTATCAACACCTGTCTGCAGAGGATCCTCATAGACAGGTACACACACACATTCTGTACATAATGCATTATCAGTTCTCCGATTATTTCATCCATTTTCATAATTACATCCGTAATTTCATTTGGACATACTGAATAGAACTAAATAATTAATCGTGCAACGTAAAATTGTAACTGCATGATTCTGCAACTATTTTATTGGCTTCCAAAGAGGTCTAAACTTGACATTCAGATTCTTGCTTACTGCCTGGTTGAATCTGAACCCCACTACGAGCTGTTAATTCGTTGTGAAAGTAATCCCAGCTGATGTGATGTTCTGTCAGGGATCCTCAGGGTGCTGTGGCTCACGCTAAAGAGGTGATCTCAGACCTACTGTGCAACCGCATCGACATCAGCCAGCTGGTCATCACCAAGGAGCTGACGCGCACTGCCCAGGAGTACGCTGGCAAACAGGCGCACGTGGAGCTGGCTGAGAGGTCTGATTAACCAGAGAGACATCTTATTTCAAATCATACTCCAAGGGAACATGTTTGTATGTGTGTGTGTAATATCGGTGAACTGACCCTTTTTTAATACTGATGTTTTACAGAATGAAGAAAAGAGATGCTGGCAGCGCCCCCAACCTGGGAGACCGAGTTCCATACGTGATCATCAAGGCTGCAAAGGGAGTAGCAGCATACATGAAGTCAGAGGTCTGTAGTGTCGTCTTTGATTGTCTGTAAATAATGTTTGTTTCATTTGTGCATTCCCCTTTTCTTATAAAACATATTTAATCCTGACGATAATCCTGATTCTTCCACATGTTGCTTTAGGACCCCATCTATGTGCTGGAGAACAACATTCCCATCGACACACAATACTACCTGGAGCAGCAGCTGTCCAAACCACTGCTGAGAATATTTGAGCCCATCCTGGGAGAAAGCAAGGCAGAGAGTGTCCTGCTTAGTAAGTCCACACACACACACTAGTGTCTTGTTATTACAATTTAGGCAATTAGCTAACACTCTTCATCCTTAATGATTAATAACAATAACAATTAATTCAGTAATCTATAGATTTATCATCAAAATAATCAGCATCTTATCTTTCTGTGTCTCATGTGCAGAAATCTAATGGGTGAAATGTAACATTGTAAAAACATTACAAAAACTACCAAAGTAAGTTTCAAAGCTGCTCATTTCAGCCAAGAAACTTATAAAATACTCTTGTGTCCCAAAAGATATAATATAGATGTTAAATAAGGGACACTTAGCATGTGTTATCTTCTCGAGCTTTAAATCTTAACATTGCTGTTGATTTTCTGGTGTCTTTCAGAGGGCGACCACACGCGCTGCAAGACTGTGTTGACCTCGAAGGTCGGGGGCCTCATGGCATTTGCTCAGAAGAGGAGCACCTGCATCGGCTGCAAAGCTGTGCTCAAGACGGACGGTGTGTGTGCACTCAGAATTTTAAGATTTGTTTTCTTCTTTGATATCCACTTAAAAGAAGGCTAGGTGCAGCTTTCTGGGGTGTGAGTGATGTTAAAGAGCTTTCTATGTGTGACATCTGACACGTGTGTGTCATTGCAGCGGCTGTGTGCGATTTCTGTAAGAAGAAGGAGTCTGAACTGTACCAGAAGGAGGTAGGCAAGATGCCAGATGACTTAATACTTTTAATATGTTGGTTTTCTTCACTAACAAGTTTATTTGATTAAAGTCCCAGCTCTGACTATGTTTGAAGAAGAGCTTTAATGTCTTATTTCTAAGCAATGGCTATCTACTGTTAATCATCATATTGCCCTCTGGTGGCTCTTCAGAGTTCAGGGAATTTATTAAAGGTAATTTGATATCAAATGTATTTAAGTACATTGAGTTAAACACAGCAGAATGCCTATTTTAATATCAAATCAAATTTCTCATTTCTATTCTCTGTTCTATTATTTACTTTTGGGCTGTTATAGACTAGTGTGCCGGTTAAACAAACGGTTAATTCTTCATTAATTTTTCATTTGTTAACAAATGAATTAAAGGGTTAATATCTGAAAATAAACATAACTTTTCCGCTGTCATGTCAATGAGTTTCTAACATTTAGGTTGTAAATTACAGATCTTTCACCTGAGCACACTGGAGGAGCGTTTCTCTCGCCTGTGGACTCAGTGTCAGCGTTGCCAAGGCTCTCTCCACGAGGATGTCCTCTGTACCAGGTACATAATACAGCACATTATATTATAACTGTGTTTACTGTAGAATTATTATGGCTGAGCACACAGTGGCAGTCCTGTATGTCCTGTAACACTGTCCCTCCTGACTCCTCCGCAGCCGGGACTGTCCCATCTTTTACATGAGGAAGAAGGTTCAGAAAGATTTGGACGACCAGAGCAAGCTGGTGTCTCGCTTTGGATGGTGAGAGGCACACGCTCTCATTCCTTATGTGCCTCATTTCGGTTGACCATGGACTCCTTATCGTCTCACTGTATTTTTTTTTTCTATACCTGTAAAAATACATATATCATCGCACTATTTCTATGTTTTCTAATATGAATAAAATGACATCAAGTAGTATGTTTTTGTAAAATAAAATCAAAAAGCAATCTATTCCTTTTGGGCTGTCATGCATGATCATTACTTATTTAACAATCATTGCGAAAGTACATATACTGAATTTACATACAGGATGCTGTTAAACACACGTGTGTGTGTGTATAGAGGGTTACAGTGTGGGAATCTGCCTGTTCAGCTGTACGTTTGTACACTCCCCAGTCTTAATTTGACATCAAAGTAAAAGTGCACACTTTACGGAAATGAAATAAGGAACTTCACGGACGTCCTCTTCACCGTTATTGTGTCAGTCAAACCTCATAAACCACAGCTCTTCCTCGCCACTGATTTGGAAGCTCAGAACAAAAACCCCCGATAATTTTTTTTTTAACTTTTGATGGCACAGACGGGAGGAAACTGAGTGTAGTATTTGTTCTTCCCTCTTGAAAGGCATGAAAAGATTAGGTCTTTATTATCAGTGGTTACACATCAGATATGGTGTAAACTCTCTTGAGTGTGTGTCCTTGAAAAGTCTTTACCAGTAAAGATCCACCTTGGATGGACAAAACAGACGAGACATAAAAGCTGAAGACATTTACTTGTTCATTACAGCAGAGTGCATTAAAGATTTTACATAGCCGTCAGTGAGAGACTTGTTCAGATCAAATTACTCCATGTTTTAACTCCATTAAGTCCAAATAATGAGACAGCTGCTGGTTTAACACCACAGCAAAGTGGGAATCCCTTGCGTGTGGATTCACTTCTGTTAGCAGGATGCAACTGAACTTAATCATTTTAGTAAACATGTGGACAGCAGTTTCTTAATGCAGATGTTGGTTTTTAAATTGGGGAAAGCTGTTTGTAATGCTACAAAAATAGAAATTCAACACTCCATTACATTTAGGGTGACAGTAATTATCAAAGAAGACAAACACTGCTATAAAAAATTGATGCCCTATTGGATGTCCTTATCATCCAGCATCAAGTATGATCAGATAACATGACTGTGGCTGTGTCTGACACTGGTTTAAGCATCGGTGTGGTTTAAATGTGTGTAGTACCACCTAGATATTTGCACATGCTACACGCTCTGGCAGAGTGTGGTGTAGCAGGAACAGTGCTTAGATACGGCGACTTACAACTGCAACCACCACCAACACTGGGACCGACATAAAAATTGCATTAAAAGTGGACTTTGGAGTACAGTGTGACTGTGGAACAAACAGCAGGGCTGACAAACAGTAAGTTAATGATGGTGTGAAATGATGGCACGCATGCATCAGATCTCAACCGATCATTTTGACACAACTCTTGTTATTCCCCAGTTCCTGATAAAAACACCATATTCCTGAGTAAACTTTTAAAATGGCACTAACTAATCCTAAATTACTACTACTATAAACACATAAAAGGAAATGAATAAAGTGCACCTAGAAGTCTGGAACACAATTCTAAGGCTTTGTTACTGTGGTCATCCTATCCTAATACAGCATTTTCATTGACATGTGGTCTTCGTGAGAAACATAAAAAACTAGATATTGCTGTTGTGTTTCAAGCCCCAGAGGACACACTAACCTATGAA
>NTHP01000555.1:60657-97192 GCA_003416845.1 Oplegnathus fasciatus | reverse complement strand
AAAAAAAAAAAAAAACAGGAGGGGAAGACAACAAATATTTCTACACTTCAAAAATGTTTTTATAACAGTATCCTTGTCAATATGACACTGTTTTCATTTTAATTTAAGGGACTTCATGAAGTCAGATATGTACCGAGCAAGTTCTAAAATCATTTTGGAGATTTGGATGAGACAGTGCAAAGTGCAGTGACGCACCACTGTGAACTCTCGACCCCTCAATAGTCAACAGGAGCTGAGCCGTCTGTAAAAACACTGGCCGGACAAATTACAATTAGAAAAAAAAGAGAATTATCTTTACAAATTCTCATTTAGGTTTGTCTCTTTCTACCACAGTTTGCACAAATGCTGACTCAAAAAAACTCAACTAAAAACTGCAGTTTCTAGTTGTTTGGTTGTCAAAAACAAAAAAACCCAACTGAATTCACAGCGTTAAATGGACACTGCACAGTGGGTGAGTAAATGGCAAATCTTGTGGCGACGTACTGCAAGTGGAAACTGTGACAGCAGTAAAAATGGATTTTGCCACATCTGCTTCCCTGTCCGGAGCCGTGCTGGACGCCTCCGACAGAGGAGGTGCAGTGTGTGGGGGGGAGCATGAAACAAGTGCTGTAAGGGATGCTGCTGGTGTGTGTGTGTGGTTTGCTATAGTATTACACAACGTCTCTGAGTGTTCTTCTTGCTCTTCTTGTTGCTGCGGTTGGTCTCCTTATATCTTCTAATCTCCCGTACTAGCGAATAGAAAGCTTCCTCCACACCCTGCAAGACATTTTGCAAGTTTTATTTCAGCTTTGCAGATGTCTTACTCATGCATCAAAACTAAATGCAGGTGTTACGGTCTTTCCTGCGTACCTGTCTGGTTTTTGCAGAGGTCTCGACAAACGGTACTCCGTAACTTCGTGCCAGCTCCTGCGCCTGCCGCGTCTCCACCGTGCGGGTGCTCAGGTCGCTCTTATTCCCCACCAGCACCATGGGAACACTGTCACTGTCCTTCACCCTGTTGATCTGCTCTCTGAGGAAGAGACACATCAGACAATCACCGATGTGTGTCAGCTGCATCGTGACCAGAGTGTTGGCATTTAAATTATTCTCCAACAGGTCGGGCAGGAGGACTGAGCTTTGAGGAGATTAGACTGCTGTGTGTTGCTGTAAATGCTTGTTAGGCTAACACCTAAAGATGACACATCTGTGGGAGGTATCTTTGCAACACTTTACATTTTCTTCTGTATTGCTTTATGTATTCGCATCAGTTCAAAAAATATGACCCAGATTGTAGTGTACAAATGGCCTCACAGAACTTGAAACCACACTCAACATGTCCATAGATATGACTTACAGATAATAACAAGTGCAGTTCCTGCTGATGAGGAAGCAGCCTTTGACTGTCTGAACCTGCACACTTCACTGTACACAGCTGTATTACTGCCTGTGCCAAACTAAACACACATTACTGAAACAGACTCTTAGTCCGTCTCCCACAGTATTGTTTCTTTCTCCGGCTGTGTTTCATTACTGATACTAGTCTATGGTGGTGTGCACGTGCGAGCCATGAAGCATCTTGTACCTGTAGAGGTGCACGTCCTCAAAGGACTTGGTGTTGTTGATGGCAAACACACAGAGGAAGCCCTCCCCTGTCCTCATGTACTGGTCCCTCATGGCGCTGTACTCCTCCTGACCTGCAGTGTCCAGGATATCCAACAGACAGGTCTCTCCATCGATCACCACCTGTTTTCTGTATGAGTCCTGAAACACAGCATTGACATGATCATACAAGTAGCAGAGTACAAGAAGCATGTCTGCTGAGAAATCCGACAGTGGATTGCATCATGTTAATTCCCACGCTTTTTTTTTTTTTGACAGTTACACTGCGGCGTCGTGTAGCAACAAGACCTCATTGAATGGAATGTTTTGTAATGAACTTGCAGGAACCTGAATATTTTTTTTTAAACATCGGTTATGAAATTGTACCGCTGACTCACTGACAGCTTGACATATTCAACACTGTGTGAAAACAGATTTACAACCAACTTGAGAGTAACAAAAAGAGACGACACAGCAGAGTTAACAGTGTTGATTGATATCTGTTAGTGGCAATTATTTGAATCTAATGAGGGCTTACAGGAGAGCTGTTTGCTTTAGTGTTTAAATCAACTTTTAGAGGGTTCTGCTGGATTTTCACAGGTTTTCAACCCATCTATGGTTCTGTAGATTTCAGCATGACCTGATGTTTACTATGGTACCACTTGATGTCTGATAGCTATTGTTAATGTTTGCTTTGCAGATCAAGATATTAGATACAAAACAGTTTATAAAATAAGATGCATCGTTACAGAATAAACTGCCCAGCAGTATATGAAGCAGCTCAACCAACTACAACATTGAAATGCTTCAAGGTGTTTATGGATCAATACAGGGCTGCAACTAACAATTATTTTCATGATCGATTAATCTGTTGATCATTTTCTCAATTAATCGATTAGTTGTTTGGTCCATAAAATGTCAGAAAATGGTGGAAAATGTTGATCACCGTTTCCCAAAGCCCAAGGTGACGTCCTCAAATGTCCCAAAGATATTCAGTTTACTGTCATAGAGGACTAAAGAAACCAGAAAATATTCACATTTGAGAAGCACTTTTTCCTAAAAAATGACTCAAATGATTAATCGATTATCAAAATAGATGGCGATTAATTTAATAGTTGACAACTAATCGATTAATGGACTAATCGTTGCAGCTCTAGATCAATAATAATAATCCTGTAATGTAATATATATAACATGACTTGCCCCTCGGCCATTCTGCTGCTTAATGAATACTTCACACTTTAGGTATTTAAGTACCTTTTGTTGCTTATACAAGTTAGCAGGACTTTTATTTGTAATGCAGTATTTTCACATTTTTGTAGTGCTACATTTATATAAGTTAGTTTTTTATTTATTGTGCCATGCACATACAAGTGTCTTATAAAACTTATAAAACACCAAAATACTGTTGGCACTGGTGAAACATTTGCCAGAGAAGAACACAACTTCTTACATATGAAATTAAACAAGCTTTACAAATAAAATATTGTGAAGGTAAAGGTAAGGAAGGATCTGAATACTTCTCCCACCACTTGTTATTCAACTTAACTGTAACATCATATCCTGTGTGCTGGTTAATGTCCACTAACAGGGCAGATGAGACTTTGCAGTGGGTGTTTAAAACCAAACCTTTACAGGTATAATGACATAGTTTGGAGGTAAACTCTACATTATATGTTTTTCCTTGTGTCTAATGGTTATCTCTCACCTCAATGGTCGGATCATACTCATCGACGAAGTGGTTCTGGATGAGCTGGATGGTGAGAGCGCTCTTCCCCACACCTCCTGCCCCGACCACCACAAGTTTGTACTCGGTCATGCCTGGAGGGGATTGAACCGGCAGGTAGCCGTGATTAACCGAGTCTCAGGTGAACATGAGCACATCTAGCCGGCTGATACTGTCCTCTTCCTCCCTGCACTGACATGGCGAAGAGACTGACCCAGATTTAACGTTACTGTCCGTTGACGTTAGTTGTCTTTATGTTTCTTTACAGTAACTGAATCAGTACGAATGAGTGCTGGCGGTAAAAGTGGGAGTATTTAAACGTACTTACCTTTGTGTAGAATTTTGTAGGAGTCTGTGAAATGATAGCAGAGTTTAAGACTGGATAAATGAGATTAGCTTGCTACATAACGTTAGCCTGAGACGATTTCCTCATTCAAAAACACTTGTAGACAAACTTCAAGATCCGTCCGCAACTTGTTTTTCTGACCACGGTTACGTGTCAAAATATGAACCACAGATGTGTGAAGCTGCGGGTAGAAATCTAACTTTATGTTATAAATAAATTAAAAGCCTGAATTCGTGCGAGTTCCTATTTAGTCTCCATTGAGGTCCATAGTAAGCAGAGCGTTTTCACGTTAATCCCCTCGTCAGACGACCAATAAGCGGACAGCAGGCAGACAGACGTCAAAACGGCCCAATCACACTGAGGTTTAAGACTGTAACCCCGCCTACAGTTAGCACAACCGTCCAATCACAAATAAAGTAGCCCTAACTAGGCGTGGTCTTTCAGGCAAACTTCTGCCTCTCACAGATGGTTCTACTCACTCCACATCTTTGGGTGGGCACATATCTGTACTGATGATTATCACTAACTTAATGTGTATTAAATCTGTGTTAACAAACATTATGAACTTCTGCATCATGTAATGCATCCCAATAAACAGCTCTGCGATAAATACTATGGTTTGCCCACCTGCATTTGCCCACTGGGCTGTGAACACCGATAGCTTCTAATAATTTTATTTTGAAAGTTTGCACCGGAAATTTTAGTATGATATTGTGTCTACCTTGACACTAGGTGGCATTTACACGGGTGTAGTTAGAATGAGTGTTCACTGCCCTCCAGTGGCCATAATGCGGAACTACAACACTACAATTAAATTAATATTGGTGATAATTGTATTATTTACTTATTACTAATATTAGTGTGGTCAAATCAGTGTCAGTATTATTATTACAAGAAGCAACAGTAATATTAGTAGTGGTAATAACAGTCACTCATAGTAATGAGCCCACACAAACTTTTCCCCTCAGGTTTAGAGCTTTAGTGTCTTTTAGCTTGTTGTTTTGGGAAAGACAATAGGTAAATGTCACACTCACTGCTCTTGTTGTTTTCGGCCTGTAGCGGACAGTTTTCATGGATAAAACTCTTAAAACTAACCATGGTACCTGTTTTTAGCAAAAAAANNAAAAAAAAACCCTCTTAAAACCAACTATGCTACCTGCCCAGCACCAAATGACAGACTAACTAGTTGATGAGTGGAGCATTTTCAGATAAAGAACCAGATATTTCCCTCAGGAGTTCTGGTAGAGACCAAAAACAGACCAAAGAGAGAGCAAATATTGGACTTACATTCAGCACAGCTGTTATTTAGACTCTAAATTAGTGCTAATGTTGCTCCCTGTGTGGTGTAAAATAGACAACTGTTTGGTGACAAACTTGCCATATCAACTTAAAAGGTCATAACATGTTACTGTTGTCTTCACAGCTTGTTTCTGCTGTGGCCAAAACACAAGTTATTGCAGGTTAAAGAGGTGTTTTAATAACAATGTGAGGACCAGTTCACCTCTAGAGATGTTCACACCAGAGTCAAGGCAAATAACGACTAATTAGAGTGTGTAGAACCACGTCTGTTTACTGCCATCTAGTGGTCACAAGGAGGAACTGCTACACTATATTGAATTCGTCAAAAAGCGTCAATGTAAACATAATAATGCTGTCACTTCCGGTGAATTAATTCAAAGTAAAGACCGAACTGACCGCAATGATTATAAAATTTTTATGATATGATTATGAAAATCGACTTCATCCTAGCTCCCTGGGAAACAGAGTAATAGTACTATACAAATCACCCAAATTAGATATTTTGTAGCTGAATATCGATTTCAAGTGCTTCTTAAAGGTTTACTTTCAGTTGCACTGCACTGGACACACACACACACACACACATACACACACACACACACACACACACACACACACTGACCATGCCCCACCCTCTGGTCTGTCATCCTCACTTCCCTTGTTTGTGACGTCCCTGTTTCTCCCTCACTCTCCCACTGAGTGCATCTGCTCTCCCATCTAATCTTTGCCTAAAATCACAGAGATAATCCTACATCCATCTGTCCTGAGAGAAAGACAGAGAACTGACATTGCGCTGTAGTGATGTAAAAAAATTCAACACTAATTTAAGGCGTCATCATGTTGCAGGTGATAAATCCTGATGACATGACTGGGCTGAAATAGTGACATCATCTTAAATTGCTTAAATTTTTATTATACACAAGGATATCTCACATATACATCTTTTATACATAGAATATTTTCCACATTTTTGCATGTTTTAAACATGATCGTTTCCTTTTTTAAATTTTTTACACTGACTCCCACCGCACATTTCATCAAGAAGGAGGAGGACAACATTGGAACAGCCATAAACTGAGACGAAGAGAAACTTGATTAAAAATACACCGATACAACACTTAAAAATGAAATTGTTCACAGGAATAATCATTCATGTCTTTTAGACATTTCACTCAAAACAAAATGTAATTTGCCTTAATCACTTTTTAAACACATTTTAGCAATAAACCCTCATTTGAAACACAGAAATTATTTTTAACATTCCAGCAGTGTATTTTTTCCTCTCTCACAAAAGTGAGTTCAAATCACAAACCCTCTATAAGTTAAACAGAATTAGATTCTTGATCTGAATAAAGAGCCGTCTGCAAATGTACTTTTAAATTCCAAAATATGACTGTGTGTTGGCATGTGAGTACACGCAGACTGCAGAAGTTGTGTTTGTGTGTGTGTGTGCATGCACATGTCGTTTCATGTCTGAGTACGTTGGCTCTTTCTACTGTATGTGCAGGAGCGTAGAGTTACGCTGTGCAGCTTGTACAATACGACAGTTGCTCTCCTGTATGTTAGTGTCCTGTCAGGAGAAGCACCTCTGGACTCGCCACTCCATTACCCAGCTGTCAGTGTGTCAAGACGGAGAAGGTGCTGCTTTTAAAGGGCATGAGAGGAGCTGATATGATTGGCCATGATTGTTACCAAACCTTTAACACACCCTCTGATAATGTATGATAATAGATTCTTCCTTAGTCCCACCGTGTTTCCATGGGTGCGCTTCACACCTTTAGCCATGTAAATACCAAATAGTGTGCCACCACTTCCCCTGCACACTGTGCATGGTGCAGTTGACTGTGCTTGCATGAAATTAGCTGTGTGTGTGGTTGTGTGTAAAAGGAAGAGAGAGGGATGGCGGGGCACTGCACTGCTGTGCTCATTAAAACATGCTCACCGCACAATGTTTCAGCACCTGCACCCAACACAACAACACACTCACTGTCACACACACACACACGCACACACACACACACACACACACACACACACACACACACACTCACACACACACATAGACAATCTGAAAAAGCTCTGACCCACCAACTCAAACATGACTGACATTTAGGTATGGAAACAGCACCAACAGAGAGGAGAAGACAGAACGTCCTGTTAAATACAGGGAGGAAGACCGAGGGAGAGGCAGTCACAGAGACACAGAAAAAGGCAGAAACAGAGGCGGCACGTGCTGTGACGCCTGGGGATATTATAACCGTTGTTCCTCGCTGGTTGAGCGGCAGAACAGTTAAGCAACTATTACACTCTACTTGTCATTCTGGGCCACCTCTCTAATGGGAGCATACACACCGAATGGAAAGTCACAAATGTCAGATGATTACTCATGTGACCCGTGAGCCTGGCTGGACGTGACCTAGTTAGGTCAGACCCAGGTGAGATTCAGCTAGACACCACACGCAGCTTTGTGCACAAGCTCAAACACACACCTTTGCACATTCAAATACACACACACACACACACACACACACACACAAACAGGAAGCCTGTTGTAGCTTTTACAGCTTTAAACACACAAACACAGACTGATACGACACCGAAGCACCTTTTTCCTCTTTGAATAGTTTGGAAGTAGTTTAAAACATGATTCTTACTACATAAATGAACCCACATGCGAGCATACTTTAGTTATGCTTTGGAAACATGTTTCAGTGGCAAAGAAAAATTAACTGGATGCATCACCAATATCTGGATATGATTGTGTATTGATTCTATCATATGATCAATATGATTTCTATTTTGTCTGAGAGCCTTGACATTAATATAGACAATATAGAAAAATGAGTGTGAGCAATGTAGTGACATCACATTTTCTATTAATAAATTGGACAATCTTGGGAGCTCAAAAGTTTAACGTTTCACAACTGAGGCCCCAAAGGTGCTTTCCCAGCGAAAAAAAGTAAATGTGTGGCTTACACATAAAAATTTAAATACAACACAATGCCAGTGGCTTGAGAGAGTTGCTGTACAGGCAAAAAGCCCATCACATGCACACACACACACACACACACACACACACACACACACACACACACACACACAATGGAATGAATCAGATCCATACTTTTGATATGTGCAGTTGTAAATATTGTACAAAAGCACACAGCAGGTCCATTCAGTTTAGCAGTGACTCTCTTACAATCCCTTTCCCAAACAATCTTCCTCTTTTCTTTATCTTGTTTATTTTTAAAACTTGTTATCATGCCGATCTTCTATGTCAGCTCCCTCTCCTCTTCTCCCCCGTACATGTAAGAGTTGTATCCAGGCGGCTGCACGTACTCCTCAGACTTATCCCAGTCCGACACCCATCCAGGCCCGGCTCCTCCTCCTCCTCCTCCGGCCCCTCCTCCGTTGGAACCAACAACTGGTTGGCTCATGGCCCCGTACTGCCCGCCTCCGCGGTAGAGCTCCTCTGTCTCATTGGCCAGTTCATCTTCATCAATGATACCACACTTCTCTTCGCTGGTGTCCTCTATGTCCGCCCATGCCTGCTTTTCTCCCGATGCAAAGAGTCCTAGTGAGAAAAAAATAGGACTGACGTTTAGACTGAGGTCTCCTGCACATGCCTCACAAAACACTATTTTCAAAGTCAAGTCATACCATAGAAAATCACTCCGCCATAATGAACGACGGAAGCTATAAGGAAGACATACTGCCACTCATCACGTGTCTGAAATGATGTAAAAAGGTATGGAACATAGGTGAGTTCAAGCACAACTTTGCCTAATCTCTTTTTCCATTAAATATTCTCATTTTGAAAGTTTGATACATGGCATTATATAGTCCATACAAGCGAATGGTTTTTACCTTGTGTTTGGTCATGGCTCCAACTATGAGAGGACACACCATTCCAGATAATGTTCCCACGCCGTTTGAGATGCCCATCAGTATGCTGGCATATCGAGGAGCGATATCCAAGTGATTGACGTTAAACCCTGAGTGAAAGAACAAAACAAACAATATTCAATGTATTTCCCAAAATGTCGAACTATTGCTTTTAAACAGGGGCAAAAAAACATTGTTTACATACAATTTCTCTCATAAATTGTTGACTTGGTAATTCACACTGAGCTCACTCAGACCATCACATAAATCATGTTTTCAGCATACTTTATAACATTACCTGAGATAGCAAAGCCACTGAAACCCACAGCGAGGACCAGGAAGGAAATGGCAACACCTTTTGAGTGAGAGTATCCCACCACCAGCAGGAGGGTGGCCTCCATGCCAAAACCTGAAACACATCCAAGTAAACACATCAAAAACTATATCCAAAACTTCATACTCAGTCTCAATAAGCAAATGGTCATCTGTTATACATTAGTGCATTATAATTATGTTATTATTTGCTATGCTAGAAATGGTACATGTTTATGCACATGCAGAAGAAACACTGATACAACCTTTAAGTTGTGCTAAAATATTAATGTGAGCACTGCCAGCTGCTGCACTTCAAACACTCTGAATGAGAGTTGCTGGCTAAAAGGTGCCAAACAAATGATGTCACTTTATGTTAGGTCCTTACATTTCTGGAGCATTATGGCAGTCATTAACAGATACATCTATAAAGCAGAAAAAGTTTCAAAAGACTGGGGAGGGTGTTGAACACAGCTCATATGTGGCTTAGTTTGTCAAAGTCTCTCATTTCTCTTTATGTTGCTTTCACTACAGCAAAGGGGAAATGCCATCTTAATTTCTGCCTAATCACAAGATGAAGACAGTTTGTCTTAATTGTTGCATGTGTGTCTGGATGTCTGTAAAATGTTACTTTATTATCAGCCACAGTGGTCAGATATATTTTGCCACACTTTGCCCAAACAGGTGTCTACTTTAGTTTAAGAAAAGTCACATAAAGTTCTTTTGTGGTGATTGGACACTTCCATTCCTCAAACCTCGACTTGGAGATTTTCTCTAAAGCCCAAAAGAAATTACATTTTTATTCAGTTCAGTCAACAGTTTTCATCTTTTACACTGAACGTACTTTTCTGTTTCTATAGCATCTCAAAACATGCACACATACCATCACTCACAAACTCAAACATTAGCATAGTTTTTCTAATCATAATGACAAATTTGATTGTTCTTATTGTCTCCAGCTTTTTTCCCCCCTTGTTTTCATTCATCCTCACCCTCCTCCAACTATCACCCTTTTCTGTTTGACACTCTCACCTCCACAGTTCATGAGCTTCCTGACATTGGTGGTGGACATCAGGTTGTGGGTTCTCAGGTAGTCTGCCAACTGGCCTCCAATAGGCACGATGATTGTCATCACCAGATGGGGCAAAGCCGACACCATGCCCACCTGAAAGAGGAGAGGGGAGAGAGAGTGTGTATGAGAGTGAGAGAGTGTGTATGTGTGTGAAACGAGAATAGCGTTTTCATTACTACAGTATTAGAAACAATGGGAGGCAGAAGGTGAAAAAAGATTTAAAATCTCCTGTTTCAGTTCAAATTTCTTTCACAAGTGTTAGCACATTAATCTGGATAATAATAAATGTTGATGCCCGTTTGAACTGAACTGAGATAACGTGATCTAAATGATGATGCAATATCAAAGAAAAGAGGCTGAGAGGATAAAATATTAATACTTTGGGGTGAACGCTTGTCTACTGTCTCCCCCTCTCTCCACTCATTTCCTGTCACCTCTGCACTGCCCGCTATCAAATAAAAGAAAAATACCCTCAACGATACTAAAGGCTTTGTCATGCCATCCCTCAGACTCTTATCATCAGCCTTGTTTTTGAATTAAACATAGAAAACTAACACTCATAAAAGAAAAAAATACAGTTTATAAATAGGACTACACTAGTTTACATAACCTAAATGTGTTAGGGGGGTTACTGTAATCTTCACTCTCAGGTGCTTTGAAGAGACGAGGCTGGAACTCTATTGATAGAAATAGCTCATAAAATCTGGTTATGGGACTCACACAAACCTTAAAGGGGAATTCTGGTATTTTTCAATCTGGGTCTTATTTTATTAATTGGGGCTGTTCTGATTATGGGTTATGATAACGTTGCACTCGTCAGCTCCATCGTAAGGATTTGAAATAAAGTTACACTTTACAAAAATGCTTGAGGTGTGTAACAAAACCTTAACACCTAAACTCTCCAGTGAAATTGTAGTTTGGCTACAGTAGGCGACTATAGCTGTGGGTATATTCCAATTGTGAATATAAAAGTACATTTCTGAAAAACTGTGGCTTCTGTGAAGAAAGCCTTTATAGCTAAATAGATGATCTAATCTCACCTTGCTGATCTCAAAGCCAAAGACTTCTTCAAAGTAGGCTGGCTGACTGATGAGCAGCAGGTAGAAGGTCCAGCTCCTGCAGAAGTTGGCCACAATGATGGCGTAGACTGGCATGGAGGTGAAGAAGTGTCTCCATGGGGTTTTAAATTTCTGCCACCAAAAGTAATAAGACATTACTGGGATTCACTGAGGACACTGAGATGGATCAAGTACTAGAGAGTCAGCTGAGTGTGTGTTAGATTGATACACATGAATATCATATAGGGCCATACATGGAGAGGATTAAGAAATGCCGCAGACTCTCCGATTGCATCTTCAATGTACTTCCTCTCCTCCGGTGTGATGGTGGGATGGGCTGCGGGACTCTCGTACGACACCAGAATCCAGAACAAATACCAGAATATTCCAAAGCTGCCTGGGAGAGGAAGAGAGAGACAGGAGAAGACACAGACATGGGTACAGTAAAGAAAAGAACAAGAGAGGTAGAGTTAAAAAAAATTTAAGTGCCAAATCTTACACTTTTTGAAGATTTTAACACCTGATGCAGAAACATACAAGTCCTTAAAATAAAAGCTCTGCCATTCAGTCTCGATTGTGAGCAACAGAAACACACTAGTCAATGGATTTGCATTTGAACTGAAGAGTGCTAGTGTATGTATTAATATATAACTTGGCTAAACATTCATAATGCTGCAGTAAGCAAACACATATTGGAATATAAGGATACTAACCATAGACATAGAATACTGAAGGCCACCCAGTGTATTGCACCAGTATCCCAGCTAAAGGCATGGCCACCACAGCCCCCGCATAGGATCCTAAGAAAGGATGAGACATAAAGAAAAGCAACAAATTATTATTTTTTCCTTATTATCATATAATAATTTAATAATTTCTGCACAAATGCTTAATATATATTGTTTTTAAGTGGCCATGGAAATCCACATGTCCAGTACTTTTAACCCCTTAAACTTTGCAGAACCTCTGGCGGCTCTATCCTCACAACCTCATGTTCAAACCCACAGAAATGAACTCTATTGGAGATCCCAAAGTTTCTGCAGATATCAGAGATATTGAATTTTGGGGAAATGTGTCAGCAAGGTGTGAAACTTTACCACAAAAGGCTGTTGTGGCTAATCGACTTCTCTCAAGAGGAGGCGCCCACTTGGCCCAGATCCCGTGGCAGGCTGGATATGATACACCCTGAAGGACACAATACAGTCAAGGAAACACTGATGCAAGTAGCAAAAGCCTTACACTGAGTCCTGCAAGCACATGTCACACACACACAGACCCATACTGTACCTCAACAAGGCCCTGGCATATCCTGACCAGTATGACGCAGCTGTAGTGGCAGCGAGCAGCAGATGGAATCAGCATGTTGAGGGTGGATGTGGCCACTATGGCAAAGCCAAACACTCTTAAACACACAAAAGACAAACAAGCTGCCTCAGATTGAATTCAACAGCAACAACGGCAGCACAAGAATGACGATAAGAAGAAACAAAAGCTCCACTGACAAAGGATGAAACTTGTTGAGTCAATGCTGCTGCACCTGCTCATAAAGACCAAGTCAGACTCACTTTTTGTCAGATTTTTTGTGTGATCTGAGACTGCAGAATGCTTGGGAATTGATTCTTACCCAGCACAATTACCCAGCTGTTACCAAATCAAGCAATTTATAGTGGACCAGTACAGCAACGCCCATATTAGAGAAGACATTGTAAAACATTCACCTGTTGGCTGCAAATTTTTGACATATAAAGCCACCCGGGATCTGTGTGACGATGTAGCCCCAGAAGAAGGAGCCGTGGATCATTCCCACTGTCTCAGGGTCCCAGGTGAACTGTGCAGCCTGGAGAAAAGAACATATATGACTTTGACTGAATTAACTTTGACATTTACTCACTTCAGAACAGAGGACGTAACTGTCATCAGAACTTCTACAGTTCACAGACACAACATATTTTTAAAGTCAAACCTAAACATGTCAGTCTATGCAAGCATGAGACCAACCTCATTTTTCAAAAGTCATTTATTATTATTTTTGCATCATTTTGATGCACTCTCAGCTTGCTGCATACGGTATATTTGGTAAATCTATAATAATATATGAATAATATATATAGTATAATAATTAATGAAAGTGGTGATTGGGAAAGGGTACAAATGTACAGTATATATACTTATATTGTATCACTCATGTTGACTTTATAAGTATATGTGGCCTGAGATTAGTGTTTTTTCTATCATTCATTTCCTTCTTTTAGAAAAAAAAACTTAACTGGCATTACTCAGGTCCTGGGCAGAAATAAAGCAGGCCATATAGAGCAACAGAAACAAATCCTGAAAAAAAATCTCTACATGTGAGGTGTGTCTAACAATGCAAATGTTCTTGTCAAAGACAGACTAACACAGTAAAGGTGAGTCCAAAAGCTTTGATTTCTGTTTGGCCACTTACCACAAGTACTTCCTTGTTGCCCCTGTAGACAGTGTGGTCATTGACCATGCTTACGATGGCCACACCCAGGTTGCACCGGATGCCAAAAGAGATGCAGAATCCTAGGCCAGACAGGATGGCGATGATGTACCGCCTCGGCAAGCCAAAGCACGTACAGTCCACCACTGGCAGCTCCTTCTCCTCCACCAGCTCAGGACGGCCCTCCGCTGATAACTCAATGGTTTCTCCATTGGGCTGCCGCTTCTCAATCAGCCTGAGGGGAGGCACAGAGACAGAGAGAGCGTACAGGAGAAGGAGAACTAAGAGCCAGCCTCTGCGAACATGGTGTAACAGGTTAACTGTGAAGTTATGATGCGTCTTTATAATAATGATTCTTCACACAGCCCGATTAGGATGATCTGCTCTCATGGTGCAACACTACAGGAATATATTATGGACATATTTCTTGTCATTTATAATTTGCTGATACATGCAAATTGTTCAGCAGCAAAACCTGTTCATTTAAGTACTCAAATGTAGACAGGGACACAGAGAGGCATTCCTCCTGGGAAAGAGGGAGAGGTGACAGTGAGGTGACACAATGATGCTCATCTCCACTTGGAACAAAAACTTACATAACATGGAAACGGTGGCTCAAAGGGGGATTTCCTGCAAGTATGGGGAACATTTAGGGGTCAGGTGAGCCAGTTCAGGCGAGCCAGTGATGCTTTAAAAAGAGATCTATTTGTATGAAAAAGCTTGACATGCAGGAAACATGGTGGCCTGGTATCAGCAAACATCTCTGAGCAAGACAATGCTCTGAGTCTTCTCTTCTTTTTCCGTGTATGTCTTCCAGACACCACACGGCTGTCTGCATTTCTCAGTGAGGAGCTATCTACAATATTTTCACAAATGCTCAGAAGATGTTTGCCTGTTTTTTTGCTGCAGAGATTTTGTAGAATTTGTCTACCACACACCTCCATGCAGACAACATGCACCGTGTTGGGGTCGTGTCTGACTCAGCGTGTCCCAGTGTGTGGAAGCAGCTGTCACTAGCCGAGGAGCTGAGTTAGCTACGACAGCACATTCCCCCAGTGTCCGCTCCTTCAGGACGCCAGGGACCTGCTGCCGCTCTGGTGCTGTTCAAGATGTCCACTCTCTCAGACACAAACAGGAGCTCTCTGTAGACCGACACCTAGCCACATCATAATTCTGAATACACAGGCTGGTGTGTTTATATTGTGAGGTTTTTCAGACGGTGTGTGAGTGCACAGATGAAGAAACTGACATGAGGAAAGTAGAGAAAGGCAT
This sequence comes from Oplegnathus fasciatus, assembly GCA_003416845.1. Classification (NCBI taxonomy): domain Eukaryota; kingdom Metazoa; phylum Chordata; class Actinopteri; order Centrarchiformes; family Oplegnathidae; genus Oplegnathus; species Oplegnathus fasciatus. The sequence continues at coordinate 82,183 of NTHP01000555.1, read as the reverse complement.
GAATTTTTGTCTTTTAGATGTCCTGCTTAACAAAACATACAGTTTGTTAACAAACATCAGTTTGTACATACGTATGTGCATTATGTCAATTAACTGAAAAGGAATTTTTGAAGAAAAGCAGCAGGTTCACAGGTTTACAATTCACTGAACTGCAAAATTTATCAAGAGAGACAGTGTAATCAATATTTTAAGTGTTATTTCCAAAAATACATCCACTCTGTCATACACGCTTTCATTTTTTGTATAAAATGTTTTTTTGTCAACCTAGAAACTCCTGCCTCTACCTTGACATTATTTCAGTTAATCACCAGTTTGTTTTAAAAGAGACTAAAATTTGTTGTTATTTTAGGCTGTTTTGTGATGTTGAGACCATTTTTGTCAAATGGCGAGTGTCACTTTTTTCCACCGGAGTCAAACAGAGAAGTCAGGAGAGCGGCCATCTGTGTATTACAACCTCCATACTCTCAACAGCCCCACTATCACACACACGCACACATGCACACGGCAGACTTAAGTACATGCTTTCTGCAGATACGTTTTCCTCAGATTAAACCAGACATAGTGCTACACTTTCCAGTGCATATATATTTTAACCTGAGTGTGTGTGTGTGTGTGTGTGTTTTTTGAGTGTGTGTGAGTTCACGGCAAAGCGCAGTCGTGTGTCAGCCGTCCACTTTCCATTGGGCTGATCCAGTTAGTCAGTGAGCTGGAGAATTATGCACAGAAACAGGCACAATCAGCACAAGGATTTATTCCATGTGACGAGGACGGTTGCATTTTTTTTTTTTAGGTTGTTTCGAATTCAAGCTTCAATAAGAGCCCAAAACAAGTGTTTACTGCATCGAACACTGCTCAGTTTTTCAAGCAAACATTCGAGGCAATTCATGTCTCTCGGGCTCTCAGCACACTAGAACTCCAAGATAACTTATTCACGCACGCTAACACAAGACAAACCAGACTCTGACACTGGTTAATTATTGATGTGTTTTTGGGTGAGATAAATAATTCACTCTGGTTTTTACACCATAATCTGTCACTATCTATCTATCTGTTAGCCTGTCTGTCTGCTTCTCTGCATATACACTCTGTCTCATCCCTCCAGTCCATCCAGTCGTTACATTTCTTAATTATGCATGTGGATTTCACTCCCTCCCCCATTTCCACACACCAGACTCTGCATAATCTCTCTATACATCCATGCAATCAGTCAATAAACAAAAAAAGATTAAAAAAAGATATGCCAGTATAATGATTTATAAATGAAACCTCATGAGATATTCTACTTGTCAAACGAAACACAATGCACAACAGAAAAGTAATACTTTGTTAAGCAACGTTTTGGAATTTCTAAGAGATTAGAGAGGCTGCGTCCTCTCTCTCTCTCTCTCTCTCTCTCTCCCCTTCTCTCTTAATCTGTCACAACATTCAGATTAGGATTACAAAAATGATTTACTTCCGGAAATGAATATGGAAGGACAGACTAGCGCTGGGCGTGGTTCAGCATGCTTCTCCCTCCATCACGACACACTGCTGAGTTCATGCTGGCCTCTGATTCAGTTTTTTTGTCCTTTTGTAAATCAGATTGCTTTCACTCAACATGCAGTTATTTTATGTTTCAAATCGAACATTTAGTGATTTCTAAAATATTCAGTTTTTTTTTTGTCCCATCTTTTACAAACACATCATATTAAAGAGCTGGGCCTGTTTGACTGACTTAGTGGTGTGAACAAAAGCACTGTTAAAAGCTTTTGTTCATTATTGTTTCAGCTACAGCACATGCAGGCCCATGATGTATGTTTGATAGAAAGCGCACTGGCCTGCGGACCTGGAGCTTTACCATGTGCACCACAGTGCATTAAACTCAAGAAACAGAGGGATGAATGAATTGTTACCAGTTCTGTAAATCAAAGCAATAAGTTGATCAAAAAGCTGATGTGACACAAAGGAAGGCGTGCACATTTTTTCTGTTGAATCAGTTGGCCGCACTCGCACTGCTGTCCTCTCTGTATTAAAGAAATGTGCTGACTTGCCCCCTGAGTGGAGCCCAGTATCCTACTTCAGAGTTAGTGAAGGTTGCAGGAGGATCCTCATTAAACCTCACGACAGATTGCAGCCTGACACCTACACATACGCTACCAGCTAACGAGGCTAGCCCACAGCAAAAATTACCGTTAATTACAGATGCTTCCCACTAAAGGGCAATCTCACCCTAATGTGAGTGTAAATGTCTCAAAATAGCTGACTAGCTGAGGGTCTTCCTCTTCTAATATGGTGTTTTAATGTGGTAGTGAAGGAGTTTACTGGTTCTTTGAGTTTACAAAGAAATACAGTAATCTTGACATAAATCAGCATTTGTCAGTATGCCTGCCTGCCAGCACAAAACTTGTTTCATAACTTTGCTGGTTTTTTAAAAATTGCTTGATCTCTGAGTAAGTACAGGTATGAGAAAAGAAGCTTTGTCCCCGGACATTTGCCTTCGTGTGAGGCTCACAGCCACTCAGCTGATGTAGCTTCTCTCCTTAGCATAGCGAGGACCTGATTGGTCTCAGCTGGCAACAATTAATGAGCCAGAGAGCAAGAGCAGGCAGGAGTCCCGTGACCTCAGGCTCTCTGACATATCATAATTACAATAGTAACAGGCTCAGTGGAGACTCAGTAACTACTCACACCTCAAACTGAGCTCATATCTGTGCTTTTCACCTGAGCACAAGACGCAAAGTTCAACCTGCAACAGAAAACGTCAGCCAAAAGTCAACCTGACAAACTCAATCAAAGTGATTTAGTCATTTAAGAACTGAGATATTAATTCTTTGATTCAATTCACATAACTTATGAGAATATCTTAAATGGATCTAGAATAATGTTAATTTGCATTTCCACCTTGAATGTTATCAGGTATTCATACGATTACACTTATTACTGCGAATATATTTTCTTGATTAATCGATTAAACAGTTTGTTTATAATCAAAAAATCTGTGAAAAATGCTGGTTATAAATTCCACAGTCCAATATGATGTATTTATACATCTTGTTTTATTCACTTAAGTATATATTTACTTTACTTTTATATAGGACAAAGAAATCCTCACATTTGATCATCTGTAACCAGCAACTTTTGGGATTTTTTGCTTAGAAATGACTAAAACTATTGTTTGATTATCAAAATCAATTAATATTCTGTCGATCAACCTACTGAGCAATCTAATAATCAACTAATCGTTGCAGCTCTTACGCATTCATGTGCAGCCCCCACCCCACAAGCCCACACACAAATTTTTCCATCAACCATGGAATATTAATCATATATAATGTGAAACTCCTTAAATACTCATTTCTATCTACAGCCAGTATGATAGACCATTATTGCTCTTTTTCATAAGGGGGTGAAAGGAGTGATGATCTGCCTAAACTTCACAATTTTTTTTTTCACATTTGATGAGAATATTTATAATTTTGCCTAATTTGTGATTTTGCAACAATAAATCAGCTGTGACAAAATAACACTGTGACTCTCACGTGCTGGTTGGTGACCTGGGACTTTTGTTACCCTGTATATTAAATTCACCAATTCACAGAGCGTTCTGCATAATCCTCTCATAAGAGGATGATAGAGAGGGACGGAGAGACAGCGAGGGAGGTTGACGGTAAAAATATTATATAACGCCAGACGCCCTGGTCATTATTTGTTCACATCCGTGTGCTGAATTGATCCTCCATTGTGGTGTATGTAAACCATGCTTTCCTCACGTCAGTCTAAAAATTATTCAGCCTCTATTTGTAGGTCAGGTGTTTGGAAATCTGGGTGGGAGCTTGAGGATTCGTTTTAATTTTTAAATAAAAATTTCTGCAGCTATTTTGTAAATTCGATAGTGGTGTCTCCCCCTTCCTCCATGAGCCTCTCACTCTCCCTGAAGTGAACAGATTGGGTCTCGGTGGGACTGTGTCACCCAGGGAGACACCCTCCTCCCCATCCTGTCACACCACTTTTTTTTTCTCTCTCTCTCTCTCTCCTGTGGACACACACACAACGTTCAAACGCCCACACGTGTGACCTTCATAGACTTATTATCTAAATGCTCATAGTATAACTCAATCGCTGTGTAAGTGCTGACTGCATATGCACACACACACACACACACACTGCTTCTCACCACCTTTACCAGACAGCTAACGATGAACTGAGCTGGGACATAAGATATATTGAATAAACTTTCCCTCTTCCTGTTCCTTTGCTTCCCAGTTCTGATGTGTCCCACAGTGTTTTTAAACTCAAACCCAACAACGCATGGAGGCAGCGTAAATATTAATTACTGAAGCCTTACTGACATCATGGATACAAAAAGCATGGCTGCCAATAACCGGGCATGCTGAGCGGTTGCAGCTCTGACAGATCCATCATATGCGTAGACCCTTCAATAAACCTGTGTACACGTAGCCACTTCCACACACAACAACACAGGTAGAGAGAGTGACACACTGGCATAGACGGACAGAAAGACAAGATCAAGATAGAGAACAAAGAAGTGTCTCAAATGTAGCATTTTGGTGTCTCCAAAAGCACCCTGTCAGGATTCTCTAATGTTTTTCTGCCTCAACAACAATGACTGCCAGCAGAGTAGCCATCTTTACACTTGGCAACCAGTCCAATAGCTTTAACAGTATCACTGTCATTGTCATAATCACAATGTTTATACTGGAATCATCACAACCCCTGGACTGAGGTAGTCATATGTTAAAATGGACTAAGCTTTGTTTTTCACAGCACTGCATCAGTGAAAACTTTACATCAGACTTGTTTTTTTCTTTTCATTCTGAAAATATTTACCTCTGGCTATCGGACCAACCTGTGCAAAACTGACTAAGGTTACTTAACAGCAATATTACATTTCACAGGTTTCCATAAAATGTGATACAAACTCCTCATTCATCAGGAAACCCCTCTGATTGTGCACATGCACAGAGAAGTGAAGTGTCTCTGGGTGTACTTTAAGTTTAATGTCAAGAACGTAGCATAATATGCAAGGATTGACAATAATTCTTAAATTGATAAGAATACCATGATTAAAATGATGCCAAAAGGTTTACAAAGCCTAAATGGTAAAAAAAAGAAAAAAAATTAGGTATAGAGATTTATCTCATTATTATTTAAATATTTTATTTAAATCATTTTTCAGACCACTGCGTAAGATAACTGAAAATGTAGCACTCCACCAAAAATAAAATGGATTAAAAATGGATTACCTGTTACATTCTGTATTGCCTAGTGCGTAGTGAAACACAAGCTCTCCTTGTGTAGCCATGCAATCCTGCTGATGCAAACAAACGGCCGGTTCTTTTAAACGTCTTTTAATAAACCTATATTTTGAGGAGATGCTAAACGTCCGTGGGATACTATTACAAACTTTTACATGCAGTCAAAATGGTGATGAAACAGTTGTAGTATGATTAGATTTCATGTAGTGCTGTGGAGTAGTTCCTGGATGCCAGGAGATCAATAGATGATATTTAGGCATTAATCTTAAGGTGTTAAAAGAGGGAATAGTGAGAGTAGAGATGTAGAGTGCACTTGACCTTACAGTGCTGAAGTTTATGCTTACCTAGTGGAGTTTAATATAGAAACAGGAGATGCATTCTGATGGAGAAAATGTTTAAATAATAGATGAACTCCTGGCTGCTTTCATCAGGAGGGATTTTGTCTGTGAAGTGGTGAGATTGCACACAGACACACTCATCTATTCACACAGTGGAGGGATGTCCTGTGTTCAAGATGCAACATATTCACACGTGCACACATTTATATATATATATATACACACACACACACAGATGCATGCCTCCAAACATAATTTTTTTTTCTATTGAAACCACTGCCTGTACCTAACTCTGTGGCCACATAAAACAGAGTTCACTGGCTAAGCCGAGGAAATGCCCACTAACACCAATCTGGATCCAATTTTATACATCACATCTCTCATAGCATCAGCTGTGGCCGTGCACATGCATGGCTCACGACCAGTAAGGGAGAAAAAGCCTGAGATTTGCATGTCCGTTAATCTGGGAGACCCCGATAGGCTGAAACTTGTATGTGCTGGTGTCTCAATGGCTCGATGGATGGCTGGATGGAGGGTGGAGGATGGAGGAGGGAGCGGCTGGAGGAAGTGACATGGGCTGGGATGGAATGAGTGGGAGGGGAGAGTTTAGGGATTTGCGTGGCTCGACAGCTGGACTGAAAAACAGGCTATTTCAGGACGGGATTTATACGTTTGGTTGCTACCTCAAATCCTGAGAGAGCGAAAGCTTAAAGCGATGGTTATTGCATGAGGTTCTATCAGTGTGTTTAATCTCTCTTTTATACTGAAATATTGTCAGCGCACCAGTCTGTGTTGCAACTTTTGTCTTTATATACAATTTAATTACATATATCCAGTGCTTTAACACATTTATGAACAAGAGACTGCAGTATATATATTAATCTTTTTTTTTTTTAAATACACTGACACAATAGTCAAAGTCTGCTCCTTCATAAACCATCTCAAAGAGTCTCTGTGTGCATCATATAAAGGTTGTAGAGGTGACACAGACGTACAGATTTCTTTTTACTATTATAGGCCTGCGATTATTTCAGAAAATGTCCATAAATTGTTAAAAAAAGAAGATTCCTGCAGCTCACAGTAACATCTCCAAATAGCTTGTTTTGTCCAACCAACAGTCCACAACCAAAAGATATTCAAATTTTTATCACAAAAGACAAAGAAAACTGCCTGAAGAACTGAGAAGCTAGAAGCTAGAAATAGGTAATGTCTGGCATTTTTTGCTAGAAAAATGATTCAAAAGATTAATCGACTAATTGTTTCAGCTTTACTATAATTTTGATCAACCAGCTGGTTACAGCACTGGCTTTGTTATATAAAATAAAGTTTCATAAAGTCAGTTTCTATGTTAAATTTCATGAATAATGGCCTGAAATCTCATGGTTCATTGACCAAAAAAGACAGAAGTGACTTTGCCAGAGCCCTGAAATGTTACAAAGAACTTCACTAAGTCTAACAGTATGATAGAAATAGGTAGAAATTCATACAGTATATTCTGAAAAAAGTCAAAAATAAATTAGGTATTACAAACATGTGAAACATGTCACACTGTGCCAGTGTGTTACATTAATATGACAAAAGGGGAACTAATTGACCTCCATGCTAGGCTTAAAGGTATCCTGGCAATTATTTTATTTTATGTTTAAAACAGTAAATGGAGTTTGCACTTGAGCGACTGTAAAACTAAAACAGATAGATAGATAGATAGATAGATAGATAGATAGATAGATAGATAGATAATGACTTTGGTGATAGATAGATAGATAGATAGATAGATAGATAGATAGATAGATAATGACTTCGGTGCCATCTGATCAACGCTCTCACTCAGCCAGGTCGTGCCAATAACGCACGGAGACATTATGTAACCACACTTTCTTCTCATCTGAAACACCAATAAACTCAATCCACTTTGAGCTGGGTCTGACCAGAGCAACAGCATCATTCATGGATCATTTTTAGAAAGAAAAGTACCCAATAAAGCATCAAACCACAACGAGAAAATCTCCCTCTAGTCCCACATGCACTCTACAGCGAGTTCACTGCACTTTCACTGCACACTTCTATCCCGATGACATCCCATAATTGACTTCTGTTTCTGCTATGGTAGTTTCTGCCATCATTTTTTGTTTTGCTTTTTTGTCCCGTAAGGTACCAAATAAAAATGAGCTATAGATGAAATGACACCCAAACATTTTCTCCATCACTATTAGCATTTTTCACCCACTTCTGTCAACCCAATCACTGCACTGTGCGCTGCGCAAAGCTGGACTTTTTCCGCTACCTACATGATGTTTGCGGCTTAAACCCAACACTCGCCCCTTTTCCCAGTTCAAATCAATAACGAACAAAGTTTTTCTCCACTAGAGAGTTACTGGGTGGAGGAGAGAGGATGGGAACCCGCAGCATGATGAACTGCGGTGTCCCGCACAACAAAACTATCCTCAGCAAACGCGTGAAAATGGGGAAAAAGTCAGAGGTGGAGTCAGGGATATTTCAAATAGGTGTACCTGTGAATTTTCCCCAGAGTTTTGCCCGCGACCGCCTTAAATCTGTCTGGTCGGATCTCCATCCTTGCAGCTTCTTGACCCGGCCGGTGTGCTGATGTCCCGCGCGCCCTCCTGTCCTGCCTGAACGCGCACAGTCCTCTCTCTCTCTATCTCTCCCTCTCTCATCCCTCCCTACCCGCACCAGCCTCCACTTCATTCTCAGATGAGCCACAGATGTAGGTGTAGGCCTTTCTGGTTCACTGTGAGAAATGACACGCAGCTTGTGGTCTTAATTGGACATTTGGACTATAAGGGCATATGTATAATATTGAATATTTAAGTCGTTTGTGCCAAGTTTATGATTAATTACTATCATCTTGAGAAAGTGCTAATTAAGTCCACGTTAAAAAATAGGAAAATTAAAATTAACACAAGTTGAAAATACAGTACAGGGCAAACTTACTGACAGGGGCAGTAAACAAAATCCAACTGGGCTGTGGCACAAACAATATGCATTTCTCACAAAAGGCTTTTATTGTGATTTTTTCTTTGAGTGTGTGTTGGAGTTGGAGTCTCTTTGCACTGTAACTCTCCTTTTTTAAACTTGTCAGGATGTTCTCATCTCTCATGTAACTGAGATTAGTTCAGCCAACCCATAAAACCTAACTGATAGACATATAATGAAGGAACTTGTCACAGCACCTAATAGGCCTACAGATAACACCTACACTAGTACATTTTAAGGAAAAATAACATTGTTTAAAGAATTGAACATACAAAAACATAACTTGATTTAAAACCCAGATGATGTGTGAGCGGCAAATGATTTGTATGAAATGTATCTGCACAACAATAACAGAATTCAACCTGATCAGGTATTGGCAGTCAAACTAGCCTTTGTTGATTTATGATATTCAATTCCACCAAAGCCCCAGACCGTAAAATACACATGTATGTGATTTGATGACAAAGTTGATCTGCAATGTCATAAATTGCTTCATAATTTACTTCTGTAGAGGCCTTCAGCTTTATGAAAAATTAGAAAGCCACCATAAACACTTTAACCCAAATAAACATTTAAAAAAATCATGTGTCCATACATAACGACCTCATGAATATTATCTGTGATCTGTGATTATCTGTGCTCTTCGAAGGTGTTAACAGCTTCAGGTTTGAGTGGAGATGTGTAAATCATAAAAGGGCACTTCCAGTCAGGTTGCTGCCATCTAGAGGTTTATTTAAGTCCTCATCTAGTACAGTACAATACTGCCACACTGAACACATGTAAAAACATTGCTGTGGTCTTATGAGGTAAAATGATACAAATATAATGTAAAATAAAGTTATTTCACTGACATACTGACATCTGTCATTTCACATCCAAACTGATTCACAACAGAAATGAACACAAATGTTCAAAAAGACACACACACACACACACACACACACACACACACACACACACAAACACACACACACACACACCCTTAAGGTAGAATGTTTTCATGCAAATTCATACTTGGCATTTAGCTAAAAATACTTATCATAAAGCATATTTTTGTCTGTTGCTGCCTTCCTCAATTCACCAGCCACTGGCCAACTCAGTTATGACTTGCACATAAAATCTAAATCTAATCTGGTCAATTTCCTACTCTAAAACCTTCCATAAAAATGAAGCAGCTTATTCCTTTTTCATGTATTCGTTCATGTTTTTGTTTTCTGAACCCATATGAGTGGTTCAGAAAATGAATGGAGGGAGAAGTTTTAGTTTTTAGGTGATTCCATCCACTACAGAATCTAAACAGCTTTTGATTTGACTGGTAATGTACCTTCAATAATATAAATAGTTAAAATGGCTTGCAATATAAAGCTTGCTGAATATGATAAAGGGGTGCAACCCAAAGACTCTTCCTCAGATTAAGAATAATTCTGTTTACGACTGCCTGCCCTTCACTCTTGCAGAGTCTTGCTCTTACACTCTCTGAGGTTAATATTTAAACATTTCGTCCTTTCACAAACAACTGTCCTCCCACAGCTGTGCTCACACCCCTGTATCTTGTTCCTCATCTTCCTCCTCCTGCTGGGGCAGAAGCCGGTAGTGTTCGTTGCCCATCGGCAGGAAGGTAGTCCTGGGAGGAGCCTCGTCTTCCTCATAAGGGGCTCGGTGGTGGGAGTTGGAATCCAGCAGCTCAGTGGAGCTGCACTTGGTGTACAACTCACGGTGCATCTCCTGGCCGCCTGCCTCCTCAGAGCGAGTGTTACGGACCCTGTGGTTTTTCAACATGGAATGGATGTAGCCAATAGGCACAGGCAAGCTGGCAAAGACTATAAGCATGACAATCATAGCAAGGGCCCAGCCAGGGTACTCAAGAGTCATCTCAGAGGCCTGAAGAGAGGAAGACACAGAGCATGTCAGACAGAGAAACACTGGCAACAACACTGCTTTAAGGCAGTACAAATGACTTCACATGACATCCCTAAATATCTACAAAGAGGTATCTTGGTGTATGTGTCACATATATTGTAAACTATAACAGGATATTTTGAGATGAAATTCTTCTGTGTAGAACAGGAAGCAGTGGTCCAGTATCTTACTGTGCTCTGATTCCAGGCGGTGTATGTGGGCCCTTTGAAGACCATGCGCAACAAACTGGCAGCCAGAAGACTAACCATCGCCAGTAAACAAACATATTTCCAAAGATATTTGTACACCACTGGAGGGCGCCATTTGAGCATGACTTCAATGTCATCCAGGAAGCTGCAGTGAGAGAAAATATATCTATATGAGATGCATCTTTTCAAAATAAGAAATGAAAACAACGAAACAGGACAGACGAAGACAAAAATGATATCGAAGTGAAAAGCTGTCAGAAACATTGGTTTCTTACCGATCTGTTCCATAAACCCATGCCACACTAATGGTTTCAAAGATTACTACAATGACTAACGGTAGAGTTGCAGAGTAGTCATCAAACATAGTCACAAAGTAGTTGCCTGAGCGCTGAGTGAACAGCAGTCCTAATAAGAACCCCAAAGCACAGCTGGACACTGAAAAACAATAAGAAGGCAGACAGTGTTGGAGAATGGCAAATATCTGAGCAAACAAAGCACATGATGCGTTAATACACCACTACATTGTCAAAACCTTGTCAGGAAACCTCTGTTGAAAGTGCTGTATTCTTCATTTCTGTTTAAACTGCAAACATATTCAATGATTCTGGTTTTCAACTTGCTGGAGTATTTCTGTTTTTTTAATAAATAATCTAATTTAAATAAATAATGTCCAATATTGCGTGCCACCGTCCCTTTATCCAAGCTTTTAATAATTCTTAATAACTGCAAACAGACACTTGTTGTATAGTCTTTAGAGGCAATAGATGTCTGAATTCTAAGAATGCAGACAGGCCTATACATAGTCAGATATCAAAATGTGCTGCCCAAGGAGAAATATGTCATCATTTTAACTGCATGCATCTTCAATTTAACCATATGTGCCTGGACAAGAGTCATTTAAACAAAAATTGTGCATTACCGGTGAGTAGGGTCCGGTGGCGCCCCAAGAAGCTAAAATTGTCCATGAGAGGTGTGAGGATTCCCTGCATGGTCCCAAACATGGTGCTGAGGCCCAGGTTGAGCAGCATTAGGAAAAACAGTGTGGACCAGAAGGGGCTGGCAGGGAAAAGGGCCATCACCTCAGTGAATGCTATGAATGCCAGGCCTGTCCCTTCAACGCCCTGCACTCAAACAAAGGGAAGACAGAAAGAGGCAACAAGTCTGAGCAAGAATTTTATAAATGTTGACATGAAGATGATTTCCAGCAGCACCCTCTGCAAGTTCATTACCCAATCTTATAAGTCAGTTTTGGACCCCCTATTTTTAGCTATAAAATGCTACCTGCCTTTTCACTTTCTCTTTTGCATGATTGATAGGTTCGTGTTGGCATTTGATAGCACCATACCAGAAGCACCAGTGTAGTCGGGGGTCGGGGGTGAGTAATTTTTTCCACGTGCCTCATAATCAATGTGCTACTTGTATAACTGTACCTTTATTTCATGCTGAACTGGCTTTAGAACTACATGAGAAACTGCTTTGCACATTTATGGTAGATCAAAAGCTACATATCTGGCACAAGAAGACCTAATATGTGTCTGTTGTGGTATATTTATAAAAAATATACTTTTTCTATTTTTGAGAGAATGTTTTTTTTTTTGTGGATAAAATAAACACTGTTAGATAACATGACTTTTAGTACCCCCTCCTCTGTTTCTTTAGTTTCTCCTTTCACTCCTCTGTCACAGCTTGCTTCCATCTCTCCTAGAGACCTACTAGATACAGTGTCCCATGTTTTCTTCCTCTTGCCAGCTGGATATTTTACAGTACCTCACAGATTCCCCAGGGGTCCTGGGAACCTCAGCACTCCACCTACTTACTATTGTTATTGAAATGTTCAGCTCCCTGATATTTTCTTTAAGCAAGCCAGTGTGCAGCACCTCATAAAGCGACCTGCAGTGACCCTTCTCTCTCTCTCAAAAATGTGTTATTGAAAACTTTTCATGGTACTCGAAAAACGGCTTCTTGAAATTCTCATTTTCACCAGTGACACAAAACAGGTCAAGACTACATCTTTGTGCTTCACAACAGGCTTGATTTGATGCCAATGTCCACTCCATATTACTGGAGTAATAATAATATATACTTGGGCTGGGTGGGTAATTTAGTGCGTCCATACAGTACATTTCAACAAAGCCATTTCAACTGACCACTCTTCTAATCAAGATCTGTTAAATGTCCCTCACTAACCATCCACTTAAACCATCTACCAAGGGTAGTCATGCTTTAAGTTCAGATCGGTTTCACAATAAAACTCCTTAATTTAATATTGTTTTAATTACTAACCCTTCTTTGAATTATCAATATGACTGTTGCTAACTGTTTTAACTATATGCTTTTATTAGCTTGTTTCATTGTTTTTGAGATTCTTACTATCCCTTTCACTTTAAATAATTCTCCTGTGGGCACTTTCTGGTTTAATGTCTTTGTGAAGCATGGTTTGACTTTTGTCTTGATATCCCCTATATAAACAAAGTTCATTAAAATTATATCTCAAGGATACCTTATTCATCTCCTCCTCCAGACTGCAGTCGGTGATGTTAGGACCCACCATGGAGCTGTGGTGACTGTACCACTCTCTGTATTCAGCTAGAGACACAGAGCTCGGATCCGTTGTGTTGATCCAAGGCCAACCACTGCCAACCAAGTGCTGGTTAGATTCATGGGATGTCATGACGCTTAGAAGACCAAGATTTCTGGAAGAGGTTGAAATAAAAGGATAAAATATAAGACAGGCAATAGACAGGCTGTTTGCTCCAATATTATGGTTAATTGCTAATTATTAAGAACACGTCAAACATCTGGAATTATTGCAAAACATTCAACCCTTGTGTCCTCTTATACTGTTGTATTTCATCAATCTTTGATAGTCAGTGCATGAAAGTGTTTGCCTTCAATACTTTTTTCAACTTGAGTAATTGATTTCTTACATTTAACAATTCACTGCAAATGTGCCTGAATTGGATACATATTTAAAATAAAACTAATTATTTTACTTACTTAACGAGTATGATCTTTAAGAATACTGTCTTTTTTAGTATCTAGCAATTACATACATTTATGGGCTTATGTGAAAGTAGTTATTTTGCCAGCATTAGAAATGATGTGGTTAATATTGGACTGATATTATCAGTACCAATACTAATTTTCATGCACACACACGCACACATCCGTACTCAGCCACACAGCGTAGTGCGATGTTCTTGGCACGGAAACCCAGCACGACGAAAACCACTAGCGAGGCCAGCACAGACGTCATGAAGTTGATGCAGGAGACCATCAGCGCGTCTCTGTGGCAGTTGTTGTGGACTGGATTGTAGGAGGAATATGCAATAACGGAGCCATAGCCCAGTCCGAGGGCAAAAAACACTTGTGTAGCAGCCTGCCGCCACACCTGCACGTTACCCCAGATTTCCAGCTGAAAAATACCACGAAATAAAGTTTAAATTATTGTAAAAGCTACAAAACTTGGAAAACATCCTCTCAAGTTTTTAACACTCTATAAATTTTCCATTTGGCATCCATTAGATAAAACTAAAGATTAAGAAAAGAAATCTAGAAAAAAGGTAAAGAGGGGAACATGAATCTGAGCTTACTTTAGGATAAAACATGTAGGTGATTCCATCCATCGCACCGTCCAACATCAGCCCTCTTACGAGGAAAATAAAGAGCACCACATAGGGAAAGACTGAGGAAAAGTACATCACCTAAGATTTGGAAAAAGAAATCAAGGGTGATTTCTGTGCCAGAAAGTTTTAAAGGAATGGTTTGACATTTTGGGAAATATGCTTATTTAATTTCTGGCTGAGAGTTAGATGAAACGATTGATACCACTCTCATGTCTGTCCATCACATATCATGTAATGGACAGCTTCAAGATTAGAAACAGGTGGACCAGCTAGCCTGGCTCTGTCTGGAGGTAACAAAATCTGCCCATCACGAACTAACACATTATGTCTCCTTTGTTTATTTCAGAGAAAAAACAAGTGTAAAAATGACAATTCACCATTTTATGGAGGCTATGTTCCAAACTATTTCTTGGCTGATCTTTACAAGTGCTGGTAGGTGGATTTTGTTGCGTTTGCACAGAGCCAGGTTAGTAGTTTCCCCTTAAGTTTCCAGTCTTTGTGATGAGCTATGCCAACCCTGGCTGGCCAAAATGTCACCTTATTCCTTTAATAATGATACAAGCATAAATGTGTGTACATGGGCTGAAGTATTGGTTGTTGATATTGGGATCTCTGGGTCTGGCGTCCCAAAGAGAAGCGAGGTTAACTTACCTTTGCAGAGGACTTGATGCCCTTGATCATAGCCAAAGAGACAATTGCCCAAGCAGCCAATAAACAGCCTGTCATGATGGGGTTAAACTCTCCGGATTCTTGGATGGAATTTGTGATGTTTAGGGCTTTCCGAAACCAGAAATATGACGTTGGGGAAGAACTTGCGCATTCTTTCACTGTTGATTGAGGACAGACAACACTAAAGACCTTGGACTGGCATCTATGTGACATCTTATTTTGATTAACCTCTCACTTATGTCAGTACCTGTGTCATTGGTGGTTACATCAATTGGACAGTGCTCCCACGGCAGAGGATACTGAAAAGAATTACCCATGTAGAACAGGCTCCATGCAATAATAACATTGTAGTAAAGAGCCACGTAAAAACAGACCTAGAGGGGAAGAAAGGGTTCATCAATGATTTACTTAATAAATTCTCAATATTTACATAGCAAGCCCTTGAGATGCAGGATAGAGTATGTGCTGACCTGTTTATTCTGTGAAAAGTTCTTTCAAGGTCAAACATTTGTTTTCCAAGTGGAGAACAGCAAACCTCAAATGACCTGAGGTAGGATTTTTTCCAATTTAATGCATGTATAACCCAAAGTTATTATTAACCTGTTGACATTTGGATGGGAAAAAATAATGCTTAAAATGTAGCTTTAAATGAGGCTTTTTGGAAAGGACAAGTTTTAAAAAAAGCATGGGCGTCTAAGCGTACAAGTATACGCCTATGTGCTGTATGTGCACAGAAAGTTCTTGTCCACTCTGTGTTTGCCGTGTCCCGTCTGTAGAGAAAAGTGTTATGCAACAAACTGCCAGCACTACAGCGCACTGCCTCTCTCACATTACAGTATGGCAGGATGTCATCATCGTCCTGTCTTAATCACACACACAGTGTGGCAGGTAATAAAAAGAAAGTTGTTTACAGAAAGGGTATAAAAGAGGTACAGTATATGGCTTTTTAATGAGACAAGTGGAAGAAGACATTCACGCTTATGAATCTTTTCATTCTGTGGCTAATATTAAATAATGGTGATGGCCCTATCTTTGAAACCAAACATGAAAAAGGCAGCCAGCTACCAAACCACAGCAGCCCAGCTGAGCTACTATGACCTAGTAATCATTTTGCAGACATGTGAGTAAATACACCTTTTTTTCAGAACAGTGTTCAGTTTAGTTAGTTTAGGTGTCTTGTAGAATACAGGTTTGAGAATTGATTTTATTGCCTCCCCATTTTGGCTTCTATTTGCTCCAACTAACAAATAATCCAAAGCATAACTTTTTAGACATTCAGGAACAGTTTGATCTCAAACCTAGAAGGAAAAATGTACATAAATACAAAAAATGTAAATCCTCACCATGCAGCTGGAGTAGCCGATCCCCGCCAGCTTTGGAGAGATGTGCTTCCAAACACCGATGCTGCCCTGTCGAATGCTCTGGCCAGCTGCCAGCTCCATAAAAAACAGTGGGACTCCCACAATCAGTAAAAGAAAAACATACAGCAGCATGAAGGCCCCTGGAAGGAAGGAAGGAAGGACGATTGACTCCTTTAAACAGAGTTTATACACACACATACTAGACTTATTTCACTTTGTACATCCCTCCAGTTTTTTTTATACCTCTATGTGTTTATTCTGCATCTTGCCTCATTTTTATTTTTGAACAAATTTTCTTTATTATGTGTTGTGATGTCTTATGTTTGCTGTTTTCCATATAAAACAAGTAAAAGTATGCCAGCTGCCGTCATGACCACTGAGTTGAAATATACAATTCTTTCTTTAAAGACACTCACCTCCTCCATTTTGGTGGCAAAGGTATGGAAACCTCCACACATTCCCTAAGCCCACACTGAACCCCACCTGGGCCAACACATACTGGATCTTAGAGTCCCATGCTGGCCGGTCTTCATCGTATGTCTCAACTCCATCTGGACCGTGCGCACTTGCAAGCTGAGTTTCAGACTGGCCCTCACCCAGCCAGGCTCTGTCCTCGTTGCTGTCCAGTGGAGGTTTCTCCATCTTGTCATAAACAAAGAAGAAGAAAGATAAACTTATTGACATGGGACAGTCAAGATAAAATTAAACATGATATGTTATGCCAAGAAAAAAATTGCACATGGTAAAGATATATATATATATATATAAAGATTCAATATTCCACCCACACCTGCAAACAAAACCAATGTGTGTAAGGTACGAATCTATTTTCAGGTTGGCCATAATCACATTTTATACCACACAGAAAACACTGAATGTGCCTTCAATAGGTCTGTTTCCCATTCCAGTAGAAACCCACAGAGTCCAACTTATCATTTATCCGGGACCACAGCAGCCTATGACAATATGCAAAGTGTACAGTGTCTGGGGGGATTGACTAAAGACCACTGAGAGTCTGGAGGAGGGAACGAGAACATGAGTGCTAAACTCTGGCCTCCATACCTCACCTGACATGGGAAAACAGAATTGGAAGAGGCTGTAACTCATGCGGCACTCCAATTTCATGAATAAACAAGGAGGATATACCCCATGTGGAAAACAGTGAGATGCTATCTGTATACTGTGCAGTGTCTGAACAAAACTCAAAGACTTTAGTTTAAAGTTATAATCCTTAAGATTTTCATGAAATTTTTAATACTATTTATGATCTGCATTTATTCAGCAATAGCCATTCAGTGTATTACGTTCTGTAATTACCTCTCTATATAGTAGTTTTCATTATTATTGGCAGAGTCCGCCATTTCTGTGCTGGATTCAAATTGCCTTCACAGGCACAAGGGGCTCACAGGAAATGATGCATTCATCCAGTCCAGAGTTACTGTTTTTAATCTTATTTTTAGCCTCACTCTCCCACAGCCATATCAGAGCTGTGTTAAGGTGCTGCTAAAGCAAACCCAACATTTCCTATTGCTGCTGCTTCACAATAAATCCATTCAACTGGCGAAACTCTAGGCTGCTTTTATTGTGAAATTGTCACAGAAAATGCAACGTATTTGTCACCAAGGTTAACGCTAACTGTGGTTGTTTATCAAAAATGCGTTTGGTAAACAATAGTCATTTTTGCGCTTGCAGATACCACCAGTAACCACTGCTGCAAAATCAACCAACACTGAAATCTTAAGGATAACAACTTAAACAGCAATAGAAATGTGTTGTTTGGCAGAATGGAGGACTAACAGCAGGACTAGAGTACGTTTACATTGTCAAGGAGAGCAACATTTCCAAGGAACAGATTATTCCATGTGTTAGACTCTACTGTGTGGTTTGTTATGTGAAAATTATCCAAATGAAAAAGGTGTTTGGATCAGCTGAATTCTCTCCATCAAACTTACAAAAATGCACAGAAAACCCCAATGTCAGGTTTCACTATTCGAAAAGAATAATGAAACTCTCATGCAACGAAAGAAAACAAAAAAAAAACCATACACACACTTGAACTACACACACTACTTGACTCAGAAGAGTTGGCAAGATCCAAAATGGCTTAACATGAGCCAAACTGGTTTTAGGACATGACCTAACTGGATGATTTGTGTGTGCCACTGCTGGTATCAGCTGGAGAGAATGGAAAATTACAAGAGGTGTATGACCCAGAAAGGTATGCGGCTGGTCAAGACACATGGCCAGATAAGTCAGGTGATTTCAGAAATATGTATACACACATGCATAGAGGACAAAATTATGCATGCACACACAAATAGAGAGGAGGGGAAGTGGAAAGAGCAGTAGCCAGTAGGAAGAACTCTCGGTGAAGGAGGGATAGTCTTGGATGACATGTGGGTGGGAGGGGGTTGGAGAACCCACTGGGAGGTGTTAGGTTCACATTGGTTCATACTGTGGGTGGTGCTGAGGTGCATGGGTAGACCATGTAGTGGATATAGTTGGTAGGACAGGAGAAAAACTATTAGAATTTATTTCAACATTTTGAAGACAAATTTATCTTGGACCAAAACAGGCTTTTGTTGTAGTTGTGGTTCAAACACCATCCAACAATTAGTTTATTAATTGATAAGTCAGTCATTGGTAGAATTTATCCTCAGCAATTTTGATAATCAAGTAATCGTGCATGTTATTTATTAGGCAAATAAACCAAACATTCACTGGTTCCAGCTTCTCAAATGTGAGACTGCTGCTTTATTTGTTTTCATATTATTCAATATCTTTTAGTTTTGGACTGTTAGTCAGACATAACAAGATGTTTGAAGATGTAATTTTTCAATATTTTCAGACTTTGTAGACTAAACACATTAATCGATGACAATAATTGCAAGTTGCAGCCCTGGTTACCTGCAGATTCAGCTAACCTTGGATAGTGATTCACCAAGATTACCTGAACCCAATTCATTATTATGGTATTGTGAACTGATAAAGTCTGGCTATCAGATCTGTAAGTAACCTCGGTGACGCATCTCTTTCCTTTTTAGAAAACAAAATGCCCTTCAAAACGACTGAAAATGAGAGAACCAATTTAATCACAAAATGTAAAGTTTGTCATTGAAGCGGGCCTGTACATAAATGCAGATACAGTTCAACTGTTATTCAGATTTATGAGTTTGGATATATCAATGCATCCTCAAGCTCTTCAACAACACAGCAAGCCTGTATCAGGCTTTCTTGCAGTTTGTTCAAAAAGATCATAATGAACCAATTTGCACACAGTTGTGAGTGAGACGCTGTTGCATTTCATGTTTATTTCCACTTTTTCTGAAGCTGTAAAGAAGACTCTAATATGCTTTTAACATGTGGAATTGGAAAATACGTCATGATTATTCTTCAGTTCTGGGCCTTGCTACAGCCTTTTGCAAAAGAACTACTGTATTTTTCCCTTTTTCTATATTTGGCTAACCTTAAATTATCTTCTTGCCCCATAGCCCCCTTCCCCCAGCACACACACACAGAGTGGTTGTAAATTTTTGCCAATTGGTCAGTCAGGGTCTATCTCTGGGTACAGTTGCGAAACCACACTTCTGTACTCAGTGAACGGTAATACTAAATGCACAAAAGCAGGCAGCAGTGGTCCAACCTATCTAACTGATCTCTAAAAACACCTTCATTTTGTGTTTATATTTACAGACAACTGAAACATTTTTAGAAATATAATATAATTGCACTTTGTGCAATTATTGTATTGTAATATTAAAATAGGTACCCAGTAGTTAAAAAATACTTACAGTATATGCTCCTTGTAAATTCCACCCAAACACTAGCTTTGTTGCTCAGTAATTGTACCTACATGTATGTATCAGTATATACTGTACTAGTACATCTTTAGTACAAAAAACTACTGTTATGCTGCATATTGCGGGTCGTAATCTAAAACATTAGTGACTCTTCTTGGTAATGATGTCAGATTAAATCCCTGTATTTACACAGTAAATACAGTAAGTCAATGCAAATGGCATGCTGCTGTATTTTGAATACACATTAATTTAATCAGATAAACTCTAAATAACTACAGTCAGAATGACTGTAGTTATTTAATCATAGACTGCTCAATTTACGTAGTGACCAAACAAAAAGAAACACGTGTATTTGTAATGCAATGCAATAACCTGCATTGCATTACAAATACTTATTATAGTTCTTAGTTGAAAGAAATAGAAGATAGTTCCGCTTGCATGTAAAAAAAAGTGGCAATTCGTTATTGTCAAACATATTCAGTATGTAAAGCACTCTGGGTTTTTTTGTGTTTACATTATGTGGATGAATGCCTTAAACAGCATGACATATGTGTGTTTCAGTCACCCCAACCCTCCACAAACAGCCAGAATAAAGCCCCTTTCACACAGGCAATTTTACATGTCGACGTCATGTTTGAAAAGGAGCCAGAGTCTCTTTGGCAATCTGCCTACTCGGGACCAAGTAACATTTCTGTAACGCTTACACTTTGGCTCAAGAGTAACTTAAACAATCACACTCATCAGGCCATCAGGTAACTACATATCCATACATATTCAACTGTCACTCAAGCCAGCTGCTACAGGATGAAGATCATATAGCAAAACAGGAATGAAACCAGAGCTGAATCATACTGTAATGTTTTCCCAACCTTTATAATGTTGTGTCAGTACTTAAAATGAGTAGCTCACCAGATCTACTGCAGTGCTGATGTCGGTCTTGTGCAAAACATCACACAAATGACATATGATGTATAAACACGTGTGCACCCACGAAATACAGGAAAATAATCTTGTGGATTACATACAAAAGGACATAAAGAGGCAGAATACAAACATCCTACTATCAAATAAATCACAGCTGGGGCACCAAGAAGCTGCAGAATTGGAGCTACAGTATATCATCAGCTATAATACACCAGCACTGAGATGTTCATCGCAACAGAGGTCATTCAAGTTTATTTAGTCACTGTCTCTACTTGCCTCAACCACGTTTTAGGGCTGAAATTTATCTCAGAATACATTTAAAGAAAGGAAAAGGGCCAACACCCTGGTATACAGGTATACACTAGCAAATACACATACGATAGGCTTCCCCCAACACAGACAGACAGACAGACAGACAGACAGACAGACAGACAGACAGACAGACAGACAG